>CM075497.1:14040000-14370000 GCA_037950675.1 Hypophthalmichthys molitrix
AAAATATTGAAGCTACATTTTTAAAATTACCAATCTATTCAAAAGTTTACACCCCATCTCCTATTCATGTTGCTTGCTTGAGCATCTGTGAATGTTTGCACCTTTTAGAATAGTTACAAGTCCCACAGTTGCCTTCAGAGTGAGAAGATGAATCTGCAAACTCATACAGTAACTGCTTGAAAGAGTTCATATGCAGAAGATGCTAGAAAACCAAATGTGCAGGATTCTTCTCAAAAACAGTGGGCAGTTTAACTGCTCAGGACAAACAATGTACTAAACTTAAAGTCATGGATCATCCACAAAATATTTTGATCTTGATCTTTTTTCTTTTGTCTAAACATTTATTTTGTGAAACAGCTTATTCAGGGAGTTAAAAAAAAAAAAACAAAAAAAAAAAAACATTTAATTTTGTAGATTCTGCAATGTGTAAGTAAACTACAACTGTCCCTAAAAAAATAGAATAGTGGAAACACAATGTCCAGTTTGGTAGTTCTTTTCAAGGTAATAATAATAAACAACAACAACAAAAATAATAATAATAAAAATGCCTCAAGTGGTTTTGTAAAACTGTTTTATTCCAACACAAAATCTTATCAACATTTCAATTCACAACAATCACTGAATAAAATTAGCCTGAGTACAAAAGAGAAATACATCAACATATATAAAATATATATAAAAAGTCCAACGGCTCTAAGCAAACAAAAGAGTACTTTAGAACTGACAAGGACCACAATTCTATATACCAGATCTGATTACTGATCAAAAGAATTTTAGCCTTGAGATCCACATCTGATGAAATATATCAATGCGTTTACACAAATATATTTTAAAAATGCCATTCATCTGTTGATGGGCATTTTAGTGGGCAAGTTTTGGAAAGGTGGAGGGAGGTCAGCCTATATATATATTTAAAAAAAAAAATGCAGGGCACAGAGAGGAGGACAATGGTGATGGAGGGCAGAGGTAGTTATTTACATCAGGCCCCCAGTCTGTTGCTGAAATACATCAATTGTATCCTCATCCTCCATTTCCAACTGCAAATAGATTAAAAGAGACAGACTGAAAATTATACACATTTTAAGATACACCAGTGCAAGTTGCTTTCAGTTAAAACAGCTCAAACATGCATTTTAGTCTAGAACTAGGCTTAAGCCTTGTCTGTGAAACCAAGAATTAGAGTTAAGTGATGATCGAGAGTGGATAATATATAATGAATAATGTACTGATGGTAACAAGGTTGCGCCGTTGAGGCTCGTGCAGCCTCTCATGGAGAAATTGAAACAAACGGGCGCAGCACACACAAAGAAACTCAGTTAACATACTGCGGTAATAATGTGTAATTTTTATATGTATAACATATGATACAGTTAAAGGGATGATGAACTGAGAAATAAAAATTTTCCTTGAGCTTTTGACATAAGAGGTCATCATACTATAAGAATATCCTGTAAGTTTCAGAGCTGAAAACTTCCTTGTTAGTCCAATAAAAGCTTTTATTGACACCAGACCCAGCAAACGACAGGATTTTCGATCTATGACGTCAAAGGGCAGCAAGCACCGCCTCTGCAGAAGATCAACACCTACTTCGTCACTGCCTGTTTAGCCCCGCCCACCGATTCGCACATGACATGCAATAGAATAGGTAGCCTAAGTAACATAGGCCTACGTGGTGCTAAACCAGATCAAGCTACCAAGCAATAAACATGCCGTCGAGGATTACAAAATATTGTGCAGTGCATGGACTCGACAGTAATGCAACATGTAAGTAAGTGTGTTAATTACAATGCCTGATCTGATATGTAATGATTCATGTACTGTCAGATGTTCTTTGTCTGTGTCAGTAAATCAAACCCGTGACTAAACGTCAACTTGCGTTGTTTCTCTTAGTAGGATGAAAATAATCTGTTATTTAACGGTGATTAAATTATATAAAGAAAGCGATCAAAGAAAGCCCCCTTTGCAATCGTTGGAACAGCGCGCGCCGAAGCTGTCAATCAAACAGCGCGAGTTTGTGACTGACACGTGCAAAACTCCCGTTTTATTCAACAAATCTTTTAGTTATATCGTGTTTGCACTGATAGTGAAGATGAAAGCATTTGTTAGTGTACAGAAACTGAGTTGCAATGACGCGGTAAAAACGCGGTAAAAGAGAGTAATACTTGGCTATTTCAAATGGAAAGATGTTAGCCAATCACAGTAGTGGGCGTTTACACTGAAGTCTAACAGCAGACACGCCCCTTAAAACAGAGCGTTCAAACCAGAGGGCTAAAATCAGGGTAGGAAAAATTCCTTTTATTTATAAATTATGACAATTTTGGATTAATTTTTAAAACAATAAAACAACGCAGTTCATGACCCCTTTAAGCAACATCACACGACCAAGAATGCCATTTTCTTGAATACCATCATGGTTGGGTTAACCCTAACCCTAACTGATTTCATAGACAGTTCAATTAACAAGTAGTTAATATTAAGTCATTTACATTTTAGATGAAATATTGACTGTTTTTCTTCTATTTCAGCAGCAAAAATAATTCCAAACACAGATCACAGCAGAATCATAGCGCATCTCCTAGCAACACTCAATGATTTTGAACGAATTGGTTGAGTAAACAAATGCCTCATTCTTGAATGAATCAGCCGTTTGAACGAATCGTTAGAATTTATGAAAATTTGATCACTAGATCGTGTCTACCCACTGAGCAGATTTAAATATGTCAAAACTGATAGAATCACTGATGATAATATTGTTTCAGAATAAATTATATATATATATTTTTTTCCAGACAAGCAACATTTTTACTTGGACAAGTTAATGACCAATTTAATGTGGAGCCCTGCTTTAAGCATGGTGACATGTAGAACTGGTCATATCAGTGAACTGTACCTGAGCTGGTGTGTCAGTCTCATTAATTGGCTGCCCATCAAACCGGAACCGAATCTGACGCATTGTTAGCCCCTGTGAACAGATCAAACGTTGATTTGACTGCGTGATAAGCATGCTTTAGACACATAACTACCAAATGGAACTTGTGTTGCAAAGGCCATGTCAAATGACAAATGAAGCATCACCTACAGCATTACCTTCAGCATAGTATTGCATGTCTTCCAAAACTCTGCCAATGATACCTCAACAATTCATGTGATTTATGAAATATACAGGCCCAATTTTTCATGTTTGTGATTTCACATTGTTTTGAATCACTATGGATGTATTTATCTTAAAAAAAAAAAAAAAAAAAAAAAAGTAAATTAAATGCCTAAATTTTTTGTTAAATTAATGACAAATTATCAACTATTTTATTTTTAATACTTCCAGTTCAGTTTAACACTTCAACATTTTGGTCATAGCTCTTTGAAACAAAACTTGATCTATAGAGCACATTGCAAGGTACGTGTACATAAACATTTTGCACATTCAATTTGGTAGTAAATTGAGTTTGAGATTCCACTGGTTACAGAGCTAGGTCTAGCAGAAGCTTGGGAAAAATCCTGCTATTACATTATTTTACAGTAGTTATGTTTATGATTGACATACAATAGCTTATGCTTGTCAGTGACATCCAAAATGTTAATACAGTGAAACTAAAGTATAATCTTTTTACAACAAAAATTCCACCCACCCCGATCAAGAACATCAAAACCATTCCCATGAACAATGTTCTTATAAAACTGCCACCTGCCACCAAATGCTCTCACAACATTTCTGAGAACCTGAGTGAGAAAAGCTCACAGCTTCTAAATCAAGCTATCCGCAAACAATTACTGTAAAATACTGTTAATTTTTAGGCTTCTCTGATCAGTTCTCAATACACATTAACAACCAGATTTTATACTAGCCCTTGCTCTGGGATTTAAGACCAAGTCTAAAGAACAATAATGTGAAAAATGTTAGTAGATGTACCTTGTTATGTGCTGCAGAGATCAGTTTTTGTTCTCAAAAGATAGGACCATTCTGAACTGAGATTGAGGTTTCGGTTAACATCTACATAACCTGAGGACTTGAGTTGAGAAACACTGTGTAAAAGGATATGACAGTGTTGATGTATTTGATCTTGGCAGACTACATATGCTGCCAGTGAGCATGTAAATCATGCTTTTAAACACACAGACATACATAGTATTCCTCATAGCAGATCAGGTGGAGGATTTCAGAGGAACTTTGATAATGTGAAGCTGGACTAGCTTTCAGAGAATACTGAACCAGATTGTTGTGCAAGGAAGCTCATTTGCTGCAGATACATACAGCTGAGATTTATATCCAACTTATAACCAATTATTTCCAGACATTCCCTTCTTCTATACCTGTCGCTTAGTGGTAAGTACAGCCAAAGTAAGTGTGCACTTAACAGAAGGATTATTGTTTTTATAAGGGAAGGTAAATGATGCAGCTGAATGTGCATGAAAACTTTTTACCTGTCTTTCACAATATGCTTTCATCAGTTTGTTGAGGGGTGTGTGCCGCTTGATTTTGAACTGAACCACTGAGCCATCCTGCCCAGCTACTTTCAGATTTATGTGGTCATTCTCTGTTTTCACACTCTCCTGAAATGAAAAGTGAAATACAGTTGTTATCATGCATACATAAAGTAAGTAAATGCTTGACCAAAATAACTGATTTGGTGCACTGTAGCATCTTGGAATCATGGAAAGGTACACAACCATAAAACAAATTTAGTTCAATAAAAGGGTTTACAAAGCTAAGTGGCAAAACAAGACGCTTCCACCCATCTAAACTATTGTCCTCTAAAGTCTAAACAATTAGACGAAGTAATAAATCTATGTATTGAACAACAGAACAGCAACAAACCTATAAATAAATAATACGGAGTGACACCATAATACTGAAAATGTGGGCATTTCTTTATTACGGATTGTTGCAGAGGTTCACAAACACCACTGCACATTTTGTACAGGTTTGAGAAGCGCTGTTGTATAGTTATGATAGTATTGTAAAGCACATAAGTAAGATTTCCAATATTCATGACAAGCACAACACAACTTTTTTTGACGTTATTGTCAAAAGTAAGTCCGTCAAAACATGATTAAAACACAAATAAATAAACTCCCAAAACACGTTAGTGGTTTTTTGTTTGTTTGTTTTACAGTCTATGGTCAGTCTGCGGCACTAATTCGAGAGTCCAGAGCTTTGCGCGCGAACAGTCAAGTGAGCTCGCGAGAAACTGCAGTGGACCCAAGCGTGCCAGACCCGCTTCCAAAATACAGTGCTTTATTTACTGTAAGTTTTGTCTCATCGCTTGCAGTGTGTAGCCTATAAGGTGCAAGACACATTAGAAAACTAGACAATTAGCGCGTTAGCTTTATGAAAGACCATTACCACTTCAATGAATCACAATACATGAGAAAGAGGGGGAAATAGTTCCCATTAATCATATAACAAAGAAGTATGGCGCTTATTAGAACCTTTATAAAGAGCCCTGCACACGCACCTTTGGCTTCTCGTCTGCCATGACTGCATCTGCCTTACAAGAACGCGCGTAATGCCGCCGGATATGACGACATTTAAAAGGGTCAACTTCCGGAGTCCCATTTCTGACCCTCATCCTCCACTTGGTTTTATTACTTGATAAAATAAGGAATATCCCCAGCTGCATTTTAGCAGCAAAGTTTGGTGTGAATAATTTGACAAAACCAACAACAACCAATAATGATAAACATATACCACATTGTTCAAAACAATAGATTTATTTGTCTTTAAAACAGTATACATAATGTTAAATTCTAGATTTTTACTAAGAATCTAAAAAGAACAGTATCATCATTGGAAGATTTGTGAAGCTCTTCTTCAAAATAATTTACAAGTCAAATTAATAATCATATTTGAATTTCATTAAGTAGAATATGCTGCTGGACACATCCAGTACAACAAAATAATACTGAGGCGTCCGCTGTAAAACAAAACAAAGCCATACAAAAAAGGCTTCCATTACTTCCATAAGTCCATACTGCAAACAAATCATTTAAAAGTCAAATTTTATAATATAAATAATGGCATCTGTAATATCTCCAAAATGTAAAGTTTGTCTTTTTACACATCAAAACCAGCCTGCTCTCCAATTATATATATATATATATATATATATATATATATATATATATATATATAAAAACATACACACACACACACACACACAGAAAGAATAGATACAAGTAGAGTTCCTTCCAGTTGTGTAAAAAAAAAAAAAAGAAAAGTGTTTTTGGAAGTAAAATTTCACTCTAAGTCAAAGTATGCTTTGCACCATTTTTTTTTTTTTTTTTTTTTTTCTTCACACACTTTCCTGTGTGAATTACTGCCATCTGTTGAGTTTCTGCTAAATGACGTAAAACAAAGTAAACTTGGCTTTAAACCAGTGAGGCCAGCCATGTCAAACACCAAGAATCTGATAAATAGTAATGAAATAAATACATAAACTCAGAAATAACATCAATAAAATTCACATAAGCACTAACTGGTGACTGCATCACATCACGGAACAGAGATTGAAAGATTGAAAAATTGTAACATGTCCAGTGATCTGTATGAGCTGAATTGTCAAGTGGTGGCTAACAATAAAATGACCCATTGCTATAAGCAACACACTTATGTTAATGACAACAGTACCTAATGACCAAGACCAGCACATCAAGACATCTGTGGTTACTCAGAGATTGGGATTTATAAATTTAACATCCAGTGTGTCAAAGGTAAAGTCCTGGACATAACATATCTTTGAGACACTGTTGAGGGCTCACTGATGTGCTTACACACCATGTTTTCCATTTCTCTTCAGCAGTAATAATGCTTACACAGCTATAAATGACCCCATCTTTCCACTGGAGGGAACTTGTCTATCTCTCCAGACTCTGTGACCTGTCGGTCTCCAAGGATGAATGTCAACTTGTACCTCATTCTCACTTTCTCCTGCAAAACAAACACACACACACACACACACACACACACACACACACACACACACACAAAAGTCAATGAGTTTATTATAGAAATTGTATCATGTAAACACACATTTATAATTTTATGGCCACAAGTAAAACTACATCTAATAACTAATACTGCTGGGATTAGCAATGCAGTCATTCTTGAAATATGGTGACAAACATGATCATAGTCAAGAAATCACATATAAAAGCATTCTGCCATGTAACGTGTAGTCAGCATGCACTAAGACAAAGAAGATACAAATAGACAGTCTTTATTAACAATGCAAAGTACTCAACAACATAAGAGAAACAAGGAACAACATAAGAGAAACGCTAACTGCATAAACCAGAGACGATTAACAAAGAATCAAGAACTGACAGGGCTTGAATACACAAGGAAATGGTAATTAACAGAACTAGAGACAGGTGTGTAATTAAATCAACATCCATGGAAACAGAAACTAAACAGATCAGGGAAACAGGAATCAAAGGAAATAAAACAGAATATCAAAAAAAAGTCCACAAAACTGAACATGACAATGAATTTATTTTCCAAGGTTAGGCACTAGTGCAAGGTCTTAAAGTTTGCAAAAAAGCAAAACAATATAATAAATAATATAATTTAATTTAAAATAAAGTTTGTCAAAAGTTAATGATTTACCTAATTATTTTTTCCCCATTTCATTTACACATGGATACATTGGTGATACATTTGTTAATGCTAGCGTGAAACAAATTAATGGTATAATTTATTGATTTTAATGTCATTATTAATGCTATTGATGCCATCTTAGCAGGCAATATTTTGTGATTAACACATTTTATTTCTAGGAATAACAGAAATTTCGCAGGAAACAGAAAAAAAAGTGACATTAAGTTGCTTTTCTTTAATACATTTCCTGTTAATGGTGAGAAAATTGTTTGTGGGTGTACATACTTAACCATATTTTGCAGACAAATTTTTGCCCAGAAGTGAGCTCAATCTGACAAAACTAACTTTTGAGGATGTTTTATTTTTAAAAAAAATCAGAAAGTTTTCTTTTAAGGTTAGGGTTAAGTTATAGTATTTATAACTAGCTGTATATGGAAACGATAGAAGTTTATGCAATGTCCTCATTTAGATAGCTAAGTAAACATGTTTTATGTGTGTCTTTCTTCACCTTCAGTGGGTTAGCCAGCAGCATGATCTGTGTGATAGAACTAGGGGGCATGAAGGGGTTAAAGGGGACCATTTCTGTTCCAGAAGGGGGCTGCAGCTTCACTCTCATAGACTGTCAATTACAAATCAGAGAGGTAAAAGTCAAACACTCAATCCAAACCATCTGAAACCATTTCCAGAGATTCATTTCATGCCTCTCACCTTTGGCACAGCTGCCTGAAGCACTACATTCCTCACTAACAGTGGTGCTGTATTTAACATGGACACGACAATCACCAGAACATCAGGGCGACCAGGTGGATGGTCAGTAGCAAAGTGCAACAACATGCGAACACCATCCTTATCGTAGGCTGTAACTGGACACTCCTTACCTGTGAAGACAAAGGGAAAAACAAACAGTTCTAAGCCTATCAGGAAAGTAATTAAGTCTAGAATAATTGCTTTTATATCAGAATAAAAAGTAACCTTTTTATCAACAGCAACCATATTAATTTATTGGCCTTACTTGGTTTAATGGCCTCCAGTGGGACAAAGACACTGTTTAGGGAGATGTCCGAGCCTGAGGGTGACTGACTGGTGGGTAGTGTTGGAGAGAGGGATCTGAAGAGAGGGCTGTCTGGGGCGAAGCTCTGAGGTTTGGCAGAGGTTACAGCAGAAGGCACTGGTGTTATTCCAGCAGGCAAACTGAATGTGGTTAATGCAGGATGAATGTTCTCTTCCCAAGCTCTAAGTTCTCTGCTGCCCGAGCTTGAATATTTTGATTGGCTGCTTCATATAGAAAAAACAAATAATAAAGTTGTATTTAAAAGAAACAAGACACTTCACTACCAGTTCTCGGATCATAATAAAAGGCTCTAATAATAGATTGTGCATGTTGTGCCCCTTTCCTTCCACGTTTTAATGCTATTATTAAACTACTTCATCTGTGAACAACTCACATTTAGCAATGGCATCAATCCTCTTGAATATATTTGAAAAAAAAAAAGCATTTTTTTTTTTTCCTATGATTGCAAAGCTTTATTTTCAGCAGCCATTACTTCAGTGTCACATGATCTGTCAGAAATGATTCTAATATGTAATAAATAAATAATTTGTTTTTGTTTTGTTTAAGAAATTGATACTTATTTTCTCACTACCTATTAGCCTTGTCCAGGTCCAACATGGCAAAATCTTTACTGCTCTGCTGGAGGGAGTTTTCAAAGCCTGTAACTGAGGTAGCTTCAGAGGTAGGTGGCGCTGTTGAGATTAGAGGATTTAATGGAGCAGAGCTGCAGAGGAGGTCAATCACTGGTTTAGAAGTCTGTCATTACAAAAAAAAAAAAGATTTATGGGTAGATATCAAACATCACAAAATGCAGACTTTCTAGGCACACGTTTTAAATTAATTATACATTTATATATACAGCACTCTTGTAATCTTACTTGTGAAGAAATCCACTTATTGCTTTGAGCTTCTTTTGTATTCTTCTCTGCTGACTTCTTTGAGTTTGAGTCCAGACTACCAAGGCCTGAAAAATAGTCAGTTGTTTTTAAAATTAAAGACTTGTTTACAAAGGTTGTATTTATTTGATAGAAATAAAACAGTAAAACATTTTGTGAAATTTTATTATAATCTAAAATAACTGTTTTCTGTTTTAATACATTTAAGTTTTTTTTATTTTTGTCCCGTAAAAAGGCAAACCTCCATTTTCAGTGGCCATTATATCAGTCTTCAAGGTTACACAATCCTTACAAAATCATTCTAAAATGCTGATTAGGTACTCAAGAAAGTTTTTTTTCCTTCTTCTTTTCTTCTTCTCCTTCCTCAAAATGGTTTTGCTGCTTAATGTGGAAAGTGTGGAAATATTGGCCTCAAACTTTTGAACAGTTCAATTTTATATTGAATACATTCCTAATAAAACACCCACCATATATTGCAAAATAATCTAAAGCTGTCTTTACCTAATGAACCAAGTTCTTCATCCAGAAGAGAAAGACTGGTGGGATGTTGGCTTGATGGAGGACTGATTTGGAAACTTGATGACCCAGAAGACGTGTTGGAAGAGGAAGGCTGAGCTCCAATTATAGATGTAAGTGTAAGGAGGTCAGCAGGAAGGGAATCGGAGTGCTGAGGTGGAGTCAAAACATGTTTGAGGGGTGAAGGGGACCCAGAGTCCAAATCAGCCAAATCAATCAAAATCTCAGAAGAGCTTCCGTCGTTGGTGTCTAAACAAACAGAAAACAGCATTTTCAGACTTGTAGTTTGATTAACCATGCAAGCTCTTTGGATGATTCAGATACAGTATGCTACAAAAAAACATTTTAATGTGTAAAGTGTAACAATTCTGGTGCATTATACATACGTTTTGAGGCTGTTAAGCCTGGCATGTCAAACACAATGGTCTGTCCTTCAACAATCTTTTTATAGGAGTTGATTACCCGTGAGAGATCATCACTAGCGTGCAAAATATCACCTGCATCAAAGACCACAAGATACATGTGAAAAAGGAAAGAAAGATATTTTGTTCTAATACACTATTGGCTCAAGTCCTAAATAGGTTTTTATTTACTATTGGTATTACCTAAGGCACTGTCATCATCCTCTGTCTCGGTGGCGAGTCTGAAGACAGCGGTTCGAAGTTTATCACAGTCATTATAAAGATCCTATGAACATAAAGTTGCACATGGTCAATTACATACAAATGCAAGTTAAGTTTAACAGTGACTGGATATAAAAGGTCTCACCGTTAGAAGTTCTTTATCTGCTTGTGTCGACTCATCTTTTTTGAAATGTCTCAGCATCTCATTAAGGAGCTTCACACTGTTGTTCACCTCCTCTAGGGTGTTGGCACGATGGGAAGCTTTCTGCTGTATAGCCTCATCCTGAAAGCAAAGTAACCCATTTGACAAATTCATATGAATTCTTGCAAGCACAACCATCAAGAAAGTAAACAAAAAGGTAATGACTTGAATACACCACATCTACCATAAGCATGCTTTTAATTTCTGAATTAAAATTCATTTTGATACTTTTTGGTATAATATTTCTTACAAAACTATATTTTAACAAAACTGCTTAAAAATAACCATGCAATCAACATGCAGAAATATAATTCCTATTTTAAGGTTTTCTATCACATCATAGTAGAACCTCATGACTGTGTCAAGGTCAACAAATAATATCAGATTAATATTAAATAATTACATAATATCAAGTCTCTTAAAATATCAGATCATTTTACCTTTTTTATGACAATATTTTATGAAAATGTCAAGTGGTGCATCTCCAAAAACATAGAAATATATAATGTTTACAAATACTTTTTTTTTGAAATGATGGAAAGAGAATTTTATTGGTTTATTTTACCATTTACATGACACTCATTTTAATTTTTTTTAAATGTGTTTTTCAATACCATATGAAGCCAACAACATGAATACAAATAGTGCATTCCTAAAACAAACTGGCACCCGTGTTTTTTGTAAATATTTGAAGGATTTACTTATTTGTCAGTAATCCCAAAATATTTGTTAAAAAAATAGCATAAGATTATTGAAGCACTTACCTCTTTGACCATGTTCTTGATAATGCGGTTGGCTTCTTGAAGATCCTCAGGCTTTTTACTCTTAAGAAGTTCCGCAAGACGCTGCAAGGAAATTTTTATAGATAGACAATGCTTTACAAATTTACAAAACAATTACCCTTGAAAGAATAATCGAGGTTCAATACGAGTTAAGCTATGTCAGCAGCATTTGGATTTAAAAGCAGAACTAAAAGCATACAGTTCCATAAAAGCATTCACAGTGATTCTTCTGTTAAAATGTCTGTAAAAAAGTTGGTATTTTATGGTATCATGATTTATGGCCTTAAAGCCTAAAGTATACTTCAGTTTTTACGCGTACATGAGGGTCCCTGCACAGTGACGCAAATTTCATCACCACTGCCCAATTACTGTAACTGTGCGTACTTTGTATACACAGGTCGCAGACGCGCATTGAATTTGTTTTGCACTAATCTGTTGTCAGTCACACCAACAAAATCATAAAATTTTATGCAACCTCTCATAGAAAAGGTTAGTAAGTAATTTTATCACACTCAAATCATGTTAACGCTCATTGTTTATGTATTGTGGCTACACAATTGAAACAGTGAGCATTTTAACATATGGATTAGCCCCATTCCACTTTAAGTGCCTCACTCAACCTAGACAGTGTAACTTTTGCTTTTTTTATATAAAGAAAAAAAATGATATATTTTTTTCCTGATAATCAACATTAGCGCTGCACAACATTGGAAAAAACTGACATTGCGATATTTTGTTTTTCTGCGATATATATATTGCAATATGAAAAAAATTCACCAGATGACTTGAATAGCTCTATTTGGAAAGAATTAATCATTCTAAGATTATTGGGGCGATTTTGTAGGCGAGTGAATATACATAGAAAATAATTAACAAATTACAAGCATAGATAAATATAATAGAACAAAGAAACAAATTAAATAAATAGTGCTTTATATTTTTCAGGTAAGTCTAACAGCATTCAGGTACAGAAATTATATAATCAAATGTAAAATAACACTGCATAGTGTTCACTGTATAAATTAAATATAATTAATCTGTGTTACAACTACAAAAGTTATTTTTCTTTTTGTCTTTTGTTGTTTAATTAACATGACACAGAAAGCAGCAGGAGGAATATTAGGCTGCTGTCACTTTAAGAACGAATGAGCGGATCTAAAATACTCGTACACATCCAGTTCATTCTCAATTGTTTATTTCACCTAAGCCATAAGCAACTGTGTTTACGAGGATAAACGTGCATTTTGACAAATGTTTTGCATGTATGTGTCCATTCAGGCACAAATAGACGTGGAAGAGAACGCCATTCAGAGCTCACGTGCATCTGAGCAGCTCTCTCTGTGTTTGTGTGTGTGTGCGGAGTTCTCTTTTGCGTCTTTACATGCTCAAATGGTTTAAAATTGCTTGAATGTTTAAACTGACAAGACCTAAAACAAATGATAAACTTTCCTTGTATGATGGTCAAACTTTTAATCCGAGAATCACATGCATTTTGAACCTTGGTGTATGGTCCGTATGGATTAACGATCCCCACTAGACAATGCACATTCTGCGATGTGACTATCATGGATGTGCACATCGTGATATTGATGCTAAAATGATATATCGTGCAGCCCTAATCAACATATACAACAAATATTGTCAACTGAGACTAAACTGTACTGAATTCGGAATATTTCTTTAAGCTCTAATACTGTAATGTGTTTCTTCACCTTACTCTTTTCCTCATTGTCAAACACTGGATTCTTGGGCTTTGGCGAGGGAACGAGGGTCTTGTCCACAGGAACCTCTGGGTCTTCTGTTACAATTCCTAAGAAAGAATGTGGCAAAGATTGAACAAGACAGTATAGCAAAATTGGAACACATAAAATAAGTAGATCAGATTCATATAGATGCAAATATTTATATTTGTGATGAAAGAACCTTGCTTCTTTAGCATCTGATAGGCCTCTGTGATTTTTGCCTCATCTGGTAAAGCAACCGACCAGCTGTAGAGCAACTCTATTACTTTAGTCTTCACTCGTTCAGACACTCTGTCTCCCAAATACTGCAGGATAAAAAAAGTCAAAAACTTATTATAGAAGTATTGTTTCTGTAATAGATGGTACCTAAAAATCTGGAGAAAAATCATACAGGTTTTGAATAACTTAAAGGTGGATAAAGGATGACAGAATTTTCATTTTTGGTGGAAATAATCCTTTAACTTACCTTAGGTGAAACTATTTTAATGAGTTCATTTAAAAATCTAAATTTTCCAACTTCATTATGAAACCTTCTCCCACAATTCTTCATGCAGGCTTCTAAAACCTATAAGAACAATCTGAATTTAGTTTAATCACTATATTAAACATACAATTTTTGGTAAATTTTAAAGACTGAAGAAGATAAACTCACAGTAAGTGTTTGTAATGACTCCCATTCTTGGGGTGACTGGATTTTATGTGCTAATAATCTGACCGATATCTGAGGGCTGCAAGTTATAGACAATTCTCAAATCAGTGATTCATGAGAACAAACACAAACTTTACAGCTTCTGTATTATAGAATCATCCTAACTTAGAATCCTATCTTATCTGCTTAAGGCTGGAATAAAGTACACATCACAACTTTTAAAATCTGAGCAGATTTTCAAACAATATTTATCATACATTTGTAAAATGTTACAGAGAAAAACTGGGCATCATACATTAAACGAATGGCTCTGATTTTCTGCAACTAGCATCGACTCCTGGGCAAAAGTCATGTAATGTATTTGTAACCATGGTAATTTCACTTAGTAAATAGAACTTTTTCAAATCCCAGGTCAAGAATTATAAAAAGACGTTTCTGTAATACAGAAGACGGTAACATAAAAGGTGAACATACCCTTCAAGTTCCTTATTGATTTGGTCACAAAACCCAATGATGTACTCCCACTCCTCCTGTCTGTTGGAAGGATTGGTGGCTTTGTCTAAAAAGAAAATTAAAATCAATTCCCTTATGCTTTACTCCCTTTATGCTTTACTGAACATTTGAATTAACACATTCATTAAATAACAAAAGTCATAATACATGAAGACACTTTTATCCAAATCAAGTCACATTTATTTATATAGCACTTTATACAGTACAAATCGTTTCAAAGCTACCTCACAGTAATAAACATGAAAACAACTTCATTTAGCAAAATTCCTCAACTATGAAACAACTCCAAATTCAGCTGTACAGAAGGCAATAGTGTCGTTGTTCAGCTTAATTTAGTTTAGTGTTGATTCAATTCAGCTCAATATGTGGCAGTGTTGCAAAGTTCATCGATAATAAAACAACTCCAGAGGCAGCTCTACAGTAGACAATAGTGTAAACTGCAACTTAAGTTTAAGACAAAATGGTTGGTTTTCAACTTAAAACAGAAGCAACTGTTTCAGAGCTAAAAATAAAAAAAAGTGTTTAGATAACAGCAGTTCAAAATGAGTTTAACTGAATGGTGAATGACAGAAGAGTTTGCTAACCACAATTGTGCATGTGACTCAAAACCTAGTGAACTGCGCTGCCTACCTAGACATTCATATGCATAATAGACACGTTCGAACCAAATTCTGCCGACTTCAAACGTATCTACGATACCCTAAAGGCTGACTAGGATGGGTCAGTCCATCCAACCCTCATGACATCAACATGTCAATGCAAATATCACAGACACGAGCAAACAACTGGTTACAAACAGCATCTGGATATGGTTGTTCTCTGTATCTTAAAGACATTACAGAGTAAAATAAAAAACATATTCTGCTATTGTATTAGCATGACAACTCACTTAGCCATGACTCCAGTGACTCTCCTTCCGGATCCGCCATGATCACACAATTGCTTAGCTGACGAAAGCTAGCTACAAAATACACATACCCGTCATGTGACATTCTTGTGCCTCTGTATGAATCAGTGGCTTGTGGTCTTCAGAAAGGAAGCCAAGTTCCTTAATGTAAATAATTTATGGTAAAATATTATGTTCACAAGTATATTTATGTTTTTTTTTTTTTTTCACATCACGTGTGGGACACTTGTTAATAGAATTCATTTTTTGGTTAGGTTCTCACAGATAACATATATGGTGAATTACATTTAAACGTGTAATAATTAATATTTTCATAGTTAAGGACTGAAAGAGTTATGCATAACACAAATAAATGTTTGTAAACTGTTTTACAAAAAAAAAAAAAAAAAAAAAACCCACCACTGAGGAAATACCACTGATCTATATAGAGATACAAACAAATCAGTGGGAAACACCATATAACATTTGTTTTATGTCTAAAGAATTGAAGTATGTCATGTAACATGCAAATCTTTGTTAGTTTTGGTCCTCGTATCTGATTGGCTGAGAGGCTATATATATATATATATATATATATATATATATATATAAAATCAGTCCTAATCAATGTATTCCCGCACTCCCAGCTGATTTAGGTGTCAAGGCTCAGATGTCTATAACAGGGGTGCCCAATCCTAGTCCTGGAGATCTACCTACCTGCAGAGTCCAGATCCAACCATGACCAAACACACCTGTCTGTAATTAACAAGTGCAACTGAAGATCTTAATTAGCTGGTTCAATTGTGTTAGATCAGGGTTGGAGCTGAACTTTGCAGGAAGGTAGATTTCCAGGAACAGCACCCCTGGTCTATAATAAAACAACAAAAAAGTTCTGCACTCTAAAGAAAAAAAAAAAGTCCTTTTTGAGATGTTTGTGCTTATAGTACTCCTGTATTAAAATGTTTTCAAACCATTTATATCATATCTGGTTTCACTGGCAGAGTAAAACAATAGAGGTGTAAAAAGTTGATTAGTTTTATGCTTTTAGTTTTTTATGCTGGTTTTATGTACCAGGTCTTGAGGTCTGAGTGTGGCAATTGATTTGTGTGATTATGATGGTTTTCAAGTGATGTTTTTAGGAACAAGCAATTTGCTCTATAGTCTGATATGGGTTCAGAATAATATAAGTAAATTTAATTAAGCTCTAATTTGTATGCAAGTTAAACATTAAGCTCAACGTTAAATGTTAATTAGTATTTGTATATATCATATATATTTGGGATTTTTTTAAGACTATGCCATTTTAAATGTTTAACAATCTTTACAACTAAGGCAGTTTGTTAATAGTTTTGTCATTACCCAATGATACTAATCTGGCACCATTTATAATCATTCCAAAGTACTAAATTGCAATTTAGTAAAATTTTCTGAACTGGCCCTTCCACATCAAATGCTTATACACTGGCAAAGAGAGAGAGAGCAAAACTTTTATTTATGAACCTCGAAATAGCAGACTTTATAGTATGTAAACAAGACAATGAAAATGCTCTCAAATTTTGTAAAATAACCTTATAGCAGCCAACATGACAACTTTTTTCCCCCACACATATTGACCCAAACAGAAACTTTAACAATGTCATTGTTTTTATAAATTTTATAAGTTTTATAAATTAATATAAAATTAAGAAACTTTTACAAGGTATCCTAATGTACTTACAACACCGGTAAAAGTCAGAGCATCTTCCACTGATATTACAATAACCCTTCACTATAAAAATATGAAACTGTACAAACAAAGTGTACATTGTGTCAAACTTCTTAAAAAAAGAAAAAAAAAAAACTGCTATTCATGTATACTGCTGGTGACTCACAGTTTTTGGGCTGGTAGCGATAGCTTTTATTGCACTGAATCATCATCATCCAGTGGAGATTCCAGAAAAGAGAACACCAAATCTAAACATTCTGAGCTAAACTCAAACGCCGAACAAAACACATTCAAATGCATGAACTCGAGCTCTGCCTTACTGCTCCACAGTACTGTTACATGGGGTTTCCACTTCTTTCTCCCATAAAGTACTCTTTAGAACTTGAACACTGAACGCATGAAACCCTAATTCTAAACAAGGAACCTCATTCTCTCCTCAGTCAGCTACTTCACTGTAGTAGTACTTGTGAGCCGTTTCAGTGAGGGTCCAGCCACTGGCCCTGAACTCCAAGATCTCTAGGAGCAAGAGCCTTGTCATGGAGCTGAGGTCTTCCTGAAGGAGAAAACCATCCCGTAGCAAGTAAAAGAGCTGATTCATGCGCTGGGAGTTTGTTTGCTCCAGCTGCTCGCCGACACGATGAAGCTGTAAGACCAGGCAGTCCACCTGTTAGAAACACAAAATAAATTCCTGTATTTACTGTCATAGATTCAAAATAAGTCAAAGCTGAAATCTGTTACAAATGGCCAAAGAAACTGTCTTTTGCATCTTCCAAAATCATGTACTGTTAGAGTAGGTACTATATTCAAAAAAAACTTACCTCACAGCAGTTTATAAGTAGTATGTTCTGTAAAATGCATGTAGTATGAACACAATCCAGACATGCTACATTTGGCATAGGGATGTCAATGAGTAACTGTTAATTAATGAGTTAATGGATTAATCACCTTTAAAAGTGTAATAGATAAAATAAATTAACAAAGCACAAACGCATTCAGAAATGTGTACAAGAGGTCAAATCACTGCCTATAAAATCAACTGATGCTAGAGTATGCATTACAACTTGACCACTACATGTACACTAATGAATAAGGTTTTTAAAAGTGTAAATTACATAATGGAGATACAATTAATTTTAAAGTTTTATTAAGTGTTAACAATGAGATTATGTGGTTTTTATAATCAATTAACACTGCTTTTGTCAGTAAGATGGACAAAATTTGTCACCAAAAAAGTCATTTGGTTTAACCAAAATTTAAGTTTTACCGAATGACACTTTTGGTTATACTGAATGACGATATTTTCAAATAATGCTAACAGGCTGATATCTTGCTAGCTAGCTAACAAAAGGATAATCCAAAATTTTATATTTAGTACATTTTTTTAAATATTACAACATTTTTTATGTCCATGTTTTATATCAGTTGTACCGAATGACCTGATATTTCGGGACATACGCATTAGCAAATGAAAACATGAATTTTTCAAATAGTTAAGAGAGAGTTAGTTACTTTGCTTCATGACCGTGTGGTCCTTTGCAGGTGTCTGAATGATGTCACATCCTGTCAGATGATATTGACTGCATAACGTGATCCAACATGGTCCCTTTATATTGGTTACTCCAAATGACATCAATAAAATTAATTTTTCCAGACATTCTTTCTCATAACAAAGCAACGACTTCTACACATAATTTTAATACCATTTTGCACTATGTTGATATATGATGTTATAAAATCATGCCAGAATAAAAAAATATATACATTTATTACATTTTAAGGTATTTCAATTACAAATGAAATGGCTGTATTGGCCTTTGGACGGTTAAACCGAATGACCTTTTGACACTTCAAAATCTTTAAAATACCTTTATATGTAGCAAAATATAATTAAAACCTTATGGGCTCAATAAAAGAGATCCAGTTGTACTACCTTACATACTTTGGATGTCATATCTTTGTTTTTTATTATTATTAAGGCCTTTGGACAAAAAAAATGACCCGTCACGTCACTGACCCACATGTACTTTCCGGAAAACTTTGCGTGGGATTACCACTGGTCCGTACATTTTGTGTTTTAGGTGGGTGAGCTCTGGGGCTCCACCTTCTCATTCATTCCTTCACTCGCTACATCAAGGGCAGACAGTAAAAACATGAATTAACTGGAGAGTTGTAAAATTGATGTTGTAATTATAACTGAAATTCTGACTCCTGAATTTAAAGAACTTGGCAACACTGATGCTATTTTTTTTTTCCTTTTTATTATGCTGCTTTGAAGCAGTATGCATTATATAAAGTGGTGTATAAATAAACATTACATGACTGGACTTGCTGTGACTGAAGTGCCGAATTGCAGATTGGGTGCAAACATATCCACATCCCTATGATCAAATGATTTCTTGACTGCTCCCTTCTCACCGCTGTGAATCTTTGTCGTGCATTTGTTGTAATATTGAGAGGATAGTCCACAGCACATATTTAAATATTCATCTAAACACCACTTGTAGCGTAGGTGGCATCTGAATGTTTGAAAACAGTATTTCGTTACTCAGGTTTTTCAAACTTTGTTCAAAGAACGAAAAAGAATGAGTATGTCAGGGCCTCAAGTCATTCAGGTATTTTTATTTTATTTACAGTTTTAGGAATACTGGGAATTTGGATATACTGCTCATTTAACATTAAAAAAAATTACAAAATTGTTTTACAAGTACAAAGCTATTTATCAAGCATTTGACAATGTTAATTTGAAAAAAGTTTACGATTCCAATGCAGCAGACATTCAAAAATTATAATGCTGATGGAGAGTAATACATTCTTTCCAAAATGAAATTTACTTCCAAATGTTTATGTGCCAAAATACATCTTACCTCTTCCTCGTTCATCAAGGAATCTGGCTGAGCCAACGTAAAGAGGCAGTCATATATTGGATCCACAAGGGCCACAACAGGGGCATTGTTTACCTAAAAACAAGCAAGCCAGTCAAATCTAGGAGGAAAAACTGACCATCCAATATAGATTAAAAATTGCCTACTTGCAACTGAGATCTTTTACCTTGATGTAATCAAATATGCTGCAAATAAACGTGACCACACACACCCACTCCTGCACAGAGCGGTTTCTGGTCTCCTCCCTGGCAATGAACTCTTGCTGTAGACGATTCAACAGCTTTCGCCTGAACTCACTAGTTGCAGCTTTCTGAGCCTCTGCCTATTAAGTACAAAAGTTAATTCACCATAAAACAAAAACAGAGTTTCAATGGAGGTTCATTTCAGTCTGTGTTTTTGCAGACAAAAACAGCAACAAAAAGATGATGTTTCAGCTACATTAAAGGTCACAAGTTAATGAGCAACATAAGAAAGACTTACCTGAACTACAGCATAACATATGCGGCCAGCATCTTTACAGAATGAGAGGTCTTTCAATGACTGGGTTACAATGGCATCGGAAAGCTTCTCCAAATCGACTGTCTTTGGATCTGTGAGGAAGGAGTTTAAAATAAAATCATTTGTGCTTTTAACGTTCTTAACCTGCAAAGGTATACTAATGACATGTTACTCCAAAATCCTGCCAAAGTATTTTAATGGACTATCAGGGAAGTCAGGTAAAGTTTACATACCGTTAATCGCTGTTTGAAGCATAGTCTGGGTTTCCGTATCAAAAGCCGCCCATGCTGAATCCATGCTCCTCGAACTGAGCGAGAATACAAGATAATCAGGACGGGGGTCGAACACATTCAAGCAATAAACAAATGCATTTATTTATGGCAGGGCAGGTAACATGGCAGGGATCGCTCGCGTGCACTGTTCATCTCGTTGACATCGCTGTGCTGAATTGTTTAGTAGTTTATAAGTTAGCACAATTTCTAGCTTTGTTAAGAAAGTAATTTATGTCAAAAGAATTGCGAAATAACACATTTTATATATTGCTCTCTTACTTCAAACGCGGAATCCTCGCGCGTGTTTATTTCCTGATGGCGTGAACTGGTCAGTGCGCATGCGCTGTTGGTGTTGGACATACCTCCAAATATTGGGGGTACTTTGGGTTCAATACTCACGTGCACCACCATGGCATGTAGTATCTTATCATTATGCACTTAAAACGAACCAATCTGTATTCGCGTATTATTTACAGAGCTTCTGTAAACTATTTACATAATTATCACAATATTACTCGTTCTGAAAAATTACTTTATTTAGCAAGCTGTCACCAGGGGGAGACAAATAACAAGTGGTTGTTACCTTGCGGTACGCATTACTCCAACCTGAAGACACCCGAACAGATAAAACGAAAAGGATTTCCTGAGAAAAAAATAAAATAAATAAACAATTAAAAACAGTCAAACTGATAAACACTACAGTTGAAAACATTTTAGCCATGGACAATTTATTAAAGATCTACCTGAAAATATATTGAGTCCTGTAGGTCTAGTTTGTGTCCCACGGCGTCAATAACTCCACTAGCAGTATTCTGACAAAATCACCCGATCAACGTTGTCACGTCGTAATTTTCCCAATATTATCACCAGAGAACATTAGGTCACATGCCATTTTCTGGCTCAGGTGACTGGCTTAAAAACGTCTGTGCGAACAGAGCTCCCATGAGTGAAGATGGCAGCATACAGGTAAGTTATTGGGTAAAATACACATAAATATTCCTACTTATTTTCAATTTCAGGATTAAAGTTAATGGCCATCCACCCAGGGTGATTCCCTGCCTATGGCCCAAGATGCTAGGATTTGCCCCAGCATTCCTGTAACCCTGCATGGGACACGGCATTTTAAAAATGGATGGATTAAAGTTATTTTGTGCAGTGCAACCATCATGCTTTTTAAATAATGTAGATAAGAAGTGGATAGACTTTAGAGTTCCCTTCACCTCCTTTTTATGTTATACAGGACAATGTTGTATGTATTATTTATGTATTAAGGTAAATGTATGAATTATTGTTTATTCTTTTATTACAGTCCATGTGCCAACCACACTACCATTTTACTGTTCAGAAATTACACATTGCAAACACTAATAATACACAACTTAATTAACATAGTAGTAAAAGCAACACTTGTTGGTTTATGTAATGTATTTCACTCATAATCTCCAGCATTATGGAACTGCACTATTCAGACAGCAAACTGATGCCTTATGTCCATTTCTGTTGTTGAGCTTTACTGCAGCTAAACCTTAAACATTATTTCATTATATGACAGGTAAATAAACTCAGAAAAAAAAGTAGCTTTTCAGGATACTGTATTTTAAATATAATTTTGTAAAATCCAAATAAGTTTCACAGATCTTTAATGGAAAGGGTTTATACAATGTTTGTCATGCTTGTTTAGTGAACCATAAATAATTATTGCACATGCACCTGTGGAACAGTCCTTAAGAGACTAACAGTTTTAGGCGATAGACAATTAATGGCACAGTTACAATAACTTGGGACACTAAAGAGACATTTCTACTGACTCTGAAAAACACCAGTAGATAACCAGGGTCCTTGATTGTAAACATGCCACAGTCCTGCTGCAGGGAGACATGAGGACTGCAAATGTGGCCAGAGCAAAAAAAATGCAATGTCCGTAATGTAAGACGCCTATACTACAGGGAGACAGGAAGGACAGCTGATTGTCCTCGCAGTTTCAAACCACATGTAATCATGTGTCCCCCCAGACATTAGAGAACTTTAAAGTGCCTTGGTGGAAGAGAGGAGTAAAATCTCAGAGAGAACAAATTACCTTGACAAATAAAAAGCAACTGAAGCTTTAAAAGTCTCTATTACAGCTTTACACAAAAAATTCAGCATCAAAAACTGGCACACGTTAGTGTATACATTAGTTTTCTTTTAGTTAAACTGGGGCCACATAATGGCAAACTCAAAAAATAAACTCAAAGAGAGAGAGAGAGAGAGAGAGAGAGGGAAAAAAGGAATATCTCAAATAACATCAGACACTGTGTACAGCCTGCAGCTTCAGAAGGAGGCACCCAATGCCCTCTGTAAATTGTGTAATAAACTTTCATGACATTGCAAAAGAAAAAGAAAAAAGAAGCAATTTCAGCCCTTTGTTACCAGTTATATGGCATCACTCTAGATGGCAAAAAGACCAGATAATTTAATTTGTTAAAGTTTTTTTCACTACTAAGCAATCAAACATTTGATATCAAACTAATATTTTTCCACAAAAAGAAAAGAAAAGAAAAGAAAATGCAAGTTCATTGGGAGGTTTCACTGGAAAGATCTTTATTCTATGTAATTTATACAGGAATCATCCAGAGTATCCAACATACTCTATGAAGATCCCAAATAGAATCACATCCAGTAGCATTTTAAAGGGATTCATGAAATGCTCCAATTTTTTTTTACATTTGATCACTGATCTGCTACAGACGCTTTGGCACCATTACATTATTTTCAAGCTATTTTGATTTATAGGGAGAATTCACCCAAAAAATAAGAATTCTGGCATCACCTTGATATTGTTCCAAACTTATGTGACCTAATTTCCTACTGTGGAACACAAATGATACGTCACATTTTGCAATGACAAGAAGGTCAGTAAATAATGACAGAATTTTCTTTTTTTGGGGGTAACTGTCCCTTTAAGAGAAAAAGATGTTATGTAATTTTTAAACATGTAATTTTACTATGGCATGAAATGAGTTTATGCTTGATCATCTTACACCAAATAACAAACACAGCAACACTACTTATGGAAACACGACAAAATCCCCCCCCCCAAAAAACAAAAAAAAAAACAATAAAAATTTCATGATGCATTTTAACAATACAAATCAAAGATAAACATGGTGCTTTAAAATGAATCCTGGTGCAAAACTGTAACGCAGTGGCGAGCTGAGTGATATCAACCTCTTCTTTGTGGCATAAGACTTTTTTTAGTACAGCAGATGTCATATAACATGAAATAAGTTGCATATAAAATATAGCTGATGTGTGATACACAGTACATGAATGAAATATCAGTCTTGAACATTCTTCTCACACAGCCAATAGTGCTTCATAAAATGTCAACCACTTCAAACAGCACAGTCTCTATTTTTTTCGGCCAATCGACATCCACATCACCAATTGAGCCTTTTCTCTCCACTCTGTGGTTTCCGTTTCCGTGGCAACCCAGCTGGAAGTCCACAAGTGCTTTAAACAGGCAAACATTTTCTCTTAAAGTTACATGTTTTGATTGACAGGCGTGACATAATTACGAGGGAACATTCCGGTCTGTCCGTGACAAGCCCCCTTCCACCAATTAGGATCAGAGTTGTCCAAGACCTGGATGAAATCTCCACGCCTGAAACCCAGCTCTCCATCCTCTTGAGGGTCGAAGTCAAACAAAGCTTGAACATACGTGGAATGCTGTGGAAAAGAAGTAGGAATGTTGAGAAATATTACAAATTATGACATTGTTTTAAACTCAGTCTCGCTTAATGCCTAGTTATAACTGCAATCATAACTGTGTTTATCGTGTACTAATCGTGAAATTAAGCATACATCATTTATCTTGTTTAACGCGTTTATTTTGCCATCATTTGCTATATCCGGCAAAGTAAACTATCAGATTGAATGGTAATTCTCACAAAACTATATTTTCTGGAAATACATGAGAGAATTGGAGAGTTCTCCTGCTTATTTTACTCTGATTTCCATGTGTAATTTCACCATTTTGTTGGTGTACCAAGAAATTACATTTCTGAAATGGTTGATATGTTCCTTCCAAAATGTTGACTATACAGTACAACCACAAAATTGCAAAGATATATATATATATTATATATATTATTTTATTTATTTTATTTTTTTAAGAGATTCCAGTGTGTATGTTTACAACTCACTACTCCTAATGTGTAGGCACTAACTGGATGGGTTAAATACAAAGGACAAATTCTGAGTATGGGTTACCATACTTGGCCTTCACATGTAGGCATTGGCGTTGCGAGTGTTGTTAAACTCATTGTGGCGTTCCGTGTGCACTCTCATGCCCGCTCATATTTGTAGTCAAATTCCAGCTCTGACTGCATCATTGGGAAAATGCAAACAACACTTTTGTGCTACTGTACTGAGGATGGAAACATACACTTGCGACATGTCCGAACACAAAGCTGAAGACTCCGAGGTGAACGAACAGTGCTGAAATGGTCTTTTGTGACATTTGAATTCTCCACTGTAATTTGATCTTATGCATAATACAGTGCAGTGATTGGATTAAAAGAGTTTATTTTCATGAATAATGTGGAGAAAAGCTCAGAAACTGATGATGTACTCTCCAGCCACAGACAGCAGCCAATCACCACTCTAAATTAAATGCGCATACCTTACTTTTCGTGAAGTTGGTTCAACTTTGCTTTTAAAACCAGAAGAACAAAATTGCTCAGAAAACCAAAAAAAATAAACACTTTTCCCATAGTAAGAAACATAATGAGTACTGTTGTTGTTTTCATTAAAGTGCAACCTGATCTGTTTACATCTCCAACAATGTGTTTTATGGTTTCATGGTTTTATGGTTTTCATGACCCTAAACTTGGGTAACAGGGTGAAATGATTGCACATGCCGTCAACACTAGAATTTGGGGGAAAGGTGTCATAGTTTTAATCAAGTGTCACAGTTTGTTATCAAGGGGAAAATCATTTCGTAACAGGGTGACAACTAAATATAAGACTATTGATCAGTAAAATGAGTTTATCATTAAAAAAAATCTTTTTAATACTTATATTAAACTTATATTATACTTATTTACTTCAATTCAATTGATTATATAAAAAATATAATGTATGATTTTGTGTTGGATTTAGTTAAGAAGGTGTTACAAAATACAGGATTTGTGCATTTAATGCTTTAAAAAAGAAAAGGTGCAGTGTGTAAATTTTTGCGGCATCTAGCGGTGAGGTTGTGAACTGCAACTAACGGCGCACACCCCTCGTACCCCTCCCTTTCGGAGAAGCTACGGTGGCCGTCTGGCTGACATGTCGTCGTTCTCTGAGAGAGCAGAGAGTAGCTTGTGTGAAGCGATGAGGTTTCTTCTTACTTCTAACAAACAACGTTCTCTGCTTCTAATAAATCAGACGACTACTACAACTACTTTGTGCATATTCAACATAGTGACGATGCAAGCTGCCTCTAAAAACACGAACAATTTAGAAGAAGAACAACATAGTGACGAAAAGCACTCCGTAGAGTGTTTGTCCGTTTAGGGCTGCTGTAGAAACATGCCGGCGCATAATGGCGACTTGACATGGAGGGGGGACCCGTGGTGTATGAGATAGAAGTGGCTCATTCTAAGGTTAATAAAAACAGTTCATTATGTAAGGTCTTGATACACCACTGAAAACATAGTTGTATATGTTATATGTATATTATATTGCAGTTCTGTCAATAGATCCTCCCACGTTTTACACATTGCACCTTTAAAAATGAGTGTACACCAAAGTGTACCATACAGTATTTGTGAAATGTTCCAGCATTGATTCAGTCCTACCTGTGGTACTTGTTCAATGTCCCTGAGGAAAATGGGCTGATTCCTGGACACAGAAGTGGACCGATGATAATCTACTAAAGAGTTTAACGAGTTAAATTTGACCACCCACAAGAAGTATTTTCCTGCTCCATCCCGTAAGACTTTGAAGTGCTGGACATCATTCCCAAATCTATAGGAAAGGGAGACAAAAAAGTGTTTAGAGAATTACATCATAACCGGTTGCATTTATAGCACTTGGATACTGCAATTATAGTTCAAAAAAAAAAAAAAAAGGAAAAATCAGTTCATCATGAACTCTGATGTCTTGAGAACTGGAGAACTGTTTGAATGATTCAGACAGTGTTGGCCTAGTTTAAAACTACACAAAAGAATTCGAAATAACGCAAAAATAAAGTGCTGAAACAGCCATATTTTGTGCTGCACTTTATCAATTATTCATTGACATGCCCCTATTTACAAGAACAGATTCAATTACTGCATCAAAATTTCAAAATCAGCAGCCTGTGTTTCTAAGTGTTTATTACTCTGACTTCAGAACAGTCATATACAAATTGGCAATGTTATTTGGCACAGAGAAATAAAATTGAGTAGTATAGAAAAGAATAGAATGACAAATACATACTTGACAGACAGTGAGAAGTCTCCAGGTGCACTCTCACTCTCCCTAATAAGAAAAGCTCCATCGTGTCTCTGTTTATTTAACATTTCTTCTGCTTTTGCACGGGGAATCTTTCCATAAAACCAGCTGTGTGTTTAGAACAAATCCAAAAGCAATGGTTAAGATGTTGTAGAATGTACTGGTGACATCCAATTATACAAGAGTTTTTAAATGAGAAATTCTATGACACTGAGAAGCACATTTTAATGAATAATAATTAAAAAAATTAAAAAAAACATCTGCAGTGTCCAGGTTTACTGGATGGACAGGAAAATAAGAAGTTCAACTTGTGTATTTATTAGATATAGAGTGTGTATATATTAGATGAGAAGTACTGTTCTAAGAGAGGCATGGATTCATATTATAGAGTACTAAATCAGACATTACATTGACAATATGTAACAAGAGCTGACTTTCAACTGCAGAGTTCAGCAACCGGAACAAAAAGAAACAAATAAAGACCTTCAACAGATCCATTTCAACACTGTCATTTTAAATATGATTTATTGCATTATTTTCCTACATTTATTAATGTGTCTTTCTTTGTATGAATAATGAATTAAAAGGATAGTTCACCAAAACAAAAATTAAAATTCTGTCATCACTTACTCAACCTAATGTTGTTCCAAACCCAAAAGTCTTCCATTCATCTTTGAAACAACTGAAAATATTTTTCATGAAACCCGAGAGATTTTTGTCCCTACATTGAAAGTCCATTCAACCAAACCAAGACACTTTTGTGTCCTTTGAGGGACCCGCTTGAGGCATGCAAAAAACCTCATTGGTTCTCACAGAAGCTCAGAATATACCTCATTGGCTAAGAAACTACAGATGAGCTTTCAATGTACAATATTTCATGTATGTGCTTTGATCAATGTTAAATCTTTATTAAATCTGTTCATCATATAAAAATTACTGAGCCTTTTCAGAAGACGAATTAAACCACTCGATTCGCATAGATTACTTTCACAATGTCTTTATAAAGTTTTTGAAGCGTGAAGTTTTAGTTGGTTGAACTTTTGATAGAGGGCCAGAAATCTCATCTCAGAAGTTTAATTTGTGTTTTGAAAATGAGCAAGTGTCTTACGAGTTTGTAATGACATGAGCATGAATAATTGATTACAGAATTTGAACTTTTGAATGAACTAACCCTTGTAAAGATTGTTTTTTCTCACATATTTATTCTTTTGGTGACTAAAAAGAACAAATACTTACGGGTGTGGCTTCATTTCAATGTAATTTTTAGGGATGAATCCTTCTTTTCCATTGAGTTCTGCCTTGTACCAGTTCTGGTCACATTCCTCATTTAAAACCTGATGACAAAACAATAGACACTTCAAAACCTGACCAGCATGTTGTCATTACACAGTGTCCACACAGTAAACCTCCAGTCAGCCCACAGAAGACACTTCCCTCAGAACACAGAGGAGCTATGGAGCCAATTATATCACTGGCTGTGGTGTTTAAAACCCAAGGCCTTGCTCTATAAATAGCATACAGGAAATATCCATCATTTCAGCTTTAAGCCACACATAACATCCTGTAAACATAAGACTTCTCTGGCACTAATGAGAAATACATTGCACACTCCCTGTTTTGTGGAATTGCAAAACTGAACCAGATGAATTGCGCAAAAAGATGTGGACCATTACCATCAGTCCTGATGGCTGGAATTTCACGTCTCTTTCATAACCGAAGTACCGCCTGTGGTAATGACCATCACCTTCCGATATGAAATAAAGAGAGGAGTCCATTACAATCTCAGGGGTGGAGGGCTTTCATTTGAAACAGATGAAGTCGACAAATACGAAAAGCATCACTTAATGTGATTACTTCAGGCTCAAAGACACTCTCTCAGTCTTGTTTAAGTCAAGTATGTTATGACACATCCATCTAAGATAAATGGGAATATTATCCTATAGCCTGGAACGTTCTCACAACTCTGAAAGATGGTCTCCCCATCCCTTCACACTCTGTAAACAACAATTAATCTGCTCTCACACCAACCGTGCTATGGCGCCTCTTTTCTCTGCGTTCAAGAAAAATAGTGAAATTATAAACTAGCCCCAACCCCCCGCCCCCCAAAAGTAGGTCTTGGTGGGAAAAATGAACAATCTCAGTTATAAAGACATACTTTTATTTTGCACTTTTAAAATCTACTCAAACTCTAAGCACTAACAAATAGAGTGGAAAATAATGTTTTATTTTTCTTTCTTTTTTTATTTTACTCTTTTAATCTTGGTGAAAGAAAGTAATCTAAATTTTAGGAAATCTCTGTGTGGGTGCAGAGGAGAATTTGCATATGCAAAATTTGCCCCAATTTTGTCTCTTTCCAGTAAAACCCCTTGCAGTGGTTGGATGAAAACTGGTATTAGACACAACACTGATTTGTGGCTCAGAGATGTCAGCCGGCCCCAATCCACAACCTCTAAATCTCTATTCAGAGATCATACTACCAGCAGCATGCTTGCACGCAGCTAAGCACTGTTGCTAGGCAGAAAGAGCATAGCAACAGAAAGAGAGTAGGGAAGAGATTCAAACAGTAATACAATACATGAACAGTTTTGATACTGATGGTGCATTTGCGCCCATATAGAGTACAGGGAGTTGGTGTGTGTAACACATGATGGCAATAAAATAAGAAATAAAAGCTATTTCTTCCATGTTAATATATAATAGTTGACCCAAAAAAATGCCATCATTTACACACCCTCATCTCGTTCCAAAACTGTACGACCTTCTTCTGCAGAGCACAAAAGAAGATATTTTGAAGTATGTTGGTAACCCATTTCAGTTACCATTGACTTCCAGTGTATGGAAAGAAAAAATAAAAAAAAAATTATAAAATAAAAATTTCTCTAAATAGCTTCTTTTTTTTTTTTTTCTTTAAATGTTCCACAGAGGAAAGAAAGTCAGAAAGAAAGGTTTGGAACGACATGAACGCAAGTATTTAGGCCCCATTCTCACTTTTGCAGTATTGTTGGCCACTAGTGGGGATGGGCAAAAGTACTCCGAAGATCTCATCAGAAATGTCGACAGAGACAAACCACATGGAAGGTAAATTGCTCACAGTAACATGAACTTCTCTGTCTTGCCTACATGCCACTACTCTACCACAAAGCATTCATTCCTATTGGTACTCGCTGCATTTGCATAAAATCACCACCAGTTGCTGGTGTTTTGACTCTGTGAAACTGAATAACTTCTGGTCATAGTTGTCATGTCATGCCTGGTTAAGACAGAGTGTAAGCCTGGAGGTGTTGACAACACTCATGCAGGGAGAGAGCTGAGTCACAAGGCCTCTGACCACATCTGTCAACCAGCTTGCTCTTAATATTGACAAGCTCTGTCCTTAGAAATCCAAGACAATTCATACTGACACACAAACACTCACAACCCAAGACATGCCTGTGCATGTGACTCAAGGCATAATATAAAATGAATATTTTTACTCCAAAATCCGAATGCATGAGCCAACTTCGAAGATGCTGTAAACGCACACATGTGAGTGAATGTTCTATATTAGTGTATGTGACACGTTGCTACATAAATTACTGTAATGCAAAAACTTAGCAAAAGAATACAAGACTAATGGATTATTAGATTGTCTTATGCTCTTATCTTATGTCTTGTGGTGCTGCCCCAGCTTGGATCACAATGGACTGCTATCGGTTCATGTGAATATCACATTATTACTCACCCTGCCTAGAACAAACAAATCACACCAATGCAAGCACCAGAGAATGCAGTGCAATTCAGATAACACTATGAAGCATAATCATGATAGAAACAAACTACAACTGACCAAGACTATCTTGTGCATAACTGTACTGACTTTATTGGCTTCTTTTTTTAAGTTATATTTCTGGTCTTTTTATGGCTTAATTGGATAGGACTGTGTAGAGATCAGACAGGAAATCACAGGGTGGAGAGAGGAGAACAGGATCGGCGAAGAAACTCGAGCCGGGAATCAAACCCGGGTCGCCAGAGACACAGTTGTACCATATGTCGAAGCATTGTCCATGAGGCTATCGGCTCCGACAACTTTCTAACATGGCTCATTCTATCAGAAATTATTCTAAATTATTTGTTTATATGTATTTTCTTTTAAAGTATTTTCTTTTGATCTCAAGAATTAGTTAACATAAAACCGTTTTGTTTTTGTTACTCAAGTTCCAAACAAAACAGGAAAAATGAGGTTAAGTAATTAAGTTTATTGGTTATCCAAAAATAGACATACTACTGTCACAACTTTGAAAGATCCAAAGATGAAGAAGATTCAGAAGGTTTCAATACAGAGGTATTTAATAAAACAAAATCCACAAGGCATAACAGAGGGTGTGTAACACAAACAATAACTGACAATGAAAGGAACTTAAGTAGTGGGACAAACAAGGTTGATAAGGAGCCACAGCTGAACATGGTGAACTAATCATATCAGTAACCATAACAACTCATAAGTGGCGGGAAACTAGACAAAGGAAACACGTGACTGAAAGTAACAAACTAAAAGTCCATGAAAATGAAACTAACTAAACAGAACTGTGACAACTACATGGCTACTTAATTTGTAATATTAATATTTTTACCAAATTTCCACCAAAAATACACTACCGTTTAAAGGTTTAGGTTTGGTAAAATTTGTTGATGTTTTTGAAAGAAGTCTCTTTTGCTCACCAAGACTGCATTTATTTGACAGAAAAAAAGTAATATGTAAAATTATTAATTTAAAATAACTGTTTTCTATTTTAATATATTTTAAAGTTCCTTCAGAAATCATTCTAGTATGCTGATTTTCAGCTCAAATAACATTTCTTATTATTGCATGTGTTGAAAACCGTTGTGCTGCTTAATATTTTTCTGCTTATATTTTTTTCTTCAGGATTCTTTGATGAATAGAAAGTTCAAAAGAACATAATTTTAATTAGATTTTTTTCTATTGTCACTTTTGATCAATTGAATGTCTTTACTAAATAAAACCTTTAATTTAAAAAAAAAATAAAATAAAATAAAAAATACTGACCCCAAACTTTTGAATGGTAGCATATATAATGTGACAGTAAAAAGCATTACAACATTCATTGTAAGGTTTTGGTCACACTGCACAACCAATCTGGAAAATGTAGGCCATTACAATTTTTCTAGGAAATATGGCCCAGTGTGCCTAAAGCACTTCTGAAAGACAAAGGAAGCATAATTGCTCATGAGACAAAAATGGAAAATTAAGTATTCAGGCAGGGGGGCGAAATTTTGCAGGATCTTAATTCAGGGATAATCAAAATATTAAATTAACTATACAGGCAAACCATATTAGGCTAATAATATCTTCTAATCCAAAGATTTTCACCTCATGTCTGGCATGTACCCTTTCCAGCAGGCCTACCTACCTAAACAGATTATTTTTGTGTTCAAGGGCAATGGAGAGCTGATGCTGGTTGGAAAGAATTTAAATCACCTTTTAGTAGCTGAGACTAGACAGACAGCACCAATTCAAACTTAATATTATTATTAGTAGTAGCAAGTAGTGCAGTAACTTTTTTTTTTTTTTTTTTTTTTTTTCCACACTGAAAAGGATGATTAATTTCATTTATGTTTGATGTATTTTAATGAATCTGTGTGTTGCTTATTATTCCTCTGTAAATAAATAAATGACACCACCAATGATATCAGACTGACATCAGCCATGATATTATGAGTCCAAACATCCCCTGAAGGCCAAGCCTCCAAGTGAGTGGGCAATATAAAGTTTTGTGAAGTAAGGACAAAAGTGACGTCAACCCTAATGCCTGCACTCAATAGCAGGCTTGCAAAGGTATTACACCAGAAGAACCCACTAAATCCAACAGTTTTTTTAAATGCATAATCGCTGATGTCCATCCACAAAGAGTTTCAATGTATTCATAAAGTAAAAATAAATAGATAACAGAAACTAACAAAATAAAGTCACGACATATCTCAAATAGTAGAACAGGAGTACAAAAAAACAAACAAACAAACCAAAAAAGAACGAAAGACTTACACTCCTTGCGTTTTGCTGTCTTAATACTCTCCCATATAAACCAGGTGTTTGGCTGAAACTATAAGAGAAGCTTTAACTGCAACTATATTATCCGTACAGACTGTAGCATTTCCAGTCACGTCTCTAGCGCAATGTCAAATTCTCAAACATGAAAGTACAGAACCTTTTTAGTGGCATTCTGCCTTGTGCCAGAGGCGCTTTTGGATGAATGTTCTAAGTCAGTGAGAACGATGCTAAAAATACTGTAAATACATCCTTTCTAGGGCTTCTGTCAGGGCACTACAGAGAGCAAACTATATATTTATATATTTTTTTTATTAAGCAAAAGAGTTCGGCCTGGTTCATAAAGTGTCTCCGAACAGTATAAAGGAATAATTATACAAAATTATGCGATGACACATGAATACAATAGATTATTCAGATAATGATGTAAACCGAAATTTCAAAGAATGGACAAAAAAAGTAACTGCCTTTATCCTTTCTGTAGCACTATATCTGAGCCAGATCTTGGTCTTTCATCATAATTAATTATACATATTTCCCTTTGAGCAATTGCTACTCCCTCTTTCACTGTAGTAGCAAGGAAAAGAGCGCCAAGTATGTTATGTTTCATGGAGGAAAAAAGTCATGAAATTAAGTCAAGGGTTTGTTACATCATGAAAGAGAGTAAAGGAAGCGGGAGATATATGTGAGAGGATTCCTCTTATTTTGCAGGTGGCATGTTCTTTGGTGCAACTCCCATGCAAAATCAACTCCCATGAAACTAGGAAAGTAGGGCAATAAATATATAAATATATCAGACATACAGCTAAAATGTTCAATGCTGCCTTTGGGGGAGGTGTGGGGGAAGCACCAAAAATCACAAGAGACTCTGGAAAAAGCTGAGTTCCCTGTAGCCGGAGGTTCAAAACAGAACCCAAGTGAGAAGATCAAATCCTATCCTGCAGTCAGAAGGCTGATACAGTAATTAGCCAGGATTTCTAGGCCAACCTAACAGACTCTTGGGGCTTGGGAATATTCACAACATATTAGAAGCAAATGCTGTTATCCCATGGGATACCTTTAGGCTGTTATTCCCCCTTCCCCTTTTTTTAAAAAAAAAAAATAAATAAATAAAAAGATTCTCATACAGAGAACAGCAAAATTGGAAACATCCCTCACTATATGATCCATGTTTCCAACAGAATTCTGTTACTTATTCAACAGAATATTGTTTATATCTAATACCACTTATTAAAACAACAGTTAGTAAAGTACTGGCTCTGATGAAGTTCGGTAGTTTGTTGCACTGGTTCAAACTCAAGAGTCATTTTGAACGATTCATTTATATGTGTATCTGACTCCTGTTTTTCTTGGACCATTTTGTTGTACTTAGGGTGCTTCTCAATATCCCTCCTTGTTTCCTCGCTCCTCCGTCCTCCATCCTATGACCCGGACACCGATCAAGCTCAGCCATCTTGAAGGACACCTCAATTCTCTAATTGCACCGCGAGGAGGCGAGGAACGAGGAAGTCAGGAATCGATAACCAGAATCGAAATGCGTGCATCATATCGAATCGTGCATCATATCGAATCCCCGGTTCTTTGAAATTTGGAACCAGTTCTCGATACCCAACCCTACTGCTTGCGCGCTTTAACCTCGCACATGAGTAGATCTGTTTCCTAGCTAGAGAAGCATTCAGTTTTTCCACTTGCAAATTCCGCCATCTAAATAGCGAATCCGCCATGGTGCAAGCACAACTGGCTTTTAAAGGAATGGGAGATTAGACTCCGATTGGCTTTTTGCACGTTACGCCCAAAACACACCCATTACTCATTAAGAGAATAGGGACAACCCTTTTAGACCATGAGCCGGAATTCAGCAAAAGTGGATTCGGACTGTGCGCTGTGCTCTTTAGACCATGCTCTTAGAACGTTAAAATAGAGCCCTTGGAGTCTTGGGCTGTTTATAAAAAATGACTGAGAAAATAACTGAGGTAACACAGGAATAACTGACAATGAACTGTTTAATTATTAAGAAAATAATGTACACTTGAGGTGGCCTCCAGTTATGGCAACGTTACCACCTTGGGTGTGCATTATTTTCCAATAATACAATTAGTCCTAACACATTCAATTGAGACTGCAAACTCACAACTGGTCTGGTAAAATATGGAATCTTTTTCCTTGACATTTTAGCTTCCATGAATTGCTCTGAAAAGGGTTGATTGATTGATTGATTGATTGATTGATTGATTGATTGATTGCAGGCATTGCAAAAGAGCAGGGGAGGAAAAATATCAAGACTAACTCTCTTGAGCCCCCAACTTTCTTTCTGAAGAGGTGAAGTCAATGAAGAAAAGGCAACAAGCAGAGAAGACAGGTGTGGCACTCCTTGCTTTACACTCCTGCAAATTTTAAAACGATATATATATTTATATGAAAAGTTGCAAGTGATTACTATTAATCCCACCTGTCATAGACACTATGGCCCGGTTTCACAGACAGGGCTTAGACTAAGCCAGGATTAGGCCTTAGTTCAATAGGGTATTTAAGTAGCTTTTATAAACGTACCCTAGAAAAAAAAAAAACATTACTGGTGTGTATCTTGAGACAAAACAATGGCACTGACATAAGATATGTCAGTGCAAGTTACTTTTAGTTAAAAGAGCTCAAACATGCATTTTAGTCTAGGACTAGCTTAAGCCTTGTCTGTGAAACCGGGGGTAAATATAATTTACCTTTATCAAATGAACAGACAATTTTTGCCAGAAGACATGAATCATTTTTTTTTCTATCTGTCATGTTACTCTGGCAAATTTAGATTTTGAAGATAATAAAATATGCATTTCATGACCCTGTGGCTTAAAGGTTTTCTTGAGAGATGGTCCTTCACTAACTTCTGCTAGTGTTAAACTTGGCACAGTATATCTATCCCTTCAATTGTGCCAAAATTCTTTAAGAAACTTTAAGTTAAACTCAGGTTAAAAAGGCAGTGTGTGATCATATTCTAGTTGGCAGAATGCAAAAGCAGATAGTACTTATGTACGCTGCTGATTAAAAGTTGTCTGAAATGTTGAGAAATATTTGCAGCTTTGAAGAGTGCATTTTGCTGGTTGAAAGGTCCAGGGGGCAAGAATAGCTGATACGTGACCTAAATTAAATTGAAGCAGGATGGCAAGCGCTCCAGAATCCAGTCCAAAATCCTTCCAGGACAGAAAGAGATCTTTAAAAGAAGTCTCTTTTGCTTAAGGCTACATTTGATAAAAAATACAGTAAAATAATAATAATGATAATATTAATATTAAAATAACTGTTTTCTAAGTTAATATATTTTAAAATGTAACTTATGCCTGTGATGAATAAAAAATAAATGTTGAAAAAGATTGTGAAGCTTAATATTTTGTTGAAACCATGATACACTTTTTCAGGATTCTTTGATGAACAGAAGTTCAAAATAGGGCTGTACTATATATATTATTTTAGCATCTAGATCACAATTTACGCATCAATATCAATATATAGAGTGGTGCAGGTATGACATCAGAACCCGGAAGACTAATTCGCCGCTGGTTCCTTCGTGATTTTTCTATGGGGTTTTATAATAGTACAAAGTACAAAGCGGAGTATGGATCTCATGAAAAATTGGTAAAATGTGAAAGCTGTAATGCAGACCCAGGAGCGCACCGGGGTACCGAACCCAAAGACTAGCTGTAGGAGGAGGACTTCATGTAGGAGGAAGAGGGGTAGGTGTGACAAACGTGCACAGTGTGAAAACCCCCTTAAGGCCCCGATATACTTCAAGCGAAGTCGAAAAACGAACTGATGTGACATAATTTGAAAAAAAAAAAATCAGGCCAAAACGAAGTTCGTTTGAAGTTCGTTTTGGGAGTTCGAAATAGCTTGCCAAAGCAAACTTTCTGGAAGAGTTGATAAAGGCTGGTAAACACCGTTGTACTACCATTTGTACCTGGCAATTAGGTAGGTGTGTGCGGAGGTTCCACCTTCTTTCACATGGAAATCTTTTCCAATTCATTTCTCCTGTTCAATCCGTCGAGGTCCACGAGTGAAAACATGAACACACTGGAGAGCTGCTTTATAGGAGAAAATTAACTTGTACTTCTGATGAAACGAGACAGTTTTTCATGTTTAATACGGTAAAGCTGCTTGATTTTAAGCAATCTATTGTACAAAGGGCTAAATAAATAAACGTGACTTTACTAGAGTGCCGAAGTGCAGAGCTCGTGCAAACAAACTTATCCATGTTGCTATGATCAGATGCTTTTCTTGTGCTTTATTAAAAAAAAGCTTGCTTTCTTCTCAATTTTGTTTATTTTGTTATTGAGAGGAAAGCACACAGCACATATTTACACATTCATCTAAATACTGCTTTCATCAGTGTGGGCGGCGTTGGATATTTGCTAACAGTGTACCGCTGGTCATGTATTTTCAACTGTGTTTTACCCCTCAAGCGAAGAATGAAAAAGAACTTTGCCATGAGTATATCGGGGCCTTTAGGCCTGGGACACACCAAGCCGAATTCAAAGAACTAGTGGCAAAGAAAACCGAAAATGTTGTCACCTCATGTCGGCTGCATCTGGACCAAAAAGCTGTGCTTGAACACACAGTACAGAATACAGCCAACTGCAAGCTAGCATGTGCGTTCTGCACCTGCGTGTAAGGAATTAACTGTCTATATCAGCAGGTATCAGTCTATAGTCGTCATTCAAAAGGAGAAACCGAAACAAGGACATACAAGATATAAGCAGATATAAGAAACGTAAACAAAGCAGCGCTTGCTTACCATTTTGAATATCAGTTAGTTTCTTTCATACGTTTTTTCATTTTACGTGGCTCATGTTGTTATGAAAATATTCGCGTTTTGGAAAGTTCGGGTAGGATAACATAACATTAGACCAGCCTTCTGTTTGTGCCGTCTTGACTTGCTTGCTCTCTTTCATCACATTCGCTTTAATTCTTGTGCACTGACTCATTCGCTAAACTGAACATCCAATCAAAGTTCCCACTCTCACCAACGGCCCCAATGCCGATTCGGCAAACTGCCGTCTGCTTAAAGTAACAGTAGCTTAATTTTCCTGCTGCTGTCTGTGTCATTAATGTTAATCAAACACCAAAATACAAAGAGAAAATCAGTTTTGTAGCTTTATCAAAGATTAATTATATTTAATTTATACAGTGACGTCTATGCAGTGATATTTTACATTTGATTATTTAATTTCTGAATACTGTTAGTCTTAACTGTAAAACATAAAGCACTCTGTATTTCATTTGTTTCTTTGTTCTATTATATTTATCTATGCTTGTAATTTGTTTATTAAATTCTATGCAGATTCGCTCCCCTACAAAATAACCGTAATTATTCAAGAATAATTAATTCTTTCCAAATATATCTATTCAAGTCATCTGTGAAATCATTTTCATATCAAGGCAGGAACACACCAAGCCAACGCCGATGAACTAGTGGCGACGAAAGCATACTGCGGGGTTGGCAACACTGCTGACACACCAAACCAACGCTTGACAGCCGACAGCCAAGTAGCACGTCCGTTCTGTGCCTGCATAAGATGAAATGGCTTTCCGTACCAGCAGGTGGCAGTAGCTGAACAGCCAATCAGAATGATCAGATGGCCCGACGGACCGACGAACTCCGACGCCGATTCAACATGTCAAATCGGCCGAAAAAAAGCAGACGAGGACCAACGGTGCGGAATACACTGAGAAAACTGCCCAACGGCCGACTGTCAGCTTGGTGTGTTCCTGCCATCACAATATATTTCGCAGAAAAACAAAATATCAAAATGGCAGGTTTTTTTTCCAATATCATGATAGTTAAAAAAAATAAAAAAATAATCTGTTCTTTTAAAATGTAACAAATGTACACGTCTTTACTGTCTATTTAATGCATCCTTACTGAATAAAAGTATTAATTTCTTTCAAAAAATAAAATAAAAATAAAAAATAAAATAATAATAATAATAATAATTCTTACTGACCCCAAACATTTGAACGGTAGAGTATGCTACTTGCTGGTCAGTTGCAGGTAAGGAGGTCTGAAAGCTATTAGCATTCCCATTCATTTTAATGACAGTTGCTCGGTTGGCACAGAACCCCTGGTGCAGTATCTGCCATCTTTGCTCATGAGTGCCATATTGTTTTGAGCCAATCATCTGAACCTAAATGCCATATGACCAAATACTAGTCACGACTAATCACGGAGCCACACTAAAATTATATCATGACAACACGAATTGGCTGATGGCACCACAAGAATGTGCACAGTCCCAAAAACCCTTCACTACTGATTATCCTGAGCTGTGACATCAAAGGCAGCAAACAGAGAAAAGTAGAAGCCCATTGCATGCTTTTTTTTAGCCCTCCAAAAAGATCTGGGCATTGGAAAACAACATATACCCTCTCTTATTGTAATTTCAAAAGCAAATTTTGTTTGTTTTTGTTTTGTTTAGTTTTTTTTGGCCCAGAGTACTTTCAGTTTGGACAAAAAATTACATAACCACCTTGATAGCAGGTGGTATATTAAGGGGGGGGCATTTTTAGAGAATTTTAGAGAAATTTTAGAGAAAGACTGAACATTTTCAATGTTCAAATCCCCTAAAAGTGTTTTAAAAATGTATTCTGACAAAGTTGATGACCTCAAAGCTACCACACATGGACAAAATCATTTTGATTTATTTAACATGTTTAAAGTAGATAAACAAAGTTACATGATACCCAATTGATGATTACAATGTCATAGAGTTCTTAACAGCAGATCAATTGTGGGCTACAATTTCTAGTTACAGTCACACATATCTTCCCAAAAGTAAAAGATAATTGACTTGACCTAACATCACTGCACGTATGAAATTAATGCTGCATATTTTCGAAACTAATTAAAGTTAAACAGATAAGCTAGAGATTTCTGTAGATAAGTAGTTTCTCACAGCTTTATCATACAGAAAGACAGAAATAAAAAAAAAAAGCTGCAGCAATAAATGGCACTTACCTTTAGAATCTCTCCTCGCTTGAAACTTAATTCATCATCCGCAGTAGCTTTGAAATCGTATTTAGCTATTGCCTCCATGGCATGGACTGTGAGGACGCGAGACAGATATAAAGCTCCAGAAGGAAGTCTTTCTACAGGCAGAATAACACCCCTAGCTGATCTGATTCAATCTTCTAATTTCTGTCCTTGTCCCTGCTGTCCGTGGAGTGACAGATCTTCCTTGTTTGGGTGCTGTCAACCTGCAGACAGACATAAATATTTGAAACAATGTAGTTAACCTATATGGAGAAAGCATCAGGAAAAAAGATTATTTTTTGCCTTTTAATCAGATCTGGTGTGAAGCAGCTGTGCAATGTACGCAAATATAAAGGGCATGAAATAACTGGGTCGAGCTGACGTTTTCTTGCAACTGACTATGAGCCAATAAGAGGAATCAGATGTAATGAGGGGTGTCTTGGTGATACTGGATGCTGGTGAGATTTTGTGTCATTAAGCTCTGACACATTTACCCCATAACAAATGTCAACTAATTTCAAGTACAAACAAATTCTTCATACATTCATGTCTGAAGATCACGTAAATCAGTAGTGGTGTTTTGATTCATACCTTTCATTTGAATCATTTGAATCGATTCACTAAGAAGATTCGCTTACTAGTTCGTTCAGGGGCCTTTTTAGTTGAATCAATGATTCACTCAACAGATTCGTTAAAACACTCATTTGCTTTAAAAAAAAATGTTTTTATCTACGTATCTCTTAAGATATTTTTGCTTGTTTAAAGACCATTTGCGTTTTACTCATATATGACAACAAAGTAAATCATTTTATTCGGTCATTTAGTCAACTGCTAGCCATGACTTTTACCGAGGGCAAAATAAATAAAATAGTTTTGAGTTTCAGTAAACGTAATTTTAACTGTGTATGTTCATAATTCTCCCTTTTCTCCTCGTTGTCAAAAATATTGATTGACGTGACGAAACGAACAGAACGAACGAACGACGACTCCTTCAGTCGGTCAGCAGATACTTTTTGACGTAAAAATCGTACAGTTCGAATCGCTCACTAACGAAATGTATCGCGTTCAGTGTCACTCCTCCGAGTCTTGTTCAGTAAAGGGGTGTATTCGTCCAAACGATCCAACCACAGTCTACACTCGAATGCTATTTGCTCATGGTTATTGTCAGTCTGAGGACTGGAAAGGCAACCAATGGAGTCACGCGCTGACTTAATAGATGATCAAAATACGAGTCAGTGCATGGGACCGAACGAGAACGATTCACTTAAAAGATTTGTTCAATCCACTATTCGACACAGCTAGTGATGTGATATACTAGAAGGCTGCCGTTTTAATCAAGTTGTCAACACGGTGCAACAATGTAACGAGTTCGCGACAGTCCAGACTGACCTCCGGACAGCTTGCGCTGAACTATGTGGGCCCTGGGCGTCAGTCACGTCGCTTGTGGATAGCGTTGATTATAATAGGATCGTTTTGGTTTGTCGCTTCGCGTCGCACGTTTGCAAGCCAGTATATGTATTGTAATAGGTGTTAATTTAATCGGTTAAGGTACTATAGGCTATAAATAGTTAGTGTTAGATGAACAGATTCGTTCAATGATGTAATTGTAAAGATGCGATCCTTTGTTTTAACACTAAACTTTTCAGCCTTGCAAATCATTCACCAACACCACTCGAACATAATTTCCTTCGTATATATTTATTTTCTTTCCACCAAATATAAATATTTTTTTCTATCAAGAAATCGATCTGATTCAAACGAGTCGAACATTAGTTCTTATGCAAACAGAAACACTACTTACCCAAGTCACAGAGGTGCAGAGTCTTCCCTCTCCGATCCCACTTACGCATTGAAAATAAAAGATCTAAATAAAACTATTTTAACAACAGTAAAATCATATTAAACGGCTCACTGTTTCAGTTCATTTTCCCGACTCCGGAGTAGCTCTGGAAAAAGCAAGCGGACTGTTAATTTCCGCTTCCTTCGTGTTATGGTCCTCAAAGATGGAAAGGTCCAAACAAAAACTTCGCACACTGAATTAATAAATAGAAACTACATAAATCGACAGTGCAGAATAGATCAGAGATCCGATTTAAACGCGCGTGCCCCGTTGTCCAAACCTTTTAACATCGCTTTGAAGATTGTAGTACAGATTTGGCATAAAACTGGAGAGAGATTGGTTGTTCCAGTTCTCTGTGAGAATAATGCAGCATGACACACAGATGAGCGGAGCGACATCTAACGGTTGAAGGGTGAAATGCAGCACTCTAAAAGAAGAGTCTGGCTGCAAAAGTAAATTTTACAAATATTTTTCAGAACAACAGCACAAACAAATTACTTATATGCTCAAATAAATGACATTACAAAAATGAACCACAAAAAAACACCACATTTATACAATAGGAAAGGTAGGATAATTATTGTCATTTAAGGTAGGAGGGATGTGAGGGTATATTTTTCAAATATCTATTTTTGTACATATAATGTAAAATGAAATGAAAAAAAAAAAAACGGTAGGCTATATGAAAATGTAGATACATTTAAACTTATATACGATTTAATGATTTATGTAATATGTTGAATACGCTGTTACGTCAAGAAATCAATAGAAACAGCAAGACTTGTTGGGTTGGTGCAGTGGTTAGGACACACAAATAGACTGACACACGCCCCCCATCGATATTTAAACAACTGCAAACCTATGAATAAACGAGAACATTTGAAAATAGGAGAAGAAATTGTGATGCCCTGATGGATAAAGGTGCAGTTTCCATTCTATGACTGGAGGTGTCAGCTGGTGTCCAAAAACAGTGAGCTTTGACTAACCCCGCTCTGCAGAGATGCTGCTGCTCTTCATCTCGCGTTTTCAAACAAGTTTTACCCAGGGATATTCTTTCGTTTTTACTTGTCTTTATTCATTCATACAGCAGTGTGTACGTTGAAAACTGTGTATAAGTAGGCTTGCAAATGTGAGGCGGTGCTAAAGGTGGGACCTGCACTGCGAGACTTAGTTATTAGCTGTTTGTTGTCTGCATGAGGTAGATGTAGAAACAGCATTTCTTTCGCAATTTTCACCATGGATATTTCTGAAGACTCTGAAAACTCATCTCTGCTTTTCTTTAACTCGTCAGAACATACACAAGGTAGGTATTGCTGGGAATTAGTTTTGTGGAAGTGAAGGTGGCAATTTAGTTTGTTTCAAAGAAACAGAACTGATGTTTTGAACTTGTTCGCGAATAAAACATTGTATACAGAATACGACAACAGCTTATTCTTTTTCTTATTATTATTAACCTATATGAGAAATGTTTAGTTATATACATGTAGGTGGTGCATAACGTCCTTAAGTGTTTTTCTTTTAATAAAGATCGATATTTTGATTATATCTGTGAACGTATAAGAGAAAGTGTATATTTTAGGCACTGTGGCACCATTTCTTTTCACCATAAAAACAGCGTAATCTAAAAGAATTAGCAAAATGCTGCTTAATAAATGCTGTACACCACAGGACTTTTTAAATTTATTTTCACTTATTCTGTTGCTTCTTTTTTGTGCTTAGTGACCATGGGAGTCCAGTATGGAAATGCCATCTTTCCCAGTATTTTTGGAACCATATGTATTTTGGGCATCACTGGAAATTCTATTGTAATCTACACTATCTTTAAAAAGACCAAATGCCAGGCTAAACAAACGGTACCAGATATTTTCATATTCAATCTCTCTATTGTGGATTTGCTTTTCCTCCTCGGCATGCCCTTTCTCATCCATCAGCTCCTGGGCAATGGATCTTGGTGTTTCGGTGCCACCATGTGCAAAGTCATCTCTGCTTTAGATTCGAACAGCCAGACAGTGAGCACCTACATCCTTACAGTTATGACCTTGGACCGCTACGTGGCTACCGTCCACCCATTCCGCTTTAACCATGTCCGGACAACCTGTGTCGCCAGCACTGTGGTGGGGATGGTGTGGGCGCTCTCTCTCATCTCCATCACCCCTGTCTTAATGTACACTGGCTTGATGCCTCTCCACAGTGGCCAAGTGGGATGTGCTCTCCTGCTACCGAATCCATCCACCAGTATCTGCTGGTTCACCATCTATCAGTTTGTGCTGGCGTTTGCCCTTCCGTTAATGATAATCTGTGTGGTGTTCTTTAAAATCTTAAAGCATATGTCTACCACAGTGGCACCTCTTCCCCCGAGGAACCAACAAGTGCGCACCAAAAGTGTGACTCGAATGGCTGTGGCCATCTGTTTGGCATTTTTCATCTGTTGGGCTCCGTACTACATCCTTCAACTTGTCCATCTGGGAATACAGGAGCCCAGTGCCTCGTTTTATTATGTCTATCATTTTGCCATTAGCATGGGCTACGCTAATAGCTGCATTAACCCTTTTCTCTATATTATTCTGAGTAAGACCTTTAAGCGGCAGTTTATAGTTGCTATCCAGCCTGCCCACAACCACTTTCGGGTCAACCCGAGCACCACAGAGGCCACTGTGTCCCTCCGTCTTGCTGCAGACTGCCAAAGACATATTCCTGCTGACGCCTCAGAGTAATTACAGATGATTAACGGCTTAAGTGTTAGGATTTAATTGTTTTCTTGGTCCAGATGGAACACACTTTTAATATACATGTGGGCTTATGACAAGCAAGGGTATGCACTGCAGAGCACAGTAGAATAACTGACAGTCTGGATTAACAGTCAGGATGAAGTGAACAATCTTTGAGCAGCTGTGCAACTACATGCTGACGAATAACAATGCCCTTCACAGGCAGAACACAAAACAGCAGCAGCTGCTTGTCATTAAAACAATATGCTGTTTCATTATATACACAAAATGTTAATTAAAGAAAAGATAAGAAAGTATAAACATTGTTATGGAACAATAGATCAAGTTATCTCTGTGCACTGTGTGTGTTTGCATTATGTAATTATATTTCATCACTAAATCATGAACGTTTACAGTAAATGTGTAAAAGTGAAACTGTATCATTTTATTTGATTCACTGAAATGTTAAGTTATATGTATACTAGGATTTTTACTTGTTAGAACAGGCCACGCTTTCCCATAAACACTGAAAATTACAAAGTCAAATCAGTCTTTCTACACTCTCAACCAACTATTGTAATATTTCAATATTTTGTAGTAGGAAATTAATACAATTTAATAGTACCAGTTTTTCTACGCTACTGGTAATTTTGACTTGCGGAACAATGCATGCCCTGATGAGGAATTAATTTAAGCACACTTTTTATGTCTTGAGTCATATCTTTTAGTATTGTGACAATATATTTATTTGAAAAATACAGTATATTTAATAAAAAAATACAGTATAAGTAATATTGTGAATTACTATTACAATTTAAAAAATAACTGTTTTCTATTTTAATATATTATAAAATGTATATAATTTATGTGATAATGAAGCTGAATTTTTAGCAGCCATTACTCCATTCTTTATTGTTACATGATCATTCAGAAATCATTAATATGCTTATTTGGTGCTTAGGTCTATTATTATTATTATTATTATCATCAATGTTGAAAACAGATGTGCTGCTGTTTTGTGCAAACTTAATATTTATTCAGGATTCTTTTATGAATAGAAAGTTCAAAAGAACAGCATTTGAAATTGAAATATTCTGTAACAATATAAATGTTAGAAATTTATTGAGAAAGTCCATATGTTACACATCTTTTTTAAACAAATGAAATCTTGTAATGATGTTATTCAACTTGAAGCTGGCTGTTGTGGTTCAAGGCTTTTTTTAAATTCCTATTGAGAAAGTTCCTATTGGACACAATGATGCTTGAGAGGTGCATTGACAGTTTTGCCCTTTTGTTTTGTGTCTCTAATGGCACAGAAAATGCTCACATCATTTTGAGGTTTTATAAAGCCTTCTTCAGGTTTTGTATAGCCACTAAAGATATAGATATTGGAGGTTGCTCATATAGTAAAAGCAGTAAATAGAAAAGTCCTTGAGTCATAAAAAGGAGTTCAAAGAGGCAAATGCTTCCTCAGAGCTGTCTTAATGTGTAAGATGTGAAATGTGAATACTTAACATTTTGTCATAGCAACAGACAGTCTCATGGTAACAGAGTCATCTATTTTTCATACATTGGTCCTTTATATGCCCAATGTCTTCAAACTAATCTTGGCTCTTACAAGTTCACAGATGAACAGACACTTCACACATTTGTACATTTGCTATAAAAACAGCAGGTTCATCAGACAAGGTATAACCATTTACATGTTATGAACCTTTTCTTTTTTTTTTGGCAATATTTATGTGATCATTTGTAATACTAGCTTTTAACTTCAAGATGCTGCTAAAAGTATGAAGGCACAAAATGTCAATTACTAAAATAAATCCTGTAAAATCATTAATATGGCTTCTGAGTGGCCTTTTATCATGAAAGCAAATGCATTCATTCTCACACTCCATAAATCATGTAACAGGTGCACTCTATAGTAAGAGTTTACAATCTATAACAGCAAAAATGAAAAAAATAAAATATAAATTATATATATATATATATATACACTACCAGTCAAAAGTTTGGAATCGGTAAGATTTTTAATGTTTTTAAAAGAAGTTTCGTCTGCTCACCAAGGCTGCATTTATTTAATTAAAAATACAGTAAAAAACTTAATATTGTGAAATATTATTACAATTTAAAATAACTTTTGTTTGAATATATTTTATAATGTAATTTTTTCCTGTGATCAAAGCTGAATTTTCAGCATCAGCATCATTACTCCAGTCTTCAGTGTCACATGATCCTTCAGAAATCATTCTAATATTCTGAGCTGCTGCTCAAGAAACATTTATTGTGTACAATTGTACAAAATATTTGTGTACACTATTTTTTCCCCCCAGGATTCTTTGATGAATAGAAAGTTCAAAAGAACAGCATTTATTTGAAATATAATCTTTTGTAACATTATAAATGTCTTTACTGTCACTTTTGATCGATTTAATGCATCCTTGCTGAATAAAAGTATTAATTTCTTTAATTTCTTTTCAAAAAAATAAAAATTCTTCCTGACCCCAAACTTTTGAACGGTAGTGTGTAATGTTACAAAAGCTTTGTATTTCAGATAAATTCTGTTTTGAACTTTCTATTCATCAAGGAATCCTGAAAAAAAAGTACACAACTGTTTTCAACATTGATAATAATCATAAATGTTTCTTGAGCAGCAAATCACCATATCAGAATGATTTCTGAAGGATCATGTGACACTGAAGACTGGAGTAATGATGCTGAAAATTCAGCTTTGATCACAGGAATAAATTACTTTATAAAATATATTCAAACAGAAAACAGTTATTTTAAATTGTAATAATATTTCACAATATTACTGTTTTTACTGTATTTTTAATTAAATAAATGCAGCCTTGGTGAGCAGACGAAACTTCTTTTAAAAACATAAAAAATCTTACCGATTCCAAACTTTTGACTGGTAGTGTATATATATATATATATATATATATATATATATATATATATATATATATATATATATATATATATATATATATATATATAAATTTATCCTACATTTGATAAAGTACATAACCTTAGTAATAACCCTAACCCTAACCAGTGACAGATAAGAATGTTCATGATAAAAGAAAGAACAACGTTTTAAAGATTAAAACATGCCAAGTTCAGAATGTGCAACACTCTTAGAATTGTATTTTGTGTATTTATGTTTCAAATGGTTTTGAAAAACATTCATTTTAAGAAAGGTTTAAATTTTATAAATAAATGTCATGCAGTGTAACTGTCAAGTAAAAGGTAGTAACATTTTCTTTGAATACATACGATCTGAATTGTTTATTTCAGCCACAACCTTATTGACTACAAAGAGGAACTGCCACACCACACAGCATACAGTTGAGCTCAAAAGTTTACATACCCCTTGCAGAATCTGCAAAAATGTTAATCATTTTAACAAAATAAGAAGGATCATGAAAATTGCATGTTATTTTTTATTTAGTACTGTCCTTAATAAACTATTTCACATAACAGTTGTTTACATAAAGTCCACAAGAGAAAAAAAAATAGCAGAATTTATAAAAATAACCCCATTCAAAAGTTTATACCCTTGATTCTTAATACTGTGTGTCATTACCTGGATGATCCACGACTGTTTTTTTTTTTGTTTGTTTGTTTGTTTGTTTGTCTGCAAACATTCACTGATGCTCCAGAAGGAAACACGATGCGTTAAGAGTCAGGGGTGAAAACTTTTGAACAAGAAGTTGATGTGCAAGTTTTTTTATTTTTGTTTAAACAACATATTTTTTCAGTTCATCCAATTCAAAAAGTTTACATCCCCGACTCTTAATGCGTCGTGTTTCCTTCTGGAGCATCAGTGAATGTTTGAACCTTTTTTAATAGTTGTGTTTGAGTCCCTCAGTTGTCCTCAGTGTGAAAAGATGGATCTCAGAATTAAACAGTCACTGCTGGAAAGGGTTCAAATATGCAAAAGATGCTGGAAAACCGAAGAATCTGCAGGACCTGGAGGATTTTTCTGAAGAACAGAGCTCAGTTTAACTACTCAGAACAAACAAGGGACTCATGAACAACCATCTCAAAACAAAACAAACAAAAAAAAAAAGTCATGGATCATCCAGGTAACCACACAGTATTAAGAATCAAGGGTATGTAAACTTTTGAACGGGGTCATTTTTATGAATTCAGCTATTTTTTTGTCTTGTGCACTTTATGTAAACAACTGTTATGTGAAATAGTTTATTCAGGACAGTACTAAATAAAAAATAACATGTAATTTTCATGATCCTTCTTATTTTGTTAAAATGATTCACATTTTTCTAGATTCTGCAAGGGGTATGTAAACTTTTGAGCTCAACTGTATACACACACACAGTGATGGACGGTAAAAACATCTTAAGATTGCAGGTTCGGCCATAGGCAAGATTTGCTTTTGTTGTTGAGGTTTTTGTTTGAGCAATCTCTCTCTCTCTCTCTCTCTCTCTCTAATAACTGCATTAGTCTGCATATTAATGGATCAAGCCTCCTTTAATAGCTCTAAAATGACATGGGAAATAACAATGGAGGCTTGGGGCGAGACAAAAACCTTACAAACAAAATATTTAACAATATCTTGAAGTGTGGTAACCAATATAAGTGGAATAATTGATTCCGGGCTGTGGAATTATTAGAAATATAATCTACACCCGAGGTCCGCTTTGTGTTGTGGCCACAATACCACCTCAGGTCAGTGTGCATTATTTTTCTAATAATTCATCCACTGGGTGTTTGTTACGAGTGGCTGCAGTGAATGCACGACAAAGGAGAATTCAACAGAAAACTTTTATTAACACTTAATCTAAGAACACTTAGTTTGCAGAGAAATACTAGAAAACACAACCACTACACATAAACAAGAACGAACAAAGAACTGAGGAAACTAAGAGCTGAAATACACAGAGGAAACAGAACAGAAAAGTGCGGGAATTAATTAACAACCAAGAAACGCAAAACACAGGCAAATGAGAACAGGAGAATTACAACAAAACTCAAGAAACCAAACCAAAACAGAACTACATGTTACAGTGTTACATTATATTAATAAAAAAAAAACTGCTGATGGTGAGACTATACAATAATATCACCTAAGCCACATTATAGCCTAATCACAAATGGTGCGTTCACGCCATGTTGTAATTACCGTAATTAAAAGATGACAACATGTGACATTCTACTTGGAGCTGTTCATGTCCTCGGAAGTATGCGTTTCAATTGCATCACTATCAATGCCAAAATGAATCTGCAGCAGTCAGGTGGGGACAGCAGTCATATAGTACAAGTCGGAGCTCTTAAAAAACTATTTTAGAGTTTAATTATGTTTAAGTTGTTATTAAGAGTTCTACGAGGAGTTGAATAGTACTTTTTTTTACATTTACATTTACGCATTTGGCAGACACTTTTATCCAAAGCGACTTACATTGCATTATACTATACATTTGTATCTGAGTATGTGCAATCCCTAGGATCGAACCCATGACCTTGGCATTGCTAGAGCCATGCTCTAACCACTGAGCTACAGGAAAGCTTTTTACAAGTCAGAATCTCATAATTACGGTAACATGACATGGTGTGAACACACCTAAATAGCAAAAGTAATTCTGTGTTCCATTCAATTCAGAAGAGGGATGACGGAGCTTGGAATGACGTCACACCCGAGTTGACCTGGTTCCAGTACAAAGCTCAGAAAACTAAGATGGCTGCATCCGGGCAAACCTTTGTTGTGCTTGCTCTTTCGGAATACAAACACATTAAAAAGCTGCATTTTGCACAGATAATGCTGAGGTATCACGTCCAAATAGAGTACTGTGTGCACCACTGAGTTTGAGACAGACAAACAGACAAAGAATAATAATAAACAATATATTACTACTGTTTCACAACGGTTGTGTGCTGAGCAGCCATATTGGATTCTGAAGTCGGGGCTGTTCCCAGAATCTCCCAGTCACAACTCTGACCCGAGGGGGGTCTAAAATGTGCAGTGCTGGGGTACTCCAGAGCAACGTCCCAATTCAGAGGCTGCATCTTTCGAAGGATGCAGACTTCAATGGCCACGCCTTTGAAGGTCGCAAAGGTTGGACCAAGCGTTTTTAAAAGGGAAAGTCTAGCCTACAGATGATCGTGCTTGTCACCTAGCAACTGTGACAGCTGCCACTGACGAGCGGCAGTAATGTTTGTACTGGACTTTTTTGAACGTTATATTCAACTGGCTGAAAACAAAACTCTTCACAACCTGTCTAAATATGTTCACCTTGGTCTATTTCTGTACATAATATAGAGTATAAACTATATAACATCATATCTTAAGATATAAGTCAACATTTTAACCACTTTAAAGTTTTTTATTTTTATTTTTACATTTGTATCATTATATATTCGAGTAAGTTGAAACCCAATACATTTAAAAGTAATCCGGCAATTTATCTCAAAAAATCCTGTAATCACTGGTGCGCAATGAATTCTGGGGTAGTCTAGGCCGTCCATCTGATCCATCTGGGCACAGTCATGGCCTAATGGTAATAGCAAGGCACCTAACCCCTAATTGCTCCCTGGGTGCCACAGCAAATGTTATATGTTACAGGTTATTCCACAAACACCTGAATACTGCGTTACTCAGTGTAAACTTGGAGTAAACAGTGTCATCTAATATGGGCACCAAAATAAAACCGTGAGGCTCATGGAGCTCATGGAAAAAATGGATCATGCCCAACAGACATCTGTCCTTTATTTGCCTAATAAAAGTCCACTTTGTAAAATATTAGTGTTAATTGATTAAAAACAACAACAACACAATCTCATTGTTAACACTTAATAAACCTTCAAAAGTAATTATATCTCCATTATGGTTTTTTTACACTTTTAAAAACGTCTCAGGTTACGTATGTAACCATGGTTCCCTGAGAGGGAACAAGACACTGCGTCAAGCGCTTTGGGAACACCGCTACGTGATTGCGTCGTGAAGCACATCAGTCCAATGGCGTGACGGAACGTCATAGGCGGGTGACGTCATGGCCAGGAAACTATAAAGCACACCTGAACCAAACAGTGTCAGCTTCTGATAGGTCAAAGTAAGTCGGTCACAGGCATGCCAGGAGTATGTTCCCTATCAGGGAACCATGGTTACATATGTAACCTGAGACATTCCCTTTCAAGTCAAGTGCTTTGGGAACGAAATACCCACATCGCCATAAAACCAAGTGCCTGTCTGTGTGAAATCGTGATACGCACACTAAGACAAGAGCGCTCGTGACCCCTGGGTCGAGGCCAGGTCCAGATTATTGAACCTGACGAACGTGTGTGGCGAGGACCACCCTGCTGCATCACACACTTCTTGAAGAGAGACTCCAGAAAGCAAAGCCTTAGAGGCAGCCATACTCTGAGTAGAGTGGGCTTGGACAATAAGAGGTGAAGGCTGGCCAGCCGACTCTTAAGCAAGTGAAACAGCCTCAACTATCCACTCACTTAAAGTTTGCTTAGATGCAGGGTGCCCTTTACACAGGGACCCAAAACACACAAATAGTTGATCAGATTTATGCCACAGGGCAGCTCTGTGAACGTAAGCATCTAAGGCCCTGACAGGACAGAGCAAATTAAGTTTCTCCGGGTCTGGATCTTGGAATGGAGGAGGACAAAAGGCCTGCAAGCATAATAGGACCTGCCACATTAGTGGGAACCTTAGGAACATAACCTTCCTGAGGAAACAAGAAGGCTTTAACCATGCCTGGAGCCAGGCAAGAGGGAGAGACCGACAGAGCTCAAAGGTCTCCAATTCTCTTAAGAGACAAAAAAGCGAGAAAAAAAAAAAAAAGAGTCTTGGGAGTGACTTCTCAGGAACCTCTTCGATGGGCTCAAACGGAGCCAGGGACAGGCCTTCCAAAACTACGGCCAAATGCCAAGTCGGTACCCTCTGACGTGCTCAAAGTACCAGGGAGGAAGCGAGTTACCCATGGGTGTCTCCCAACCGACGTACCACATACACCTTCAAGGTATATGGGGATAACCCTGCTGAGAATTTGTCTTGAAGGAACTTCAGAACTGTACCAACCGGGCAATTAGCTGGGTCCAACATATGACCTCTACACCAGGAAGTGAACACATTCCAATTCAGGGAAAATAACCTCCTCATGGAGGGAGCTCTGGAATGGAGTATGGTCTCCACTACCTCAGTAGAGAGACCTGAATCTATGAGCTGGGCCCCCTCAGAGGCCACGCCCACAGTTTCCACAACTCCGGGCGGGGGTGAAGAAGTGAGCCCCCTGTCTGTGAGAAAAGGTCTTTCCAGACCAGAATCTCGAAGGGAGAGCTGTTGAGGAGAGACATCAGGTCCAAGAACCAAACTCGGCCCGGCCAGAAAGGGGCTAATAACAGCAGACGGACCCCGTCCCGGCGTACTCTCTCCAGAACTCCCAGGAACAGAGCAATCAGGGGGAAGGCGTACAGGCGCAGCCTTGGCCACGTCTGTACCATCACATCCAATCCCAGAGGGACTGGATACGTGAGGGAGTAAAACAATGGACAGTGTGTCGTCTCTCGAAATGCAAACAGATCCACTTCCACTTTCCCAAAGTGCTCCCACAGGAGCTCCACCACCTCGGGGTGAAGTCTCCATTCCCCGGGCCTCCGCCCCTGCCGTGACAGGATGTCTGCTCCCTGGTTCAGGCACCCTGGGATGTATGATGCTCTGACTGACAATAGTTTCCATTGGCCACAAGAGGATCTGGTGTGCCAATCTGCATAATGGGCACGAGCGCATACCCCCTTGATGATTTACATAGGAGACCACCGCTGTGTTGTCCATGCGGACCAACACATGGTGCCCCCTCAGGTCTGGGAGGAAGTGTTTGAGTGCCAGGAACACAGCCATCATCTCCAGGAAAGATGATGGCCCGGCCACAGACCTTGAGCTGAGCGACCACTCATGATTGCCCCCCAGCCAGTGAGGGACGCATCCGTTGTAAGCATTACATGATGATAAGGAGCTCCCAACACTAGCCCTTGGGAAAGAAACCAAGGTTTTTTCCATATGACACAAGCACGAAGGCATTGCCGTGTGATCTTGATCATGCAAAACGGGTTTCTCCTCTGGGAGAACCCCTTGGTTTTGAGCCATCACTGCAAAGGTCTCATGTACAGCAGGCCAAAAGGTATCACATTGGACGCAGCTGCCATCAGACCTAACAGTCTCTAAAACTGTTTCACAGTGAGTGACTGGCCTAGCTTTAACTTGGCCTAGCTTCAATGCTTGCATTGAAACCGAATCCCAACATATGCCCAGAAAAGAGGTTCTCTGAGCTGGAGATAGTGTACTTTTCTTTGCATTTAACCTCAACCCCGACAACTTCATGTGAGCGAGAACAGCATCTTGATGCTGAACCACCAACTCCTTTTACTGTGCTGAGATCAGCCAGTCGGCTATGTCATTTAACACGCGAATGCCCTGGAATTGCAACAGAGCCAGAGCTGCATCCACGCATTTTGAGAAGGTGCAGGGTGACAAAGCTAGGCCGAAAGGAAGAACCTGATAGTGGTACGCTTCGCCCCCGAAAGCAAACCTCATGAACTTCCTGTGTTGAGGAAGGATGTAGATATGAAAATATGTGTGCTTCAGATCTATCGTGACAAACCAGTTCTCGGACTTGATTTGTGACACAGTTTGTTTCAGAGTGAGCATTCTGAACTTGAGTTTCTAGACAGTCTGATTTATTAGGTGCAGATCTAGAATAGGACGCAACCCTCCATCCTTCTTCAGAACAATGAAGTACTGGCTGTAAAACCCTGACTCCCTGCTGGGAGGAGGAACCCGTTCTATAGCTTCTTTTCGCAAGAGAGTCTGTACTTCCATAACCAGAGCCTGCTCGGGGCTCACCTCTGTGAACAATACCCCATTGAACCTGGGTGGTTGAAACCCGAACTGAATTCTGTACCCAAATTCTATTGTGTGCAGGACCCATTGAGATACATTTGACATAAGTTTCCATGCTGCCAGAAAATCTACTCTTAAGACTGGCCTCTGGTGTCGTGTGTGTGACCAGCTTGGTGCCCTGAAGTGGCAAACCAGCAGGGAACAACCGAACTGGCCACTTTTGATGCCTCTTCGGTGGGAGCGAACATTCCAGTGCCACTATGTTTCCGGGTGGACACTGAGAAATGTGTTTGCTGAGAACTGCTGAGCCCTGAAGCACACGAGGTGGCAGGGTTGGCAGAACGGCCCCCTGTGGGCACCAAGGAGAGACGGGCACCGTATGATGAGGTGAACAATGACTCGCCCCGGAGGGCACTGCCCTCAGAAGCCCGAAACTTTCCTTGCGATAATGGCGGTCCTCAGATCCATCTTAGGTGGGTGATGTCATGACCAGGAAACTATAAAGCACACCTGAACCACTTAACGAGAGCAGATCTCAAGATAACATGCTTTAAGTTCTCTATGCTGTGATTACCTTGAGACACGGTTAACAATAGCATATGGACTTTTTCCACCGTGAAAACCCTTTTGCCACTGTTGTATTATGCAGACCACTGATGTTATCACTGATGTCAATTGTCCTCTGATTTTATTTATTTATTATTTCTTTTCTTTTCTTGCAATAAATGAAAAAAATATATATATTAAAGTAAAACAATAAATCACACATTCTGTGTAAAGTTATACATTTTGACAGCTGAAAATTTGAATAATGACAAATAACATCATCTCAGTTAACAATGAGATGCATCTGAATTACACTATACGTACAATTTTTATCCAGGCCTATATATTTAAAGGGATGACACCAAATATGAATTGAGACAATATAAATGCATAATTCTCAATTAGCTAGGTTATTATGATAATGAAGACGTGAAATGTACATAAAATAAAATAGAAACACCAGCAACAACATGCCACTGGGGGCCTTCTGCCCCATTTCTAAGGGCCTTAATTTAAATTTTCACTTCAAAATACAAACAATATTCAAATCTAATTGTTTAATGAAGTATTAGAATAGAAGGCCATATAGAAATAGAAGGCCATAGAAAAAACATTTTTGATTCAGTGAAGTGTTCTAAAAAGCAGTTTCTTAGTGTGAAAAACATTTTAACAATCTAAAGAACCTTTTTCCACTATAAAGAACCTTTTTGTGCACTGGAATAGTTCCAAGAATGTTAAAGGGTTTTTCATGGAACCATCAATGCCAATAAATACCTTTATTTTCAAGAGTGTAAGATTTTTTTTTTTTTATACAGTTCTTTTCCACATGTGCATCTTAAAGTTACCTTTATCCATGGAGAGACATCTTGTTCTACTGGTCTTTTATGAATTTGCTCTTGGGTTATTTGGTTAATTTAGAAAGAACTATTGATGGATGCAGATCTCAGAAGAGTTCAAAGGAGTCCTTTGATCAGTGATATATTACATAGACATACTTCCAGTGGTTTGGTTTTTATTTATTTATTTATTCTCATTCAGAAGCCTTTGTTATTTATTACATGTGATTTGACATAAACCTTCAGGTCAGAGGCATGCAGTAAAAATAACATTAAGAAAAAAAAAAACAAAAAAAGTAAATTGCTTCTGCTTAAAACAAATTTAAGGTTAAAATCAAGTGTTGTTTACTTTAAATGAGCAGTTTCTTTGTCTCATATGGGCCTATTATTTGGCCTATATTAAAGGGGCTATATGTCAAAATTTTCATGTACAACCCCAAGAAAAGTTGGAACATTTTGTAAAATGCTATAAAATCAAGAATCTGTGATTTGTTAAGTCTCTCAAACTTTTAAAAATTAATTGCATTTTGTAAATTTAAACAAATTTTAATTTTGATTGCTGCAACACACTGCAAAAATGTTGTGACAGAGGAAAAATAAAAGTGAGAAGATTACAGAATATCCAAGTTAAAATGTTTTGTATCAGTCCACAATTAGCAGGTGAATTGGTAATAGGTGATGGAATAATGTTTGGATATAATCTCAGATAGCCAGATCTACATAGTCTCAAAAATACTTTATAATAAAACTATCATAACAGTGTAATTTAATTACCTCATTTGTCACCATGATGCCAGTGTAGAGCTGGTGCAAATATATCCACATCACTTCAATCAGATTCTTTCTTAACTGATGTTTTCTCACCACTGTCATTTTGTCGTGCATTTATTGTGTTATTGATAGGAAAGCGTGCAGCACATTTTTACATATCCATCTAAATGCCATCGGGATAGGTATTTCCAACTTCTTTTTACTTCTAAGCAAAGAATGAAAAAGAACTTTGCCATGAGTATATCAGGGCCTTAAATCTCATTCAGTATTTTGTTCGTTACGTGCGCGAATGTGAGCACGAGAAATAAATTGCTGGCTGCAGTTCACTTAACGGACACTGGTGTCGCTAATTGCAAGGGTATCTGAATTCTACATATAGTCACCTTTATTTATATAGCACTTTTTACAATGCAGATTGTGTCAAAGCAGCTTTACAGTGATAACTGGTGTATAATTTTGGCTGCACAGCAGCTCTTAAAGAAAATGGTGTCAATGCAGGCAGATCAAAGCACTGTTGAATATCAAATGTCAAGTGTCCCCAACTAAGCAAGCCAAAGGCGACAGCGGCAAGGAAATGTAGCAATAGTAATAATGGGCCTGTATTAAAGAAACAGACGATATATTTAAAGAGACAGGTGAAACATCTTGATTTGTGATAAAAGTGTCACCTCTATCTCTATTTATAACCTCCAATATATGCAATAAGGAGTTTAGCATGAGGGCGAAAACATTCCCCACGCAGATTTCACACAAATTCGCTGCGTTGACCAACAGAAAGCTTCTTAGTTTGAAAGTGACTTCTGTGTTAGCAGTGCTTTATGGATCGCTACACTATCTTCAAAGGACAATTGTTTTTGCCCACAAAATTTCACCTGAAATTTCACTAATGTGATCTTCTGTCAGAATTCACTTTCATTTTGTGGAAAATAGCTGCAATTAAAGAGAATGGTGACTGAGTTTGTTGGTCCCTAACATTGCGCCTAACAGAATGTCCAGAATGAGGATGATGACAGAAATTTTATGTTATGAACTATCCCTTCTGTTGTCTGTTATTGAGAATAGCACCAGTATGCTAACATATACAGCATAGGTAACAGGAATTTAGTTTGTATGTACATTTGTGGCTGTGTGTGATTTTTACAGACAGTTTTCAGAGGTCTCAAACGTCTCTGAGATGATTACAGTTCTCTAGCGGGCAGGCAAACTGACCAGCACTTTTACAGTGATTATGGTGAGTTTGTCCTTCTGCCCCTTAAAAAATAAAAAATAAAAATAATAATAATGAAAGAATTATAACGTTTTGAAGTGCATGATTTTTTTTTTGTTTTTTTAGAATAAATACCATAATTTAGATTTCTGTTTGACACAGCTGAGATACTGAAAAAATGACACCAACGTCTTCAATCTGAAGTTTGAAACTATAGTGTAGTGCATGCTGATGAGGAATGGATCAAGCTGCTCTTTGAGTGCTCTGTGAAGACTCCCTCAGGAATTAGAGCTACTGAAGCCAATGCAAAGAGACTTTCAGTCGAAATGTTGCAGAGAGGAGGACAACCTTACAGTCATTCAGTATGCAAATAAAACTCTTTTAGATGACAAACAAGATAAATGCTAAACTAATGATTCATTCATGCTTAATGGAAAATGAACTGATGCACTAAGCACAGTAATTTTCAAAGAGTCTAAGAAAGGCGAGTACCAATGTCTTTTTAATTTCAGCAATTATACAAAAATATATCAGTTTATATTCAGTTTATTGTAGACACAGGTCCACACAAACTTGTATGTAGTCATTTTAACAGCAGAACATGTACCCTTGTGCAATAATTCAAAGATAATTTGAATTGTACATATAATCTATCCCTACATATGCTGCTCCCAGATAGATTAACAATAGATTTTTTTTTTGTTTATATATATACACACACACATACAAAGACATTACAAAATGTTTATAAAAGTTGCATATAAAACATCTCAAAAACCAAATAAAAAAAGAGAAGATTTCAGGGTAAGATTCCTTCATTCATTGTTTTGTCAGTACAAGTGCTTATTATTTTAAGCATAGTGAAAAGTAGGATTACTTTGGAAGCATTGGAGTGGAAAAAAGAAATACCCTTGCGGAGCAAACCTTTGTGTCTACACAAATCCTGTTACAGTCCATGTAATTGCTGCTTTTACCATAACCATTTGACATACTCAACAGAATAACAGGGATGATTAGATGTTGACAGACGATGACAAAAATCTTTAGTGGGTTTTATACACAGATTTCAATAAAGCTGAAAAGATAAAATATGTTTTTACTTGATTTTTTTATGAACCGTGAATCATCTTTCTTCTAGTGTGATGGTACCTATCAACTTTTTGAGAACTGTAGGTAATAAACAAAACAAATGCAATATAAAAGTATGTTGTTTTTCTTTTGAAATTGACATTCTGTGTTCAGAACATCTAGGCAGAAAGAGTTTTGAGAACTGACACAAACAAACCATCACTTCACATCTTTGTTTTTTCAGATCAACAAAAAGAATCTGTAAACTGCAGTGATATCTGTAAATTTACCACAATCATTAAACCATATTCTACAGTGCAATTCAAACTTTACTGCATACAGTACCCAAGTTCACTGAAAAAATGTGCCTGTGACGACATTTCTGCAAAATGACATTACGTTGCTTCTTGCATGTTTCACAAAGTGAAATATCTAGTGAGTGGCACTGAAATCGCTTTTAACTCTCCTCGAAACAAGTGAACCCGAATCTGACAATGTTTTATTACGTTGTTGTACATATCGTACCAGTTGTACTAGTTTGGTCATGAAATGCCTGGTTAGAGTCGCTAAAAACGTAATGCTCTATCACGTTTTAAAATAACGTAACACCTACGCTAAACAATGCCATAAACCTAACCGATACTGTTAACAAAAGCAAACATGAGATAAAAACTCATGTGCCATGCCCTTTTAGCTTGCTTCTACAAGTATTTGAGCATTTATTGAGTGTCATGACTTTTGTTTCACGGCACTCCTTCATAAGTGCTGTACCAGGTAAGCTACCCAGCAAGTTTACTACAGTATGTGAGAAAAGCCTTACATATGGAGCTGTTTATGTGATGCAAACTTAGTGTATAAATCATGGACTGTGGTAAAAGGGTTTTGGGTCATAACATTGTATTGTGCGAGGAACCATGCAAAACAAGACTTTATTAGTTAATAATCTGCCCCTGTAATCATAATTTGTGTGAAAAGGAATAAAGCTTGATGTTTTATGGCTACTAGAAACTGCAGTGAATTGTATTTATAGGTAAGTTTTTGGAATTTTGCAAAAATGGTGGTAAAGGCACGTTTTTCCAACAAGGAAAGAAAAACAAATAGCATTTTACATTTGAGGAGCTATATATACACCATATCATGTGCAATATTCAAAAGGACACTTACAGTTTGGTTCATGTCTTGTTAAAAACACAAATGCGGGAATTTGATTCAGATTGATGGTTGAGTTTTAATTCACACTGAGAGAAACGAATCAATTTAAATCTTTGTTAAAGGATTAGTTCACTTTGAAATGAAAATTAACCCAAGCTTTACTCACCCTCAAGCCATCCTAGGTGTATATGTCTTTCTTCTTTCTGATGAACATAATTGCAGAAATATTAATAAATATCCTGAGCATCCGAGCTTTATAATGGCAGTGATAGGGATCAATGAGTATGAGCTGAAGAAAGTGCTTCCATCCACATCCATCATAAATATGTGCTCCACACGGCTCCTGGCGGTTAATAAAGGCCTTTTGAAGCGAAGTGATGCGTTTGTGTAAAAAAATATCCATATTTAACAAGTTATGAAATACCTATCTTCCACACAAGCCGCATTCAGTATTCAACGTAAAAACTTATGGAAAAAGTGTAACTGACGTGACGCCAGTTTACACTTTCTTCATAACTTATATAAGGAAGGCGGTCTGGCGGAAGCTACATATTTTACTTCATAACTTTTTTAAATATGGATTTTGTGTTACACAAATGCATCGCTTCGCTTCAGAAGATCTTTATTAACCCCCCGAAGCTGTGTGGAGCAGATATTTATGATGGATGGATGTGGATGGAAGCACTTTCTTCAGCTCATACTCATTGATCCCTATCACAGCCATTATAAAGCTCAGATGCATCAGGATATTAATTAATATTTCTGCAATTATGTTCATCAGAAAGAAGAAAGTCATATACATGTAGGATGGCTTGAGGGTGAGTAAAGCTTGGGTTAATTTTCATTTCAAAGTGAACTAATCCTTTAACAAAGATTTAAATTGATTCTTTTCTCTCAGTGTGAATTAAAACTCAATCATCAATCTGAGGGCGAGTAAAGCTTGGGCTAATTTTCATTTCAAAGTGAACTAATCCTTTAATGAGTAATGTATCCTAAAATATTATTTTTGGTAAGAGGATGAGCTTTGCAATGTATATCAGTGTTTAATGAGCTGCATTCAGACTGTTTAAATGCTGCTAGATAGTGATACACAAGTATGATTGTTAGTTTTGTCTTATTCATCAGATTAATGGACATATGAACCCAATTACTCCAAACAGGAAGTAGACAATATGACATATTCTGACTGTAGCTTTAGCAATTAGAGCCAAACACAATCTGTGTCATGGATGCCTGTTCCCTAAGGTCACTTTACTGTTTACACTGAGGCTTTTCTTTATTCCACAGTCATTGGCATTGCTAGAGCTCCTCATTATTTGAACACATCAATAATTTTCAGATGAGCTGGATTAAAGGGATATTTCCCCCCCAAATGAATAAATTAACATTCATTTTTTAAACCTGTTTGATTCACTAAGAGATATTCAGCAGAATGCTCACGCTGCTCATATCCATTAAATGAAAGTCAGATTAAGGGGTGTCAAGTTTTAAAAATATCAAACAGCACACTAAAAGTAGTCCATATGACATGTTTGATAAATTTGAGTTTGATAAATTTGAGGGAGTGTATGTGTGTTCCATGTTGTTGCTCTCCTGCCTTCTCTGTGTGGACTATAAGTTCCTGATGTGTGGACTGTACTCTTGTTCCTGGATTGGATTATCTGTGTTTGTGTTTTTCAAATAAACTTGTGCATGCATTTGGATCCTCTCTCCTTCTCGTCCATGCTCACACATTAATAATAATAATTTTGGATAATATCATATGGATAATCAAGTAAACTTAAGTTGCTTCAGTTCAGTAAATCTTACATTTACTTTATAAAAGACTTCACAGCAAAAAGATACAAACTGGTGGACAATTTTGCAATTGCTAAAAGGAACTATCCATCAGAGGGCATAAGGCATGCAGAAGGTTTTTCAGTTTTAATTTGGTTGATAATTTAGAGGCCTTAGAAATTCATGTATCAGATATGATACAGTATTCAGTGGGGTAAGTGGGTTTTTGGACATTTTGGAGCTTGACAGCTGCTGGCAACAAATTCACTTTTTTTTTTTAATGGAAAAGAGCACCATGAACATCCTGCCTAACATCTCCTTTTGTGGTCTATTGAAGAAAAAAAAAAAGTAAAACGTGTTTGGAACAACATGGGGGTTCATTTCAGGGTGTACTAATACAATGTGTCGTCAACATGCCATCCTTATATATACGTGACAGAACACCTAAAGCACACATTTTAGGTTTCAGTGATTTTATATTTTTAAAAAGTAATTTTATAATATGAATTTTTAAATGTCTTAATGTATACTGCATTAATTAAAAACAAACAAACAAATAAACAAACAAAAAACTCTGCACTGGAAAAAAATCACTTTCTTAATCAGTATTTTGGTCTTGTGCAGTTAAAATATCTAAATCATTGAAACAAGGTAAATACCAGGATAATACTTATTAAATGTGTATTCTTATCAAACCTGCAATTTGCCTTTTGTAAGTATAAAACTGATGAAAATTAGGTTCATGATTAAAACAACACAATTTGCCAAAGGGCTAAGAAAATTATACTTAATTCAGCAAATGTTTACTTCAATAAAGTTTTCTTGTTTTAGTGATGGTTACTATATTCTGAATATGAAAGGAAAACAAGACAACAATACTCATTAAGAGTTGTTTTGCAGAGTGTAAATGTACCAAAAAAAAGAAAGTAAAAATGGATAAAATGTATGTTTTAGTCTGAAATCATGACTAAATCAGATCGGTGCAATACATTCACTGAAAGTGCAAGAACTGACATCTTGGTTAAATGTCATGAAAACCCATGAAAGGTTAGCAGCCAGACAGTACAATCTGTAGAATCATGAGACATGAAACTGAAAAGTTATATATAGCAATTTCCTTCATGTATTACAGGTGATAAATCTATTTAGTGGCACAAGAAAATCAAATCTGAGGCAAATAAGTTTTCATTTCAAAAGCATGGTGTAGAGGCCAGTGTGTAATGTACTTGTAGTGGCAAAACGCAATCTAAAAAAAAATAGCTCTGGTTCAGAGGCACTTCATATAAGCAGAAACAAGTGAACAAAATTATCATCCACTAGTTCCAAATGTATGTGCAACTTCATAATTTGTGTGCTGCCAGGTTTTAGTGATCATTTCAAACCTACCTTTCATACCACAATTCTTACTTGGGCTTTTAGATATTTGCTACCCTGTTGTGATATTTGGGTGTAGTGAAGTCTCAAAAGCTCGATTCAGGCACTGCCTTCTTTCTGCCCAGTGAATTTGTGCTGTAGCGTGTGCGTTGAAGAGTGTTCTGAGAGCTCCTGTCCCCGTGCACGCTCTGTGGCTGGGCCACCAATGTGCCGTTTCTGTGTAGAGATGCTGTTCTTCTTAAGCCAAGATCAGCCTTGCTTTGAATATTGGAAGAACTTTGTGACCGTTTGATGTCTGACGACCCACGACTCACCTTGCCGTTCGCAAGTTCACCACTGAGTCTGCTACGACCTTGGTTATTGCTATTGGCTTTAGCTTCTGAAGTTCTATTATGTGTCCCGTTGGAGAGTGAAACTCCAGATGGGCTCTTCACCCCTGTATCATCCATTTTCACAGATTCATTGTCTCGAGACCTCCGAAGTGAGTCCTTCTTCATGAAACCACCTTTGAGAAATGCGAAGACACTATCGTGGTGTTTTGTCTCCTGTCCCTTTCTCTGTTTCTCCTCTGGTTGGTCTCGCTCCTTGCCTGGGTCATTCCTCTGTGTGGTTTCCCAGCCGCTTGGACCACTGGAACTGGACTGGATCCCTGCACTAGAGCTCTTTCTGGAATGCGATTGTTCCTGTTTTGATTTTCTGCTGCTCCGTCTAGTCAAAGTCCCACCTCCCCCTGGTCTACTGTTGCTGCTGTGCTGTTGGCTCGTTGCTTTCTCTGAGCTACTTCTTTCTTGACCCTGTGGTATTTTGAGATACTCCAGAGGTTCGAGGCTGCTGTGGCTTAAAGATTTGGCTGCAGGTTTTTTCGTGTCATCTTCTTTACTGACTTCTTTATCTGAAGGTCGAGTCATTAGAGCAACAATGGGGTCTTTGGTGCATCTTGGCCTCCTCCCAGACTCTAAATACTCCACTAGCTCTGCAGGAGCCGGGTCAGGAGCTGAGGCAGGTTTGTGGCGGTCTTTGTTTCCAAAAGACCATCGCAGTGGAAGCACTCTGGTCTTGGTGGGACTTTTCATGCTTACGCTACGCCCTTGGATTCCTCGCACAAAAGGTCTGCTTTCGAACCCACCTAAAGACACTGACATTTACACAATACTCAGTATATGGTGAAAAACACTTGCCCACAACAAAACAAATAAAGAACTATGATAAAATCTCTGTCAAGCAACATCCTTTTACTATTTACATTTCTTATTTAAAATGACTAAAACAAACTTGCTGGGTAAACTCACCTCTCTTCTCAATTGTGGGCTCATTGTGAAAGACGGGAGACTCTGGGGAGTCTGGGATGGAAGAAGGGCATGTAGTGGAAGACCGTGATACCATACTTCCTCTTTCACTGTCACCATTTAAACGTATGAGCCAGTGGTCTGACATGGAGGAGCTAGTGGAACCTGTACAAGGAGACAATCAAGACTGTTTAGTGGCTAGTCCATGTTTCTCCTAGACAAGAGCATGGAGTATGCTGCCCCTTAATTTTTAATAACTAAAATAATGCCCTGTATTATTGTTTCCATGACGACCAATTAACAAATACCCAGTGGCGGCATCTTAGCCACCTGTCAAATGAACTGAAATCAACTCAAAAAATGTTTCAGGTTACATCTGTAAACCATGGTGAAGTGAATGAGACACTGTCTGTTTTAAAGATAATATGGGAATTCTCCTGTGCGATTACATCTGAATCAAATATCCAATGTCATTGGTCATTGTCATTGTGGTTGTGGGTCTCCCTCGGTAGAAATCGCGGGAACGCGGGGGCACTGCGATGCGACCGCAAAGGGTCAAAGGGGCAGGGGCTCAAGCACTCGAAGCGCATGCACACTAAAATCCTGTCAAACAGCACGTGATTACTGGACTAAGTTATCTTTCACATCTTATAGCACTAATACTGTCAAATACACACAAGGTTAACAAACACAGTCGGTTATGTCTAAAGTGAAAGTAAACAGTTGAGAGAAAACCGGATGCGTGTCTGTATATTAGATGCGTGCAGGTCTTAAAGTGACAGCAGCCTAATAGTAAACATGCTACTGCTTGTCTTTAAAGGGATAGTTCGTCCAAATTTAAAATTGTTATTATTTACTCACTTTTCCATAGTATTTTTTTTTTTTCCTACATTGGAAGTCAATGGGGACCAGCAATTGTTTGGTTACCCACATTCTTCAAAATATTCTTCAAAAAAACCAAACAAGGGGGCATCACGGCTTTAGGTTCAACAACCTAATAGATACCGGCACAAACTAATTTTTGAACTGGTTCAGTCTGCAACAGGAATTCTGTACCTTCTCCCAGAGGGTAACAGTTCATAGCTGGAAAATAGTACATGGGACAGGTCACTTAAAATCCTTCTAACCTCTTTCAATGTACATTGTTCAAAAAGAGACTGGATACTGGAATAGTCTGTTTGTCCTGTCAATTTTATAGCAGTTCGTACAACACTTTGTTTTGGATTTTACATTGAAGTTTCCATACCAGGTAGACAAACCATACCTAATGAGACTTTCTAATACAGATTGGTAAAAAAGCAACATTTTTTCCTATCGACACCATAAAACCAGTCTATGTAAAAAATACAATCTTTGTGTAAGTCATTCACAAACCCAATGAACATGCATGTCCCATGTAAGAGATCTGTCTATATACACACTTAGATACTTGTAAGACTACACCTGTGTAATTTCCTGATTATGAACACATACAGGCGTATGGTCTCCACTGATCATCTGTTTTCTTTGTGTTCACTTTTAAAAAAAATTATTGTCACACCAATCAATAAATGACGTAATCTCAGAATAAAGAATAGAAGAAGAGTCTTGCTTTTTCAATAAACCTAGAATAGCTGTATCATCAGAAAACTTCAGAATGTAGTTCTGCGGGTGCCTATTAAAGTGCCAGTACTACAGTATTTCACTTGAGACAGACTATTACTTTAACTCTGAGTTCTATTTGTTAAAAAGGAATAGCTCCACTATATGATTGATTAACACCTAACTGCTTTAATTTTTTTTTAATTAAAACATATGGTTGGATAGTATTGATTGCTGAACTAAAATCAATAAAAATCAGTCAAGCATTAGGATCTGAAACCTCCAGGTGATTTAAAACCAAATGCATCAATCTATTAATAGAGTCACGCATTCCTCTACCTTTCCTATACGCGAACTGAAGTGGATCTAATTGGTTATTATCATCTACTCTTAACATTGACATCATACACTTCTCAAAACACTTCATCACTACTGACATGAGAGCAATTAGTCTAAAATCATTATTCTCAAGGGGACGAACAGTTTTTGACACAGGAATAATGAGAGACTTTTCCCAAATAGCTGGATCTACTTTGGAGTCAACAGACCTTTGAAATATAGAGCACCAAACCGGGGACAATTCCTCTGCACAGAAAAGATATCATCAGGGCCAGCTGATTTCTTCAGACACATGTATTTAAATGGTCAATGGGGTTGTTAATAAAACAACAAAAGACAAAGAGAAAATCACTCACTGTTCTTGACTAAAAAACTTTAATACAATAGCTTTAATAAGAATCAATGTATAATTTAAAGTGAACTCTATGTAGTGTTTTATTTTTACATTTGTTTACATACTTGGATGCTACTGTAAAACTGTGAGCTGCCAGTTTTAATCTTTATATTTATTTTATATTATACAATACACTAGGAATGTGAACAAGTGTTTTTTGTTTGTTCTTTTGCTTAGCAAAATAAAGACTATTGCAACAAAAATAGTATTTTCTCCTTAACCTCTTACTTTTCCAGTCGCCTACGCATAGAATAACAATAAACACTCAGATGTGCCAAGCCATCAGAACTGTACTGAACCGAAAACCGTGGTAAAAAAAAAACGAGGTATGTATTGAACCGTGGACTAACTGTATTGTTGCATCACACTTCACATCACACTAAGTTTTTATTTTATTTTCCAGGATGTAATGTGACAAAAGGTAAAGATTTCCACAGGGTATGATGACTTTCTATAGGGACTGTATATTTGCTCTCAAGGAGAGCAGCTGATCTGGTGTGCCAATCTGCAAAAAGGGGGCACGGCCGCAGACCCTCCTGATGATTTATCTAGGAGACTACTGATGTGTTGTCTGAGCAGACAAGAACATGATAGCCTCTGATGTCTGGGAGGAAGTACCTCAGTGCTACAAATCAGTGCTACCATCTGAGCAGGAGAAAGCTGTGGCTATCTATGAAGTACTGGCTGTAAAACCCAGAGTCTCCCTCGGGAACAGTAAATTGTATAGCCTCTTTCGCCAAGAGAGACTGGACCTCTTGTTCCAGCACCTGTTCCTGCTCTGGTCTGACTATCGTGGATAGTACTCCTTTGAATCGAGGTTGACGAACCGAACACTCTCCTTTTGTTGTTATCGGTGCGAAGAGCTAGCTGTGGTGTTGGTCTGCTCTCTGGCAGGAGCCTGGCCTTGGTGAGGGATGAGCATCTGGAAGGCCGCTGTTTGCTTTTTAGCCTCCTGAAACCTCTGGAGAACAGTGTTGACTGTGTCGCCGAAGAGGCCAGGGGGCAGGAGTGGGGTGTCCATCAGGAAGCCTTTGTCTTTTTCTTTTATGCCTGAGAGGTTCAACCATATGTCTCTTCATAGTCACCATAGCTGCCATTGGACAGGCTGATGGCACAGCTGTCTCCTTGGTGGCACAAAGAGACCTTTAGAGGGCCTTAAGGGACGATGCAGTCTCAGGGGAGAGATAACTCGCAAGCGTCTCTTCAGCCCTGGGCATCGCCCCCATAGCAGTGCTTGTTCAGCCCCATAATCCCATAATTTGAGACCACGGGACTAAAAAGCCTAGTGAAAAATGGCTTGTTCCAGGACCTCAACACCTCAATGAGGAGGCCCGAAAAGAACGGTAGGCCCCGACGCAGAGGCTGTGATTTACTTGGCAGGAAATGTTCGTCTAACTTGTTTTTCTAGCAAACTTCCTGCCTCCTTCTGTTTTTTCACCACACACTCATAATCATTATGTTTGCCTCAGCGCTATGGCAAGTTTTATGCATGCGTTTGAGCGCTGACTAGGCAATGTATTATATATAGGCAAATAAAGGCTCATTATTATGATTTATGGCTTATTAATATAAACGCGTCATTAGTCGACTAATGGCTTAAATGAACGACTACTAGTCGACTAGAAAAATCTTAAGTCGAGGACAGCCCTACTAATGTTCTTATTTTTGTTCCTATGGGATGAACAAACAATAAATAGACAGGGACAAAGGACATCGAGCGCATGATGAAGACACAGAAGCTGATGCCGTGTTGTTCCGTGTACCCTTTATGGCTTGTGTGGTACGCAGTCACGCCTCCTGGGGTGACATTGCACCAATGACATTGGACTTAAGTTGGACTTCAGATGAAATCACGCAGGAGCATTCCTAAACAGATGAAAAGGGAACCCTTCATTCAGGTTTTATAGTTACATTAAACAATGTAAGATGTAATGTGGTCTCTAAATGATGTTTTACAACAGATTAATAATTCACTACATACTTTTTAATTAATTTACCTAACATTTATCTTTTAATGAACACTTTATCAAGCCAGTTATCTTACTGATTTTTATTTACTTCATGTTTTAAACCATACATCAACTTTCATTGACAGAGTTCAGGTTATTCTTAGGTCTAATCAGGACTCCCACCATTTTGGAACAATGAATTCCCACAGTTCTTCCATCTGTTATTCATGATTTCTGCACAAGTACCACTTAAGTATTTTTAAAACAACCTTTATAGAGATGCCAGAAAGGGAAAAATGGAAATAATTTTTTGGCAATCAACATACTGCAAATTAGGGATGTGTCCGAACCCGAATACCTTATTCGGAAAAGTATGGTTGATGGTTTCAAAAATAAATAACGAATTCTAAAGAATAATAGAAAAAATGTTCGGCAGACACAGTCACTCATCATTTTTGCTGTATAACAGGTGAGCCAGGGGATAGCACGATCCCAGCAAACATTTGTCCAACAGCAACATCTTGTCCCTGGTCAAAAATAGTCATGGTAGGACAGCATAAATCAGTAAAAATATGTAACGCAGAACATTTCCTAAAAATGCATTCAGATACGTTTGGACATGTCTACAATTCTCTGAGGTTAAATGTATAATTGTTACTTTGACTTTTAACTATGTGTAGTTCAATAATTAATTGATTGATTGATTGATTGATAAAATGACATCAAAGACGTCCATTCAAATTTCATTTTGGAACTATTTTTCAACCATGACAGGACGTGTCGAAGGGACGTCTTTCAGTGGTCATTAAACGTCTAAATGCTTGCTGGGATATTACACATAAACCTCTAAAACCACTACGCAATAATGAGTCTGTGAATTGAATGAGTGTAAACTCAAATTGCCAAATCAAAATAGCTGTGTTTCCGCCTCGACGCGTCTTTCAGAAATCAGAGTCTGGCAAGAGAGTAACATCAACTATAATATTTCACGATATTATATACAAATGAATGAAATGAGTGCAGCACGAACACAAATAGCCGCGATACAGAATTATATTTATATATCAGATATATCAGAATTATATTGCAAGTAATTTTACGAAACTCCAGCACTCCCCACCCACTTTTGGTCTCATCTAAATACAGATACGAATAATTTTGAGATTTATACAGATACAAATATTAGCTGCACACCCCTACTGAAAATGCTTTTGATTTAAGGCCCCAATATACTCACGGCAAAGTTCTTTTTCGTTCTTCATTTAGGGGTAAAAACGAAGTTCGAAATACGTGAGCAGCGATATACTGTTATTGAACATCTGACGCCAACCACACTGCTGAAAGCGGCGTTTAGATGAATATGTAAATATGTGCTTCATGCTTTTCTCTCAATAACAAAATAAACACACAACAAAACTGAGAAAACAGCAAACATTTGAATAAAGCATAAGAAAAGCATCTCATCATAGCAGCGTGGATATGTTTTTTTTTTTTTTGCACGAGCTCTGCAATACGGCACTCTAGTAAAGTCACTTCACGTTTATTTATATAGCATTTTTACAATAGATTGCTTAAAATCAAGCAGCTTTACCATATTAAACAGTATTAGTGTCTCATTTCGTCAGAAGGACAACTTCATTTTCTACTATAAAGCAGCTCTCTAGTGTGTTCAAGTTTTCACTCGCGAACGTCTGACCTCCACGGACTGAACAGGAGAAATGAAGCAGAAAATATTTCCACACTTTTCCGGAAAGTTCGCTTTGGTAAGCCGTTTTGAACTCGCAAAACAAACTTCGTTTGGAGTTCGTTTTGGGAGTTTGAAACAGCTTGCCAAAGTGCACTTTCCAGAATTTTCTGATTTTGTTCAAAATGATGTCATATCAGTTCGTTCTTCAATTTCGGTTGAAGTATATCGGGGCCTTTAACTTGCACTGAACTACTTCAAGATAAAGTGACAGTCAGAAAAACTGGTCCTACACTCAAAATTCACTGTAACAACACCAAATGTATTCTTGCCATAACTGTGGAACATTCACATTGCAATATTAATGAAAAAAAACACAGATATGCTTCCTGCCTAACATTGATCCAATGCAACAAACGAAAGGTCAGTCAACCTCCATCTGAAACATGGCTACAAAGGCTCATTCACTGACCTCTGACTGAGCTGTTGGCAGACCAGGGAGGGATGACATTTCTTCTCTGGTAGAACAGGATATATGCCCCTCGTGTGCACAGTTCCTCCTCTGGCACAAGCTCCACGCTGCTATCGTCATAACTGTACCAGTGGCCGTCCACGGAGTTCCTACAATAGGCTGTTTTGCACAGACATATACTGAGTGGTGTGTTCACATCTATTGATTTAAACATCTGTTCATGTTTTCATTTATTTATGTAGGATTTCATTAGTGGCTCATGCATTAGTGGCTCAGTTTCTAGGGAACATTTGCCAAAACGAAAAGTGTAAAAGAAATGTAAATGCATTTTGTATGTTGTTGAACTGGTTGGTATCCGAGTAGTCCATAGAAACATGGGCATAACCTTCTTCCCCCAAGATTTTTTAGGTTGAAATTTATAATGAATAAATGAGGGAAAGCAAAGTAAAAAATATAAATAATAAAGTGTGTGAAAACATCATAAACCATGGGCAAGGACCTCCAAACAAGACGAATCCTCTTGTAAAGGATTCTATAAATGGTATGACTACTGGTATGACTTTTTTCTTCAGAATTGTGAGATAATCTCGAAATTACGAGATAAAAGCTCACAATTTTTCACAGACTTTTTTTTTTCTCCCCTCGGTCAGAATTGCAAGTTTATATATATTTTTTTATTCCATGGCAGAAACAAGCTTCCATACAATCCTATTATAAAGAGGCTGTCAATACAATAAATCTAAAAATATCAATAAGATAAAACAAGATCTGATTTCATGATTTCTGACCAGTCCTTATAAAGCAGAATGAGACCATAAAATAAATAAATCAGTTGTATAAGTAAATGTGAAAAAGATTGTATTAAACATATTTAAATGATATTTTAAGTTAACATTTTAACATTGCCTGTGGACCCCAGTTTAAAAATTCCCTTCATAAACCATATCAATATTTAATTTGTAAACATGACATATCTATTGTTACACAAATTATGACTCTCCCTCAGTTGTGCCATTTTCATTATGATTGTATTTAGGATACATAAAATGTTATATTATCGTTAGCAAGACAAAAATGAATTTCATTTAATTCCCAAAATGTTTAAAATGTCATTTCGATCATAGAATATTAAACACAATTCATAATTTGAGATTTGATTTGTGGAAATGACATTGCAAAAAAGCACAAAAATGTCAGAATTCACCTAAAACGCAATGTATATATGAATTGCAAAACATTGTTAGTTTACAAGAATGTAAGAATGTGTCTTTATAGTTACTTAATGAAATCCTCAAGGCCAAAATCACAGAGAGCTGAAGAAACATAAAAAAAAACCCTTGTGTAACAATAATAAAAGAGAAATGGTTTTTAGACCCCCTGCTTCAATACTATCAGAGATCCCACGCACTCACCTGTGTAATGGCCTCCATGCATGCCTCCGTGGTGGTTGCAGACTGCATACAGGTCGTAAAGGAAGTCAGTATCCCCATGTTTCCAAGTTGAAGGCAAAGGGGCCAGATTCTTCATGCTCTGACTGCGTTTCACCACATGGGGTGTCATATCCAGAGCGCTCACAGGGAAGCGGATGAGGGTGGACAGCTTGTTTCGCCGTTTGCCCACCTGCCGAAAACGCTTCAGGTGCAGAATGAGGATGTCTGGCAGGGTCCATAAACTCATCTTCACCATCCCCTGCTGCATCTGCTTGCAGTGAGGGCACTTCCATGCATCGTCTGGCGCCAGCTGCAAGACAAACATTTGCTATAAACAGTCTAATAGGCCTACTCATTAGTGATGTATGTCACAGACAATAAATCAGTGTAGTTAGTCTGATACTCCCCATGTAAGATTCGTGATCACAGGTATATGAATAACATTTTCTTTGTGGGGATTTGTTGAAATGCATGCAGAATGCAGTGATTCTCCATTATCAACTAAACCATGTCATTATCTGAATTGGTTTTGTCTCAGTGTGGTGCAGTAAAACATTTATGCATCAGGAATACACTGCTGAGACAGACTGGAATGCAGTGAACATGCAGAGAGGAAAGAACAACAAGATCTGAATATTTACAGAAGTGGGCCATTAGTAATACGTTATTTATAACTTCAAAATATTTATTACAGAAAAGGGCATGATTTAATTCCAGCTGGACAGCCATTTCTCACAGGCACTGTGCACCATATAACTGAAGTCCTGGTATAAGTGTTGCTTCAGTAATGACATGACACTGTTAGAGGATCGATTATTTGTGGAGCCAATCATGATGAAGCAACTCTCAGGGGTTCATGGGTAAGATTTATCATGTTTTGCTTGTCCAGAACAGGCAGAATATATAGAGATATAGAGAAGAATATAGAGAAGAATGAATTCAGAGCGACCTTCCAAAGAGAGTGAGAGTATGTGGGATGTGAGAGACAAAGACGGTAGGAGGGAAACCAGCTCCATTTGCTTCTCAAGTGGGTTTTGTCTTGAATAATCTTGGAATATGGAATAGTGATTGGTCCTGCTAATCAAAATGTCTAGCACCTTGAATTGCAAGTATAAATTATCTAGAGAACATTTTCTACTGCATTAATCCCCACTAGTGTCAAAAATGACAATTTTTATTCAATATTTTGACTATATGAGTGCATATTTTGTTTCTAACCATTTAAAATACAGCATGTTGTCCAACTCTTAACTGAAAATTAACTGAAATAAATTCTCCGTCTGGACAGTTATGGCTGTTACATAAAATTAAATCAAAAACTCCTGACATAATTGCAAGATAATTGGTTCAGATCCTAAAGATCCTAACAACATAAATGCTCTGCTAGAATATGAATTTATGTAATTGGTTGCTCTTGTTTTAGATTGTAGAGCTCTCTACATTGCAAGAGATTTCAATGTAATCACCGTTTCAAGTGTTTTTTGTTTTTTTTTCCCCATCAAAACCCACTTCATATACTTAAACATACGATGATGATAGCAACAGGCCACTTCAGAGTGTCTGCAGTGGCACTAAACTCATAACTAGACAGATCACTATATATATATATACACATATACACATACACACACACACACATATATATATATATATATATATATATATATATATATATATATATATATATATATATATATATATATATACACATATATATACACATACACACACACACACATATATGTATATATGTGTGTGTGTGTGTGTGTGTGTGTGTGTATGTGTATATATATTATATATATATATATATGTGTGTGTGTGTGTGTGTGTGTGTGTGTATGTGTGTATAAAGGCATTTGCATTGTTATAAACAATTTCTAATTCAAATAAATCCTGTTCTTTTGAACTCTTGGTTCATGAAAAATACAGTTTCCAAAAAAACACAAAGCAGCACAACTGTTGTCAACATTGGTAATAATAACGTTAGAATTAAAGCTGCAAGCAGCGATGAAAGGACCCTCGCACCCGGGCTCACCACCACCTGTCGGTCTTAGGAAAACAGTGAACAGTGGGCGACATGCATGTAAGCGTGTAAATACAGGAGAATTATGACAGTCATTTCAGAGTGCCACACTTCCTGCTGCCAACAGGTGGCGCTTTGACTGTAACTGAATATTGCCATGTAGATGTCTTCAGGCCAGGACTATTATCAAATATGTGAATTTTGGAGCAGACCGGACATGCCTGAGTTACAACAACTTCCTGTTTCTTGCCGTTAATCTCATACTTTAGCACTTAGCCAAGTGTTTTATAATTTAACGTGTTTCTAGCATGTTTGGTACTTTGTGGCATATATAAATGTGTTTCAGGGAGTGAATTACAGTGTAAAGGTTTCTGTAATTCTGTAAGGTTTCTTATTTCTTGTGTCAGGATTGCTCCTGTCTGCCTCGCATCTGTAGCTTCGTATAGCTTTATTTTAGATATCTTACTATCATTTCCTGTTGTTTATATTATCATTACCATATATCTAATATTGCCTATCGCATTAATCTGATGTCACTAGCTTTTAATCTAAATCGCTATCACAACACGTTAGCATTTCGCTAGCTTGTTAACTTGTCATCAGTCTCTTGCGAGCTCCTTTTAAAAAAATTATATTCCAGTTATCAGTAGCCACGTTAACATGGAGCATTGTAATCGGTTTAAAATGAAAATGCTCCATATAAACACCTCAATCGGAATAAAAATGCCCAAACCGAATGAAATTGTAATCGGTTTGAGAGAGGTGGTATAAACCGAACAAAATAAAAAGTCTGCCATGTAAATGCGTTAAACCGATTACTTTGTGTCTAAGTCATCACGTCAAGCGGTCAGGGCTCGTCAGAATGCAAAATGTCGGCGGCAAAAGTAAAACAACACATTTATTAAATACATTTAAGGAACTCAGTGAATCATTACTACGGACCTTTATCCACACGCTTCTGCTTTACTTCAAAATGGTGGTAGGGATTCCCCCGAGGGGAAGTGCTTAGGGAAGTTTGCAAGTGCGTGTCTAAAACTGGAGTGGAACGCAGCCCAAAAAGACGCGCTAGCTGAGGGAAGTTTCGTTAAAGCGGACTAAAAGTGATTGAGGATTTATAATTTCGACTCCTGCAAGTCCTTGTACACCATACACGTCTTACATGCTGAAACCTTGGTTGTCCTTTTGCGTTTGTTTGTGTGTGTGTGCGTGCCTGCGCACGCGCGTGGATGATTGTGTGTATGTGTGTGCGCACGTGTGTTTGAGTGTGTTTTAAATGCAATTACAAAGCAATTGCTTGGTTTTGTTTAACATGAAATGTGGGGGTTATCTGCTTTTGCCAAAAAACAACTTTTGGAGTTATCTGCTAATATATATAAAAACATACTTTCAATGAACTTTAATTTTGTAAGTTACTTGTATTTTTTGGAGTTATTATTACTTAATCAAAACAACCCAACTGCAGTTTGATTGATATTACTTGGAATGCACAATAAAAAAAACATGATTTGTGAGAATTAATAAAAACGGAGTTATCTGTTTTTGCAAATGAACTCTTATATACATCCTGTAATGCCTGAAACATTGTCACCATATCCACAAATAAAGAGATTGAGTCGAGTAAATGACACAGGTCAGAAAGAGTAATAAACAGAGAGTGTGATTAGAGGAAAGAGTACCTGCTCCTCTTTGGTGTAAAGCTGAAAGCACTCATCCAGAGTGCAGCTGTGCTGCTGTACATGATTCTGCTGCTGGAGTCTCACACTCTCTGCATCCTCAATAACTTCCTCTTGAATGTTACCAAAGAAACTGAAACGGATATGAATCACACAAGAATTCTAAAATTCAAATGATATTACTGAGAAGGCTTATACTAATACTGGGAAATTTACACAATGGTTTTAAATTAACATCTTTGCCTTTAAAGAAAAAATAAATATATAGCAGCATGTATCTAACCATTCTTTTATTCTGTTCTCCCATTCAATTACGAGCTTCACATGCAGAGGACCACCAGGACCGCAGAACTTCAGGGCCCTGTGAGAAAAGACATGATTCAAATTGTGAGTTCGTTATTCAGCCACTAGGGGGCAGACTATAATCAGTGTTGTGAATTTCATAGAATGAAATTGCATTAGACAGCAAGACAGTTGCAGTTAATTTATAATTTGGCAGACTGATACTGCCATTCTCTTTTATTTTGCCATTTTATTTTTAATTGAATTAAATTTACATTACCGTTTAAAGGTTTAGGGTAAGTTATTTTTTTATAATAACTTACCCTAAGTTGAAAATTCAGCTTTGCCATCACAGGAATAAATTACATTTTAAAATATATTAAAAATAGAAAAAAAGCTATTTTAAATTGTATTAATATTTCACAATATAACTTTTTTTACCTGTATTTTGATTAAACAAATGCTGTCTTAGTGAGCATGAAAAAAAAAAATTAATACTGACCCCAAACATTTGACCGTAATGTAAAGTATAATATCATAATATTATACTTTACATTAAAATATATATATATATATATAAATTATATATATATATATATATATATATATATATATATATATATATATATATATATATATATATATATAAATTATATATATATATATATATAATTTAACTTATGGCTTTTTGCCTTTGATTGTACAGTAAAGGAGGGAGGGTAAAGAAACTACCAAGACAAAGAATGAAAATGACCACATGCAACTGGGTCAAGACTAGACTCAACTATGATGATTATTATGTCTTACTGCTGTGATACAGCTCATGTAATTTTGTTTTCTAATAAGAACATGTATTTTAACGTGTTTCATCATTACAAAACAAGACAAAAAAATATAGAGTGAGAGAGAAAAAGATATAGAATAAAATGTCCAGAAAATAAAGTATGTCAGAACAATGGCCAGTTCATTTATCCTTTAAAATTGCAAGTCTAAAAATAGCTTTTTTCATTATTCATGGTAATTACCAGTAGTATTCATCTGTAGTTCTCACTATCATTACAGGTCCTCGGACTGAAGGAAAAAAAATAGCCTATGCACACACATGGCAATAATCACCTGGCTAAATAGCCAAGAAAGAGAAAAAACACACAGCATTCACAGACTCTGCCCTCACAGTTCACCCGGCGCAATTCTGTAAACAATCGATCAAATATGACAGAGGGAAAAACTGCGGCAGAAAGGAGTGCGGGGTAATTTGAAGATGTGACTGGAGCATGGCTGAGTTTTTCTGAGAGCTGGGCTAAAGCCAGATTAATTCTGACGCACAGTCCGTCTGCGTTAATTGCGATTGTTTCTGAGAGGATTTAAAAGCAGGGAACAATAATTCAGAGACGTGAGGGGAATTCACTTGGATGCATCATCTCTGGCCTATTGAGAAGAAAGCTTACACGCAGAAGAAAACACACACGCAGGAGTTTTCTTATCTTACATCGAACAACTTATCTTGTCTTACACTGGCAATTTACCTTATCTCAAAATAAACTTTGGGGACCTAACACATACACACACACACACACACACACACACACACACACATTGAACATAGTTGTTAGAATCTAAGATAAATCACTTATAAAATATATAAAAATAATAATAATTACTTAATGATTATCCGTATCGGCAATTGCAAACAAAGTAGAAACTATATCTATACAGTCTGTATCTATAGATATCACCAAATGATTCATTCATTAACCATTAAGATCATTTGGATTAAATAACAGACAAATGTATTAAACTGAACAAGATGCAAATCAAAAGTTTGATAGTAATAGCATTACGAAAACACTTGTTGGAAAAAAGTGCACTTTTGATGATCTGTTGTGATATTAGTACTAAGAGTTTTGAAAATGAACCAATTGCTTGTGAAAATTGCACCAAAGCAATTAAAAAAACTAACTCGGTCTTCCTTGTGAAACCTCTAGATAGATGAATGAATACAACTTCAGCAATGGCTGACAAACTTAATTACTTGCACAGTTAAACACTGCTGGCTTTCAGCACACAAGAGCAGCAGCTTGCGTCAGAGAACAGCAGGTAACCACATGAGAAATGGAACGTCTCTGCCATCATCTGAACATCATAATTACAAATAAACAACCTATTTATACAGTGACGGACATAAATGAGAGTAAACAACGTTGCTTTGGTTCGAAAAGGTGATCGCACACCTCTGCAACATGTTAAAAACATTCGCATCTCTCAACCTGAACCTTACAAAAATGTACTGTTCTAGCCTGGTATAGTGATGCTATATATCAGATGGTAATACCATGGTACTTTGATATAAACCATGGCACTGAATGATGACCATATTCATATATATTGATATTTCCAGGGTAAATCCAAGTTAACTATGGTATGGTACCATGGTGCAAGTTCGAAAAACATGGTAATACCATAGTACATTTTGTCAGTAAATGTTATTACATCTGTTAGGAGTTGTACCACATGACATTAAAACTAAAACCGGTTCTAACCTTGCCTTGTCATAAACAGGGCAAAATATCAGATATTATAAATCTGCAGAGGTATCGTTTGATTATGCCTGTTGGTTGCACTATATGACTTTCATGGTCACACCATATGTAAAAAAGAAAAAAGTCATATATTAATAAGCAGTGATCTGTTTTCTTGAAATATAGAAGAAATAATAACAGTTTATGCCAAATTTAGTTTTTTATCCCTTCATTATGATATCAGGGCAGGGTATCACCCTGACATTTGTGACTTTATGCCCCTCAAAATATTCAAAAGTTTCTAATTCAGATATAAAAACATTCTTATTATACACGCGTCACGTCATCGATCCCTGTCATTTCTTTGCGCACACACAAACGCACACATTACCGTCAAACCCTTTATTTAATCTAGTTTGTGGTTTCATACATAATCTGCTCTAAAGATTCAAATTCTATTCTACTCATCTCTCATTTAAAAACCTTGAACTTTTAAGTGAAACACATTTACAAATAAAAACATCATAATTTTATTATATTCACTTCAGAGGAAGGAAAACAGCCCAGAATAGCAGGCACATGAGTGAATGAGGCTGCAGTCACGACTGTGGAACTGAGTTTTAAGCTGTTTAAATTGAGAAATGGATCATTGGCTTTTGAGACTGTGTGCATTACACCTACAGCACTGATAGGATGAGCTCTTCATGGTTTGGCTTTTTGGGTTTGTCTCTCTAGAGCCTCACAAACATGATGCAGAGAAGAGGATACAATTAGTCCAAACTAGGTTAAAATACTGTGATGTGGGTGTTTGGAGACCAATTAAAAAGTTTAAAGCAGCTGGAGATATTAACTTTTAGCAGCGCTGATGAACACTCAGGGTGTATAGAACACGTACCCCTGGTTTCACAGACGAGGCTTAAGCTAGTCCCAGACTAAAATGCATGTTTGAGCAGTTTTACCTGAAAGCAACTTGCACTGACATATCTGAAATTATGTCCGTGTCATTGTTTTTTCTCAAGATGCACATCAGTAATGTTTTTTTTTCTAAAGCACATTTATAAAAGCTACTTAAATGTCCTAATCCTGGCTTAATCTAAGCCCTGTCTGTGAAACAAGGAATTTCTAAACATACACTACAGTTCAAAAGTTTGGGGTCAGCAAGATTAAAAAAAAGAATACTTTTATGCTGCAAGGATGTGTAATGTTGCAGGAAGGTGTAACAAAACAATGATAATCCAAGGAGACAATGTTCCAAAATAAATAAGAAAATAAACTTTTTCAAATTAATTTCTTTTGAACCTCCTAACAATCAAACATTCCTGAAAAAAGTATCACGTGTATCAACTGTGATAATAATAAGAAATATTAATTGAGAACCAAATCACATCAGAATGATTTGACACTGAAGACTGGAGTAATGGCTGCTGAAAATTCAGCTTTGCCATCACATGAATAAATTACATTTTAAAAATATATGAAAATAAATAATAAAAAAAAAAAAAAAAAAAAAAAAATATAGACCCCAAACTTATGAATGGTAGCATATATTTACTGTTTTGTTATGTGGGCTCACCTGTCCACAGTTGGGTGGCACAGAGGTTTACTGTCGAAGGGAGACAGGTAACTGCAGGAAGCCGACCCACCCACCACACGCATCTTAAACAGTTCAGTAGTCTGTGGAAGGAAAAATACAGCTTTTTAACACAAATGTAACAAGTTATTGATTCACTCCATGTGTAGCTTAATTTAACTAAAAAGTCCATACACGGAAAAGAGTTGAATAAAGACTAATTGCTAATGCTAAACAGCATTCAGGTTTGTAATGACATGGGGTTGTGTGATGCTAGAAAGTTTGTGAACCCTTAAATATGGTCTTTTCTGGATAAATTTGACGTAGACTACCATTCAAAAGTTTTTAACTTTAGTTTAAGGTTTTTAATCTTATTATTTATTGCATTAAATTGATCAAAAGTGACAGCAGAGACTTTTATATTGTTGCCAATAATACAGTATATTGTTCAAATAAATGCTGTTATTTTGAAATTTCTATTCATCAAAGAATCCTGAAAAAAGTGTAGCACAGTTTCCACAAAACAGCAGAACTGTTTTCAGCTTTGAGAATTGTCAGGTGTATGCCCTGTGTTATGGACTCTTATTTTGATATTCTGGTTTGTTTTCTTTAGTTCCTGTTTCCCTGCACTGTTTATGCTGCCTTCACGTGTTATCGGAAATTTGATAATTCCCACTTCTGAAGTCTGATTATGAAATTGGAGGGCGTTCATGTGCAATTTTTACCTAAGAAACCCGTATTTACAATAATTCCTAAAGTACATGAAGGCAGCATTAGTTTCGGCTTCCTTGGTTACTGATATGTCCTTGTTTGTTTTCTTGGTTACGTATTATTATCACCTATGTATCATTATGTTTGCCATGTATAAAACGGTTTCAGTTCATTATTTTGTCGGTTCTCTTTTGTAGATTATGTTGGCTTGCTATTCTCCTATGTTTCTTCTACAATCTCCTGAGAGTTACAGATTCAGAATAAAGACTGTTTGTTTTGTTTACTCTTCGTCTCATTTATGCGTGCTGCACACCAACCCCTGACAATAATAAATAATAAATGTTACTCAAGCACCAAATCAGCATATTATAATGATTTCTGAAGGATCATGTGACACTGAAGACTGGAGTAATGGCTGCTGAACATTCAGCTTTGACATCACAGGAATAAATACATTAAAATAGAAAACCGTTTTAGATTGAAATAATATATAACAATATCACTTTTTTTTGTTTTACTGTATTTTTGATACAATAATTTTAGTGTACATAGATAGAACATTATCTAATATTGATAAATTAAGAGTGAACATTTGCCTTCTGAATCTGGTGTGACCTTGAGTGACAATAACAGCATTCAAACGTTTTCTGTAATGGGGATGAGACCTATGCATGTTCAGGGCCGTTGTCTTACCGAACTTAACTAGAACTTAGTTCAAGTACTGACACCCTGTAGAAAACGCATTGTTCCAACAATGACAACAAGCCTTGTCCAGAGGCAGTAAATTAGCCCCAAACAATAATAATGCCACCACCATGTTTTACAGTTGGGATGAGGTCCACATTATTTAATGCAGTATTGGTTTGCCCCAAATGTAATGCTTTTCATTTAAACCAAAAGTTATATTTAGGACTCATCTGTCCACAAGACATTCTTCCAATAGTCTTCTGGCTCACGGTCTCAAATTTTAGATGGGTAGCAATATTCTTCTTGGAGAGTGTTTACTCAATGGTGGATTCATAAACACTAATCTTAGATAATGTAAGAGAGGCTACAGGTCCTTAGATGTTACCATGGGGTTCTTTTTACAATATAAGATGTCTTTCTCCTGGAGTTATATTTGTTAGATAACCACTCCTAGGTAAAGTAACATTGTAGCTGAGCTTCTTCCACTTTTATATTGTAAAAATAAGTACTGTAATCTGATTGGTGGAAAATAGCAACCTTTTCCAGCCTGGGAAGCATCAATAATGATTTTTATTTATTTTTTATTTTTTTTAAAGTTGACCAAGAAATGAGAGTTCACTTTAAAATGAACAAACCAATGAGGTTTGCTCAAGTAAGTATAGTTGAGCTGCCACTGAATGGTTTCATTAAAAATATTTTCATTTGTGTTTCGAAGATTAACCTAAAGTATTATGGGTTTGGAACAACATGAGGGTGAGAAAATGACAGAATTATCATTTTGGGGTGAACTAACTCTTTTAAACTTCAGGTTTACATTTGTTCAGCTGACCAGGGCCAGTGAAACCTAATTTTACTCCATTAATTACAGTGCTCAGTGTAAATGCGTACACCCCCTTTGAAAAGTAACATTTTAAACAATATCTCAATATATCTCAAATATCTAATAATCCTGAAGGTTCACATACAAGTATGTGACAAGTTGAGCATTTTAAAATTTTATATAGGATTTAGAACAAGATCTGATCACAATGAAGATCAAATGTTTGCAGCAATATGGAAAATATTAAAACTTAATTTAAAATCTTTCTAGCTCCACTGAAAATGATGAAATTCTCTTGATAATATTACAATTTTTTGGGGTGAACTAATGCATTAAAATAGGTTTGAGAAAGGCATTTGTTTATTTCTTTCTCTGGGAATGACAGCAGTATGGTGGAACTGAAGAAGAGAGGAACCTCAAGCTGTAAAGATGCTATTTAAAGCAGAAATAGAACAAAATGGAGCTGTACTCAAGCATAGAGGGTGATAAATTAAAGATTTAATGGGAACCAATGAACAGATGAAAACTGCAGCAGTCTTTTGTTTGAGAAGGTGAGTTTATATTGGTCCTTTAATTTATTATCCTGAAAAGACGTTACAAAAATACAACTCTGCTCTCTGCAGTACTAGCCAATCTGTTGTACTGAAGCAATTAGAAGACAATGTAAGATTTTGTGTCTAAAACATTAATTTTCTAAAACATATTCTAACACATTTAGTTTAGCACACGTTAGGCTCAAGTCTCCTATACAATCTAATGGGTCAATACTGTAAGGTCAAATAACTGTAAAAATTTACAGTATCTCACAAGTGAGTACACCCCTCACATTTGTGTAAATATTTTATTATATCTTTTCATGTGACAACACTGAAGAAATGACACTTTGCTACAATGTAGTGTAGTGAGTGTACAGCTTGTATAACAGTGTAAATTTACTGTCCCCTCAAAATAACTCAACACACAGCCATTAATGTCTAAACTGCTGGCCACAAAAGTGAGTACACCCCTAAGTGAAAATGTCCAAATTGGGCCCAAAGTGTCAATATTTTGTGTGGCCACCATTATTTTCCAGCACTGCCTTAACCCTCTTGGGCATGGAGTTTACTAGAGCTTCACAGGTTGCCACTGGAGTCCTCTTCCACTCCTCCATGATGACATCACAGAGCTGGTGGATGTTAGAGACCTTGCGCTCCTCCACCGTCTGGAGACATGCTTGGCCAGTCCATCACCTTTACCCTCAGCTTCTTTAGCAAGGCAGTGGTCGTCTTGAAGGTGTGTTTGGGGTCATTATCATGTTGGAATCCAATATGTTGGATCATGCTCTGCTTCAGTATGTCACAGTACATGCTGGCATTCATGGTTCCCTCAATGAACTGTAGCTCCCCAGTGCCAGCAGCACTCATGCAGCCCCAGACCATGACACTCCCACCACCATGCTTGACTGTAGGCAAGACACACTTGTCTTTGTACTCCTCACCTGGTTGCCGCCACACACGCTTAACACCATCTGAACCAAATAAGTTTATCTTGGTCTCATCAGACCACAGGACATGGTTCCAGTAATCCATGTCCTTAGTCTGCTTGTCTTCAGCAAACTGTTTGCGGGCTTTCTTGTGCATCATCTTTAGAAGAGGCTTCCTTCTGGGACGACAGCCATGCAGACCAATTTGATGCAGTGTGTGGCATATGGTCTGAGCACTGACAGGCTGACCCCCCACCCCTTCAACCTCTGCAGCAATGCTGGCAGCACTCATACGTCTATTTCCCAAACACAACCTCTGGATATGACGCTGAGCGCGTACACTCAACTTCTTTGATCGACCATGGCGAGGCCTGTTCTGAGTGGAACCTGTCTTGTTAAACCGCTGTATGGTCTTGGCCACCGTGCTGCAGCTCAGTTTCAGGGTCTTGGCAATCTTCTTTTAGCCTACGCCATCTTTATGTAGAGCAACAATTATTTTTTTCAGATCCTCAGAGAGTTCTTTGCCACGAGGTGCCATGTTGAAACTTCCAGTGATCAGTATGAGAGAGTGAGAGCGATAACACCAAATTTAACACACCTGCTCCCCATTCACACCTGAGACCTTGCAACACTAACGAGTCACATGACACCGGGGAGAGAAAATGGCTAATTGGGCCCAATTTGGATATTTTCACTTAGGGGTGTACTCACTTTTGTGGCCAGCAGTTTAGACATTAATGGCTGTGTGTTGAATTATTTTGAGGGGACAGCAGATTTACACTGTTATACAAGCAGTACACTCACTACTTTACATTGTAGCAAAGTGTCATTTCTTCAGTGTTGTCACATGAAAAGATATAATAAAATATTTACAAAAATGTGAGGGGTGTACTCACTTCTGTGAGATACTGTAGCATTGAAAAAACATTGAGTCAATGAACAGGCCTGGTGTTACAAAACAGTGACATCTAGTTTTAAAGGCACTTCAGATGACTAAATGGCATTTAATGTATATGACTAAAGCTTTTAGTTAAATATATTCTACAAATGTATTTTAAATATTAATTCAAATGATTCACTGACTTTGACAAACTTTTTGAGTGTTAAACAGGAATCTCTTATTTGGAAAAATGTATACAACAGTGACCCTCAGAGGGCAGCGCTGGCAGTTGGCACATGACCATTTATGGTGACATTCCTATATATTTAAACTTATAAGGAAATAATAAAGTGCTTCAGCATGTATCTAACAGGAAATGACTGATGAACAATAATGAACACATTTATTCATATTCAGTCAGTAACTCCAACAGATGTGTATTTCATCAGAGTGAAAGAAAACCTGTACACATGACCATTTCTCTTTCTCCTCATCTCTCCATCTCCTGTATTAAACTAATTGGTCTGTATGATTATCCTTCCACCATGTGCATATTTAAGCTTGCAGGGAGAGCGGTGTCATAATTATCAAGAGGCTTCTGTCATAATAAAGAAATTTGATATCCCATAATTACCCTAACTCTAAACGCAGCACGTGCCGCTAACATCAGCTCACACTCACCTTTACGATCGTATTTTTTTGAAATGAGTAAAGCTTATTGCAGACACTCTGTTGCAGATGATCCCAAGAAAGAGTCCTTTCTACTCTCATCAGGAGCGGAGGTCCAAACCTGGAGAGATAAAACGAAAGTCGAAATGAGTGATAACACAAATTTTGAAATATATTTATTTTTCCCTGCATCGTCTAAGTATATATATATATATATATATATATATATATATATATATATATATATATATATATATATATATATATATATATATATATATAAAAAACTAAGCTGCCACGTTCAAACTGTCATCTCCACAATTTAGATTATCTTCTTGTTGGAAATAAACTACTGCTGCAATAGATTCTTGCCTCACTTTTCCCTGCCTGAATGTTACAAAAGGGACACAGCATTTTATTAAGGCAATAATCACTGGACAGAGTTTGCCAGGTTATTGACATCAAATCTTTGAAAGATATTCAGAGTTTAGTTTCAAGAAATTTACTAAGAATTAAGTTAACTAGATAGAATTTCTGTAGAAATTTGACAGGCAGAAAAATCAGCATCTTTAGTTTTTTCCATTATTTTCCAGTGTTTTCTTTATAAACAATGGTAGAGACTGCTGTGCCAGTTTCTTCTTTCCAAGCCAGTCTAATATTGTGGTATAAACTTCAGAAATAAAGTTCAAGTTCAGATAAACCTTAAAAATAAAACAAACTGTGGTTTATTGCTTGATATGAGTCGGTGTTCTGACGTAGAACCTGGAAGTGCTGAACGTAAACAGCGTAGGAAAATGACAGGGAGACAGAATGGTTGAATGTCGTTATTTTTGTTTTGTTTTTGCTCACAAAAAGTTCTCTCGTTGCTTCATAACATTAAGGTTGAACCACTGTAGTCACGTGGACTACTTTAATGCTGTCTTTTCTACCTTTCTGGGCCTTGAAAGGTGCAATGATGTTGCTGCCTATGTGTGGTTCAGATACCTCTCAGATTTCATCAAAAATATCTTAATTAGTGTTCTGAAGATGAACGAAGGTCTTACGGGTTTGGAACAACACGAGGGTGAGTAATTAATGACAGAAATTTAATTTTTTGGGTGAACTAACCATTTAAAACCATCACGTCCTATCTGAATGGACATTTATTTGGCTAGAACAAGCAGCAGTGTGGTTTGTCGTTTAGTCTGGCTAGCAAAACTGCTGCACCACACACAAAAATTTCCCAAGAACTCTGACAAAATAGTTACTTCCCCAGTAATCAGATATTACAGGTTGTCCCACCCCTAACTGGTGACATTAGTTGAGTCAGAAGCTGACACTTCAGACTGCTCAAGCAAACAGAGCAATGTTTTGAAAGTGCTACAAGAGCCAAAGCACTCATCCTCTTCGGGGAAATCAACCTACGAATGGATTTTTTTTTTTTGGAGCTGTCTCTGCACATTAAGTTAGGACAGGATCAAATTAACATTGCAAAAGTTACACAATTTCCCCTTAATACACCCTCTCACACTGAAAACATTAACCTACTTTTTGATATAACTCTTATATTTTGTCGCAATCACTGAATCAGAGAGAAAACTTCTCAAATGTGGGCCAGAGGGTGGAGGCATCTGCCATTAAGGTGCAGTACACAAACACTTCCTCGTTCTCTCCCTCTCTCCCCTCTTCCTTGAGCCCTAAAATGTCATCTTGACATTTGTAGGTGTTCCAGGGGAATACCCATCATCTGTTTCCACCCATTGCCCTGTGTCCACGGGTGAGGGAGCGAGACTGTGTGCGGCTTTGAATGACAGCTGGAGGTTAGTGACAAAGACTGTGCCAGATGCAGCACTCCCCAGAGTCCAGCCAATCATTGCAGCTGTAGTTGGAGCATGTAAGATGAATCCTGTGCTGCAGTTTACTTACTTGGATTATTGATTCTGACAGCACTTACTGATCTGACTTGTATAAATTAATGTCTTTGTGCATCTAGAAATGTCTCTTGTACCAGTAGGTCTGAAATAAATTTCCAGTGAATCACTTGACTCATAAAACAGTACGTTTGGGATATTGGATCTTAAAAATGATAAATATACATAGATTTTAAATGGTCTTTTAATCACATGATAATGTTTCTGCAGGAACAAACAACTATAGCAATGGACTGAATGCTGCAGCCTTGCACAAATCTGCTTCACATTTAGTTATATATATTGCAAATATGAAATACGAAAATTGCGCATTTTTTTGAAAATGAGCTTTTTTTTTTTTTTTTTTTTACCAGGTTCCTATGTTTAGGTTCAGTAATTTCACTTTAATGGCAATGAAAAGATTATTAGTCAGTTATTGAAATGCCTTATTTTCATAAATGTCACTTTAGTCAATTTATTGGTATTTAACCAATATGACTGTCTTTTGCTGTTTTGCTATGTCCGTTTGTGCTTTTTTTCGCAAAAACCTCTAAGTCCACCTCTTTGGACAATAAGACATAGTAAAATGTCCATTTCTATCATTTTTACAGCAGCAAAAGGAACACTGTTGTGTTTACTTGTTACTCGCAGAATCCTGTCATCGCCACTGTAACGACTGACAAAACATGATAAAAACTTGCAACTCGGCAATTGATTTCTTACACACAGAGTCATTCATCTTGAAATCATATGATTCAATTTGCATCTTCCGACTGGTTCTTCTGTGGACTTAGAGGCTTTTGTTGACAAAGGGAAGTGGCGTTTAACAGTTTCTGAACAGTATTTCTGAATGGGCTGACGCTGGGATTTAGCGGATTTGAAGAGAAAGTATTTGATGAACGTATACTATGTGCTGAGAGCATTCTCTTAATATCATTATCTCATTTTTGACGGAGGTGGCATTTAGCGGCTTTTAGCGACTCTTCATTTGTTTCCTATGTGTTTTATGCTCTTGGGCCATGAAAAGCAAGATTTGAACTTCAATTATTGCAACCGTAATTGAGTTTGTTCCAGTTCGACCAGCAGACAGAGAAAAACTTCATACAGGTTGAATGTCACATGTCTTTGATGGAATCATGTCCTCATGTTCTGATATCAAAGATCTCTACAATCAGTAAAGGTACAACTCTGTGGAAACCCAACTCAGACCATATAGAAAATGCTCACGCTCCCTCCAGTCTACCAGAGTACATCGATTTACCCTTATTTGCTGATAATTCTGATTATGTTCAAAATTGACAATTTAGATCTCTCCTCTGAGGAAATCCCAATTTGGGGTTCAATTGGCAAAAAGGTTAGGAAACCCTTAGAGGGTTCCTTCTGTAACATTAGGTTTAAGATGTAATGTTTTAGTCACCTTTTAGCTTGTTGGCCAGATCCAGCAACATTGCAGAGTAACAGGAGGATCTTTGAAGAACCACCCTGATTCAAGAATTCTGATGATAACGTCCCTGAGGGTGGTAACCTGTGACCTTCGTGCTCTGCAGTGTATGGGGAGGAAGGGAGGGAGTGATGGAACCCTACAAAAGATAAAAAGAAACAAGCATTGAACATTATAAGTGTTGCAAAATAAGAGTGTATAATTATAAATTATTAGAATATGTATTATCATGAAGTGTTCAGTGATAAAATGAGAACTTTGTACACTGTGCCTTCAAAACTTGATAAAGTAAAAAAAAAAAAAGGAAGGTCAGTTATCCTGCAATTCCATGACATTTTTATTTTTCCATTTTTATTTTTACTTGTTTACATTTTCATATTTACTTTGCTCTGCGCCGTGCCTAACAATGCCCCTTAGCCATTATAAAATCACTGTAAAGCACAGCTTCTTGGGGCTTATTGCTTTAATATGTACTGACACTGAATATGTAAACGTAAAGTGGACGTTTGATCCTGCATTATGATTAAAAGCCAACAATGCATCTCACACACACACACACACGTGGTATGTGGTTTAGTACACAACACTAACCCTACCCCTAAAGCCGGGGACACACTTAATGATTGTAAGGCCGATTATGAATGTAAATTGATACTTATGACTGATGGCGCTCAAACGCGTCCAGTCATAGCCAGTTGCGTTCAGTCGGCGATTACAATCTGTGTTCAAATTCTGTGTGTATATTTTTAAATCTGCTTCAGTCGAAGGAAACAATCACTGTGTTTTAGCTAGTCATTAAATGTGTGCCCATCAAAACCTACCCATCACAGAAAACTGTCTGCATTTTTTGAATTTAAAAAAACAAAAAAATAACAACAACAACAAAAAAAAAAAAAAAAAAAAAAAAACAGTTTAGTATGTTTTTTTTAAGCCATTTGGTTTACGAGGACACAGGAAGTGTCCTTTGTTTACCTTGTAATACCCATGTCATTATACACATTTGTGTCCTTATAAACCATGTATACAAGAACACACACACACTTGTACATGTGGTTTACGGGGACTCTCTATAGATGTAATGGTGTTTATACTGTACAAACTGTATATTCTATCCCCCTACACTAACCCTACCCCTAAACCTACCCATCACAGGAAACTGTCTGCATTTTTTTAATTAAAAAAAAAAAAAAAAAAAAACACAGTTTAGTATGTTTTTTAAGCCATTTGGTTTACATTGTAATACCCATGTCATTATACACATTTGTGTCCTCATAAACCATGTATACAAGAGCACACACCCAGTTACAGAAATCCTGTCACTTTTGAAATTTTTCAATTTAATGCATTAATGCGTCCCTAAATTTTTGAATGGCAGTATATATTTAAGCTCGCAAAACACTAAAATAACAAACCTTAAATAGCAGATTTTTGTAATTAGCCTTTCATTTCATGTAATATGTCAGACAGAACTCTTATGCTTGTAGACTGTTCCTAGATATTAGATTCTACATATAATATGAACAGTTACATAGAAAAATACTTGACAGACACCAAATAAGCTCTGGATAAATATTGGCTCTCTTTAGCAATCCAGTGAGATAACATGTGGCAAGTGCTTATGTACAGTATCTTCCTTTCATGGCAGGATGGAAGTGTTTCTCTCTCACTCTCTGATTCGCTTTCTATCGCACACTCACAGCAGGCCTTACTCGTCAGAGTCTCATTTGAGGGCCAGCTGGAGCAGATTGAAGAGAGGAACTGTGAGCTTGTGAGAGCCATAATTAAACTTGGCCCTCACTGACACACACATACACACACATTTCACACTTTCACAGACACAAACACACTAAGACCAACCCACAGCTTGAATGCCTTTCCAAAACAATGCAGTTCTTTTGGATAATGACAGAATTCTTCAGTTCAGACATGGTTTTATTTTAAGGCCAAATGAGGAGCCAATAGACACTCTTAACAGTGCTGGTTAGTTGTAGGTTGTTAGTTGTTAGCTGTAACTGATTTTATGTAATCTGGATTACGTAACCAGATTCCAAAACAAAACATTTGCATGATGGCAGTTGTCTGATGTTGGGTAACAGTCACATAGTCACATCTTTTTGTGTTTTATTTTGATTGCTTTTATTTTAAAATTGTTTTAATTGGACTTTTTTATGATTTAATTAATTATTAGATTTATCCATTTATGAACCCCCTGCAATTCCTTCAACACCAGTTTTGGAAATCCTGATGTATAGGAATGTAATGTTTAATGCTCTTCATGTTGTTGATAACAAAAACAGCAATAGCCTATATTTTCTTTATCTTTGCACTTTTATATCAATATGGTACATGATTATCCTATTCAAATCAATTTGATAAATGGCTAAGGTCAAAAGTAGTCTAAAAGTAATCAAAAAGTAGTCTGATTATATTACCTAAAATCTGGGTTACACTTTATTTTAAGGTGTCATTGTTACAGTGTAATTATATATTTAAGTACTAAGTAATATTAATTAACAACATGTACTTACTATAGGGTTAGGGTAGGATTAGGGTTTGGTTAAGGGGTAGTTGCATGTAATTATGCATAATTACTATGGTAAGTACATGTAACATATGTAACAAGGACACTGTAACATAAAGTGTTACCAAAATCTGTAATGTAATAGATTACATTATTGTTATGTAATTTGAAACAACGTACTACAATTTGTAAGTAATCTATCAACCACTTGCTCTTAATAAGGTAATTGCCTTTAATCACAGCAGTTTTCCTTTGTTACCTTACTCGGTACCATGTCTCACTACATGGTGCAATACTTTGAAGATGAGAACAGATTTGACATTACTTTGCTATAGGAGTCATGTGTTCCACTGTGCCTTTAAAAGACTATTTCTGGTTTAATACAAGTTAAAGGGATAGTTCACCCAAAATTGAATATTCTGTCATCATTTACTCACTCTCAAGTTGTTCCAAACCTGTATGAATTTTCTTTTGCTCAACACAAAGGAAGGTATTTTTAAGAATATGGGCAACCAAACAATTGATGGATCCCATTGACTTCCATAGTATGGGGGGAAAATACTATGGAAGTCAATGGGGCCAATTAAGTGTTTGGTTACCAACATTCTTCAGAATATCTTTTGTGTTCAGCAGAAGAAAGAAATTCATACAGGTTTGAAACAACTTGAGGGTGAGTAAATTATGACAGAATTTAAATTTTTGGGTGAACTATCCCTTTAAGTTACTTGTATAGCGCTTGTACCATAATGTTAATTAAAGGGGTGGTTGATTGTCCTGTTGCATTCTACATGTTGTCACTTCTTGAGTCTTTCCATCATTGTCTGACTCCGGTTTGAACATAAAAGGCTGAACAGTTTCTGACATTTTCAGTGCGAGTCTGCATGAGGTAATGCTAACACGAGCTGTTGAAGCTCTGCTGGGAGCAGCAGCTCATTTGCATTTAAAGGGACACACAAAAATGCCACAATTTTGCTCACCCTCAAAAAGTGACAATTTAACATGCTATAAAAAATGATCTGTGGGGTATCTTAAACTAAAACTTTACATACACACTTTGGTGACATCAGAGATTTATTTTACATCTTGTAAAAAGGGGCATTATAGGACCCCTTTAATTTTGAATCGCTTACAAGATTAATTTGTATTTAACCTGGACTATTACTTTAATTCCACCACACTAGATACATGATGACAGAACAACTCTGAGAAAAATGACAACTCTAATAGCAACATTAGATATTAGTAATTCATTAAAGTGGCAGTAAAAGAGCAGTCCATGCAGAATGAATTCTTCACTGGTCTGGGCTAGAGAGTCCAGACAATACCAGGCAAATCTGTAAGAGCATTGCACACAAGTGGAGTGTGTATTTGCTCAGTTACACATGACCTCACCAAACCTCTATCAACTTAAGCTTCAGAGAGACCCAGATGTAAGCTGATCTAAGAACAGTTCAGACAGATGACCTTCTAACCTGATCTGTCGATCACATCTCCTCAAGGGAGGGAATTTGGTATAAGCACTGGAAAAGAGGGCAAAGATATTGTACCTGCTACCAAATGTGAGCTACTATAGACCGTTAAAATATTTGCAAATTTTAAAAAATTGGTTAACTGTAAGTCAGCTTAACACAAATTTATTTATTTAATGCAGGTAAAACTATGAATTACTGGATAATTTACAGTGAAATACAGTAGAGTAGTTCCTGTGTGGCATCACATATGATTATAATGTGTTTTACCCTGATGGTGTTTTGTCTTTGTGTGTGTATGACATCCCGTAATACATGAAAAAAAATGTCATCTTAATTTTTAGGGTGAATTTCTGACGTTTTTTAATTGTGAATTTAACAGGATTTTTTTACAGTGCAGATTGTACTGAAAACTGCTACAGTTTCTTTTATTAAAACAGGAGGTCGACATCTCCATGACACTGGAAAGAGATAATAATAATTATTAATACGAGATAATAATTAAACACAAATATTAGAATCAACAATGGTAACTACATTGCAAAATAAATATTTCCTGATATTTTTGTACTTTTCCAGTAAAAAAATATTTATAAACTCTTAAAACAAGATCAATTTACTTAAACAATACTGCATAAGATATTAAGACGTTTTAATAGATTGTTTCTTGAAAAAGTGAAAAATATGCATATGCACTAAAATGAAAAGCATCTCTTATAAAATCTTTTTTAAGCAATGTTGCTTCTCATCTCAAAGTGTTTTATATACATCCTTTTATATATCCCTGGGAATCGAACCTATGACCTTGGTGTTGCTATCAACAAGCCCTACTTTTTGAACTACAGGAACAACATCTGTTCTGTCATAGTTTTATTTTAAGGCCATATGAAGAGCCAACAGACTCTTAATAAGTTACTTCAATCACAGCAGTTTTTCTCTCGCAATGCTCGCCAAGTTCATATCGTCACAGTCGGGCAGAAACCTTGTATCTCCAAAAAACGCTACTTTTTAAGAAATTTTTTTAATTAAACAATGCGTTGTCAAAGTTGATATTGTGGCTTGTCAGACACTTGCATGCGTCATTATATTATTAACATTTCAGCAAAATCGAGCTCAAATGGAGTTACTATGTTTTTGACCAGCGAATTTAGGAGAACTTCATACATACATCTTTTGTGAATTAGAACGGCCGATGCAGTAAGTGCATCGCATTATGTTTTTGTCAACTTACAGGTTAAAAAGTTTACTGTAGCTATGTGTACTGTATTTATTCAAATGACCAGTTCTTTATATACCCTTGCATTGCAAACAAGCAGGGACGGTCCAAACTATGTGCAGCACTTCCTTCACGATAGAGGCGGGGTGCAGTTAAGGGGCCCTATCAATGTTTTTTGCTAGTTTTAGCCCAACGCAATTATCATTTTCACATCCTGAGCCACGCTGTTTAAATAGAAAATGCATTTGCACTCATTTGCGCTCCCATGGGCATGCTGGTCTGAAAACGAGGTGTGTTCAGGGCAGGCACATTGTTGGCGTGTTGCTATTTGAGGCAATTGAAATAGACTGTGCCATTGACCAACTACAACCTAGTCTAAAGTCAATGACGCAATATTTGTTTTGTTATTTAAAGAGCACGTTAGTAAAATGCGCCTATAGGCAGGTGCACAACGCGTACATTCTGCTTATTACACACAGTGACACGCAGCGAGACACAAATATTAAAAATAAAAGGATTACAATGTAAAAGATTATTATTGTGTGCATTAAGATAAAAATGCTTTGGTGGAATCCGGCCTGTCCCGTAGATGGTCTGCTCGTGCGCGAGGTTAAAGCGCACGCTAGAGAAGCGTTCAGTTTTTCTGCTTGCAAATACCACAATGTAAATATCGAAAACGGCATGGCGCGAACGTGACTGGCTTTTAAAGGGAATGGGAGATGAGACTCTGATTGGTTTATTGCACGTTATGCCCAAAACACACCCAGTACTCATTAAGAGAATAGGGACAACTCTTTTAGACCATGCGCCGGGCACGCCGACCATTTTTCCTGTCTTTAAACTAGCAAAAGTGGATTCAGATGAGGTTTGATTAACAGTCTGAGGATCTAATGGAGTTACGAGATTTAAGCCCGGAACACACCAAGCCGATGGTCGGCCGTCGGGTAGTTTTTGTTCGTCGGCCGACTAAGTTTTCTCAGTGTGTTCTGCACCGTTGGCTGAAGTTGGTCCTAGTCTGCTTTTTTTGGCATCGGAGCTCGTTGGGCCATCTGATCATTCTGATTGGCTGTTCAGCTACTGCCACCTGCTGGAACGGAAAGGTATTTATTCTTACGCAGGCACAGAATGGACGTGCTAGTATACTTGGCTGTCGGTTTGGTGTGTCAGGGTAACTTTGAGCCAACACTGCAGTCTGCTTTCATCACCAATAGTTTGTTTGCACCGGCTTGGTGTGTTCCGGGCTTTAGTCATAAGGTCTTATTAATAATTCTCATTGGTTAGATATTTGCAAAATCCACAGACATAAAGGGTGACCAATAGTACTGATTTATGAAAAAAAAAAAAAAAAAAAAAAATACTGACAGCAACGATATGTTAAATGACTACTTAGGCCACAACTACTACTACTAATACTACTACTTCTACTATGTAGAGGTATTACATCACATCACATAGTATTACTAATTATGTATACACTATCCTAATTTGTATACTACTTTGTATTCTTTATAAAAAAGTTCAGTTCAAAATACACCAATTTTAAGAAAGGGCTTTATAAGTGAACAAAAAGGTGAGACATAATTGCAGAGTGACAGAAGACAGCGACCCACGTGCCGATCGGTAACTGTCACCTGTAATGAGGAATGACAAACTGTCTCTGAAGCTTTCGCTGCAGTAGTAGTGTATAAAACATGTCTTCAAGCAAAGTCAGCAAAATGTTATTTTTAACATAATTTAAAGTTTCTCAGCTTGATGAACACTCTTACTGCACACTGTAAAATAAATGAGGCCCATGACAAAGCTGGGCAGCACTTGTTTTCTGATATAGATGAGCTAAAATTATCTGTAAGATAACCAAGTGAAAAACACATTAGCACATGGCAATTGGAAAAAGGGATAATCCATAGTCTTAAAATATTCAGAAGTGAAACAAGTACAAGTGATCAAGTTTTAATGATAATACACTTTTGCAACTGGACCAAACGAAATGTTCTCGAAAGAAAATTGGTCAGGTGAAAATACTGTCTACATGCCTTAATACATCAACACACATTACTGCTTATTTTAAAATGGCCTCCAGTCAGGCCAAGTAGATGAAGATTTATTCTTTGATCTTTGGTTCTGCCCAAGGTTACTTACTAACTCTATTTTACAGTACTTTTTCTTGTAACCATGGGCTTGGTCATTAAAGGTCTAGCTCTAATACTCCTTAAACTCTTTTCAGGCAATTACTGTTGTACAAAAACATTTTAAAAGAATTTACTTCAATTGAACTTGCAGATGGATCCCTTCATTATTCTATTTGTTGTAGAAGGTTATACCACAATAAAAGTTTATATGGAAAAAAGAAAGCTGCATACAGACACTCTAATTCCCAATCCATTTGTCTTTCTTTGCAGTAATCCCAGTGTTGTTATTTTTCATCAGATGGAATATCAATTTCTAAATGTAACACAAGCACAAGCAAGTTCATTTCTCAATAAAAGAGCCTTGGCAGACACCCAGCACAGCCTCATCTAATTGGAAATTGCCCAAGAAAAAAAAAAAAAATTCATTACAGCAGAAAAGGCCAAATCAGAGAGAAGAAAGGCAACATCTTAGATCTATAGTATATAAGCCTGATTTGCTTTACACTTCATTACTTCTAATTCAGTATTTTCAATATTAGCCATATTTAAAATTTATACTGGAGGCTATATGATATTTCATCATGGTAATTTACAATATTATACTGATGCTACTTACCTGATGATAACCGTGACTGCTGTGATCAGCATTGCAATTAAGATGGATAATATGCAAAGTGGTAAATATATAATATATATATAATATAATAAATATACTCATTAGCCAACCACTTATAGCCAGATGAGCAGTAAGTAAAATGTTTTTGAACCATGTGAACCTTGTATAATATACTGATATTATGAATTGTTCCACAACCTCTCTTTTGAATACATATATTCACATACAGTATTAATAATGTTAGCAATTAATTTCAGCTGGTGTTGGACCCTATATGCAATTTTTCCCCTCAGAAAAACATTTTGCATCTATTTTAATGATGTAAAATCACATGAGAAGATCATCCCTTGTGAAAAAGAAGTGCACTTAATTGTATTGTATGTCCACTTGTAGTTCAACTTGTACAGTTGTGGTCAGAATTATTGGCACCCTTGGTAAATATGATCAAAGATGACTATAAAAATAAATCTGCATTGTTTATCCTTTTGATCTTTAATTCATAAAATTAGCAAAAATCTAACCTTTCATTGAAGGAAAAGAATTGAAAGTGGGGGGAAAATCACATTATGAAATAAATGTTTTTTCTTCAAAACACGTTGGCCACAATTATTGGCACCCCTACATTTTTTTATGAGTAAAATATCTCTGAAGTATATTCCCATTCATATTTACATTTTTTTAGCACACCAGGGTGATCATGAACATGAAATTGTCCAGCCATGACTTCCTGTTCCACAGGAGTATAAACATGAGGAAACACAAAGGCCAAATTCCCTGAATCATTCATCACAATGAGTAAAACCAAAGAATATAGTTATGATGTGCAGCAAAAGATTATTGAGCTTCACAAAATAGAAAGTGGCTGTAAGAAAATAGCTAAAGCACTGAAAATCCCCATTTCCACTATCAGGGCAATAATTAAGAAGTTCCAATCAACTAAAGATGTTCCAAATCTGCCTGGAAGAGGACGTGTGTCTAAATCGTCCTAATGCGCAGTGAGGAGGAAAGTTTGAGTGGCCAAAGACTCTCCAAGGATCACAGTTGGAGAATTGCAGAAATTAGTTGAGTCTTGAGTCTCAGAAAGCCTAAACAAAATTATCAAACAGCACCTACATCACCACAAGTTGTTCAGGAGGGTTTCAAGAAAAATCCTCTGCGCTCATCCAGAAACAATCTCCAGCATATTCAGTTGTCAGACAAGACTGGAACTTCAAACGGGACCGGCTTCTATGGTCAGATGAAACTAAAAAAAGAGCTTTTTGGCAGCAAACCCACCAGATGGGTTTGGTGCACACATGGATAAAAATTACCCCATGCCCACGGTTAAATATACTGCTGGAACTTTAATGCTGTGGGCCTATTTTTCTGCTGGAGGTCCTGGACATCTTGTTCAGATACATGGTATCATGGATTCTATCAAATACCAACAGATAAAAAATCAAAACCTGACCGCTTCTGCTAGAAATCTTATAATGGGCCGTGGTTGGATCTTCCATCAGGACAATGGTCCAAAACAAACATCAAAACCAACACAAAAATGTGTCTCTGAGCACAAAATGAAGCTTCTGCCGTGGTCGTCCCAGTCCCCTGACCTGAACCCTAAAGAAAATGAGTGGAGTGAACTGAAGAGAAGAAGCACCAACATGGAGCAGGGAATCTGAAGGATCTGGAGAGATTCTGCATGAAGGAATGGTCTCTGATCTCTTGTCAGGTGTTCTCCAAACTCATCAGGCATTATAGGTGAAGACTCAGAGCTGTTATCTTGGGAAAAGGAGGTTGCAAAAAGTATTGAATAAAAGGGTGCCAATAATTGTGGCCAACGTGTTTTGGAGAAAAACATTTATTTCATAATGTGATTTTCCCCCCACTTTCAATTCTTTTCCTTCAATGAAAGTTTAGATTTTTGCTAATTTTATGAATTAAAGATCAAAAGGATAAACAATGCAGATTTATTTTTACAGTCATCTTTGATCATATTTATCAAGGGTGCCAATAATTCTGACCACAACTGTAGCTACTTCAAATCTTAAAGGCACAATATGTAAAATTTTTGGATTAAAATATCCAAAAACCACTAGAACAATGTTATATATTTTGGGAAAATGTAAGTACACAAGTCAACAAATGTTTCCAAGAATGTTTAAATCCAGAGAAATAAGCAATTTTAACCAGGACACGGACTGTGCGTCACCTATCAATGACATCATACCCGCGTTACCCTTGGTTTCTGGTTTTATTTTGTAGAAACCATGGAAACACCAAATACGCTTTATGTGTTTTATTATACAGGTGAGCAACTGTTTAGATGGATACATTCATCGAAAGAAAACTAATCATGTTATATAACTCAACGCAGTAAGTCTTATTGCTTAAATCTCATTTTCTTGATTTACAGCGAGTACCATGTTTACCATCCCTAATATCGATCTAGCTTGCTGCAGTGTGCATTAAGTGTCCCATAAAAGCCACCAAGCGAACAGAGTAGCGCTATAACAACTTTCAACAGACAAATGTATCTAATATGATAAAACAGTGCTGCTTTACTCCACATATGCTTGACTGGAAGAAGCGGAAGCGGCAACTGTGGCATAATAAAAGTTCCGCTGCTCTCGAGACATGTGTCATGCTCGTCTCTCATTAGCAACTGCTCCAGTGGCCTTGTTTCTGCTCACACAGCACTCGGCCCTACTCTACTTCATACTACAGTAACGTTAATAATCTCATCCATGAATATGATTTCTGCCCGAGTCCCGTCCCGATTCTTTTCCACCAGCTGTAGACATGAAGACAACACCTCCCATGATTCAGTGAAATCAAGGCGTCATCAAGCGGCGAAAATTTACATAGTGTGCCTTTAAGTACACTTAAAGAAAGTACACTTTTTTGCCCATGTTTTTTTTTTTTTATGTTATTAAAAAACTTCACCTTTTTAATAAAAAATGCACTTTGTAATAATGTCAAAAGTTTTACTTTAAAGTACACTTAAATCAATAAGTTTTAATAATGTTTTGTCATGCTTGAAAGTACACTTATTTTGATGTGTTGACTAGCATATTAAAGCACATGTAAATAAGGCTAGTTGTAATTCAAACTGTAGTGTGGTATTCAATATTAAAGTTAATATATTTTAAATTGCAACATCCTCATTACAAATGTGTAATTACAACTATATTTAAATACATATATTTCAATATAATTACATTGAAGTGTATTTTAGTTTACATAAATGCTTGTCACTATATTCGGCAGTACACACAATTTGCTTTGTTATCAATTTTCAATCATCCACCTGACAGCCATATTACAAAAACATGCTATATAGACTTATAAACAGGGTTTAATCTGTAATTAAACAGAGCTTTTTAATTTTGAAGGAGAAAGTTTTCTTGACCTTTCTGTGAACTTAAGATAAACAGTGCTATAACATAGCTGGGAGATAAAAATGTAAACTTATTTATAAGAAAGAAGTCACTGTGTACATGAGACATTCCTGTGTAAGTATATCTCTGTAATGCTACATTTTCCAGAGCATTGCCTTTTATGCCTACATTTTTCTTAAAAGTGCTGTAAGCTAATATTTTTGTGTAATATACCACACATAAAATGTTCCTACTACCTGACAGATATCACTGAAACAGGTGTCCAGAGAAATCAAATCTGTCTGTGACAGCCCTAAGCCTTGTAAATGGCAAAATAATAATAATAATAATAAAAAAAAACCTGTCAAGGGAGTGGTTCTCACTTTTTTCATCAGAAAAACTGTATTTTCCAGAATTAAAGTTAGAATATAAGGAACATGTAATGGCTTACAAAGGACAATTAACGTCAAGCACATAAAACAAAGTATGCACACAAATACAAGCCAAAAAAAAAAAAAAAAAAAAGTGAGGAGGAGACTAATTTATTTTGATAAATTAATTTAGACTTGGCATTTAAAATAGATATTGTTTATAATGAATACAGCTATAATTTATTTTTGTACCTCTAACATTAATTCTTGTTCTGTTCTGAACATTTTTTTACCGTTCAGGGAGGGGAACTAAAATGCATGTTTATATTGTTCATAGCTAATATTCATTTACTAGTATTTTACATTATTTCTGAATGTAATAATTAAGTATGACTTGTCTGTGCTTCTTTTCTCAACTACAGAATTTTTACCCTGTGTGATATTTCTGGAAAATACAGTATTCCCTTCCTATTAATGATTCCAGTTCTGTCATGACAGCTCTCGGGAGTGTTTGGCATGGTAATGAGCACGACAATGTTGATATATTTGGTTTTGGTGGAATAGATCTGATACGCCGCTGCTGCTGCTGTTATTGCTGCTGCTTAGGTTGTCTATCGCTGCTGCTGCAGAAGCAAGTATGGGACTTGCTACTGCCAATACATACACAACACATTGCTGTGAACAAGACAGACATGCTGCTGCTGTACAATATAGTGTACATGAATTGCCCGTAACAGATCTATACAGGTAGAGCTGGGGAAGGTGAAGGGTTTCTGAAAGTGCACTGCACTGCTAGGCAAATGCTAGCCAAGTATTTGAAGTTTGATCAAAGAAGCTCATTGGCTACTGATACAGCAGGAACCAATCAGAGAATGATGTGATTACGAGCAGGTTGAGTTAAAGCCTGCACCATCTACAGTTTCATGACAGAACTTTGTATTTATTTAGTCTCAGACCATTCAATAACCATTCATTGGCATATTGCAAAAAAAAAAAAAAAAAAAAAAAAAAAAGAAAGAAAAGAAAAGAAGGTAAGCACTGACTGAAATAACCAGTTCCAGTCTGATTGGCCTGATCAGCCCTGCCCCTAAATAGCACATAAAAACAAAACAAATCCTGATTGGTCGCTTTACATGTCGATCAGGTGATTTCTTCCAGTCTAAGTGGGCGATTTTTGGCCAGAATAAGCTGCCACAAAAAGTGAAAATTCTGACCTTGTGAGACTAGACGAAAGTTAGCAAACATCTTAAATCATTTACAGCACCATTAACTGTCAATATACAATTAGCTGAAGCATTGCACTGATTTCCTTATGTATCACTGTGGTTACCTGAGAATCGCATAGAGCCTCCTCTGGTGAACAGGGGTGGAGCCTGGAAGGCGTAGATGACGTCACTCTCTGAGATACTCGTCATATCATCTTCATCAGAGAAAGAACGCTGGAACCCATTTGAGTTAATCTCTGTCAAAATCACCTACGAGAGAAAGAGAAATGTTCATCTTAAATGGCCTTGCACGCACAGATTATTCTGATGAACAAGAAACTTGAGTTTTAGTAAACAAAGATGATTTCATGTTCTTCTCCAGCTGTTTACCAGAAGCTGATGTCATATCACAAACCAACAGATAAGGGGATTTCAGCTCAACCGCTCAGCATGACAAACTATTAGGCTCAGTGATAGGTCAGTTTCTATTGCTTGTTTTTGGTTTCGCTCACTCACTCACCAACAATATTTCACACCACTGTTTTGTTCTGCGGCATTACATTGTGGGATGCAGTGTATTACACAATTCTGCTGTATACTGCGCATGTTGCCAAAGGGAATATATAATACAGTAATAGTAATATTAGTATGGTAGTATGCTATTCTTAACAAGCCATGCACTTACTCATGCACACTTTTCTCAATATCGCCTCCCACCACAAGGGGGATACACCATCTACAGTAGTAAATCATTGTGAGATGGCCTGCTAATACAAGGCTCATTTTTACAAAATGCCACATAATACCTAATCTAAGCTCTGTGGAACAGGCCAAATAAAAATCTGTTGCCTGAACCCATCATATATATCATATATTCAGTGTTGACATCTGAAACACACTACTGTAAATGAGATTAGAAATGAAATCTAAATACACTACATGCAAAATGTTTCATCTCAAATTATCAGTAAAGAAATTATAGCAAAGAGTTGAAAAAACATGAATTTCAGAATTTCTTAGTAGTTGGTTAGTTGGTAACACAACACAGAAACAACATGTAATGTAAGTAACACTAAGAGATGGATAAGAGAGACCTTAAAAAAAACAATAAAAGGAAGTAACAGGTTTTTTTACCCTGCAGTAACCCAGAGCATCCGGCCATTTATTCCAATACCAGATGTCCTCATCCATCCTCAGGTAACACGTCTGTTACCTTACAAAATGTGCATAATTTGAATGCACTAAATTAGTTTAACTAATAATAAGTTTGACTGATGGATTGATTTTTTTAAAATTCACTTGTGTGTTCTCTGTATAATTGTGGTTCCCTTTCGAAAGGGAACTCGCTCTGTGTTTGAAACGCTATGGGGAACGTCACACGTGAGCCGATGTCTGAAAGCCAAGTATCAAAATACTCTAATCCTATTGGCCGGCGACAGCCTATGACGTCATATGGCGCGACCCGGAAGTATATAAGGAGCGCCTGGAGAAACAGTCAGTATCTCTTTGTCTTTCGGGACTATTTTGTCTGATCGCGACTGTATCGACTCTGGTAAGGGAATATATATTATGCCTTACAAATGTTCAAGAGAGTGTGTTAATCTGTGTCACAGGTTTTGACACTTGATATACACATTTCTGGGCGTTTTCTGTCTGGGAGAGGACGTCATCGCGTCCGGCAGCGAGCGCTCCTCTGGCTGCTGTATATGCGGAGCTGCTGGTGTTTTTTGGGATGGGCTTCTGGCAGGCTGCGGCTGCCGCGAGGGTGCGTTAAGAAAGGGGCCGCACACGGACGGCTCGACGAGTGGTTCCTTTCTGTCCATAAATGCTGCAGCTCCCATAAGCTTTCCATTCCTTCCTGATCTCCACGTTTGAGATCGGCAGGGCATGGAAAAACCCCTAGCTGTTCAGATTTGTATCTGAGCCCAGACAGACGGGAGGAGGATGAAGCGAGAGTGAGATGGGTGATCGATTGTAAACACTGCTGCGTTTGTAATCGATCCCCCAGCTGCAAAAGGGCGATTTACATCTACTCTCTCCTCTTTTTCTTCCACCTCCTATTTATACATATATATATATATATATATATATATATATATATATATATATATATATATATATATATATATATATGCGCATGTATATATATTTTATAAAACATATCATGCTCAGATGCTTCTTATGGTCAGACTGATGGCAGGGCCCATAGTGATTATTTTTCTGTCTGCCAGCTTTTCCGGTTTGATAATGAGAGGATCTTTTAGGCTTAAAGGAACCCTAGATTCCATCCCTCCTTGTTAAAGAAAATGGAAGGAGTCGTCTTTGGTCTTCGAGACGCAGGAAAGTGAGCTGGGTCTATATTTATATTTCTAAATATGTTGACCTTGTGTTCCTGTATAGTTTTCCTGGTAGGCCCTTATCCTTGCGTAGATAAGTTTATGCAGTGTATGCTAGGCCCCACTATCTAGAACTTTATTCATGCTATGAATTTGTCTTTACCCTGAGCCACTTGAATTAACATTCAAGTTTGAGTTGACGGTGCTAGCTTTTTAGCCTCCGTCCTCTAGGGCTCAGCACATATTTACTGAATCTCTTTGGTGAGAGCATTTATCCTTTATTGGATGGCATGTATTTACAAAGCATTTGTTTGCTTTGGGTTCTGAGCTATTGCCCTACATGTATGTGAGCTTTACTCTAGTGCTGCCACAGGTTAGCACCTGTTCTCATAATAGTAGGCTGTTGTTGGCCTCAATTTAAGGACGTGGTGTTTTTTGTACTCCCCTTTTGTAGCAGTAGTGCATCATATTCATGTTTCTATCAAAAGTTTGTACAATATAGTAGCTTTGACAATTTTAGGACCTTATTATTAAAACTACCAAAAGCTTATGTCATTTTCCTCAGTTCATGCATTTCACGGTCAACTTCCTGTTTGATGCATGCCCCGCCCACCTACATGACGCTAGACCAATGAGGGCATCCCATTTTAATTATGTTAGTATACTGCGAAAATCTAAAATCTCGCCTAGGGCACCAACAGAGCCTGGGCTGGCCCTGCAAGAGTAATTCATCTTTGGCAAAACTATGTAAGGTGTGTGTGTGTGTGTGTGTGTGTGTGTGTGTGTGTGTGCAGTACAATATATTATTTTATTATGAACTAAAGGAGTGAAAGTGTATATTGCACACAGTGTAGTTCAGAAATAGGAACAGATAAAAGAGACAAAACACCAGCAGGTCTCACCTGGTCTGGAGAGATCTTGCCCTCCTCTGCTACCATGGCCCTGAGTGTTGAGACAGACCCAAAGAGAGGCACAGCCAACCCTACTCTCAGAAACCGCTGACCTTCATTGTTGAAAACCAGCGTCACATTCAGGGCCCTAAACACACAATAACATACATATTTAGCACACTAGCTAACTCACTATGGGTTCCTAGGTGTTTTTACCATAGCAGACTCATACATTTTTGCAACATTAATGCAATGCATTAAAACTGCAAATTTTGTTTTACAGCTTTTACTTGTCTTGAAACAGCTTGAAGACGGTTTGCTAATAAGTGGCTAAATGGGACTACAAAGGTTGTCACAGATATTAAACACCATCACACCATGCAGGAAAACCAGTGTAACACATACTCTTGTGGCTTATTGCTTAGTGTCTGAAAGAGTGAGTAACCAATCAAAATCAGTTTGCTGCATGTAGGGCTACAGTCTGTGGAGTGTAGGGTGAAGGTTGATTCAGCTCGTGTCTCTAACACTGCCACACATACACACACACACACAGGTGTGAACACACACACCCCAACCTAAGAGCTGAGAGCTGATCGGTTTCCTGCTGCATTTGTTTAGCTGAAAATGGCCACACACACACACAATCCAGTCACACAGCAGCTGATGGTCTCAGTGCATCTACGATAATATTTCGATATTATCATATTATGTGCCTATTTTACACAACCAGTTACATTTTTATGAACTCACAACTGCAACCAAATTATATAACAAACAATTATTTCAAAATTTTACATCCTGCACCCTGACTAGGACATTCACAAATAATAAATGCAAACAGTAATCTAATGACAGCTTATGACATGACAATAGTAAAGAAAGTATTTTAGGCTTCTGTGCTAAAATGTGTAATGTCAAAAACCTGATAAACATAGAAATATTATATTATATATATATATATATATATATATATATATATATATATATATATATATATAAAATGAAAAGACATTTCTTTTAATTGTATAGTGCAACTTTTTAATGAAGCAACAACATATTATAGGTAGGACAGAACAAGACTGGCTATTAATATTCTTTCATTGTGCAAAAGTATTATAAAGGCTCCAATACAGAGAGGCACAAAGCACTTATGCGCATCCCATGTGCAGAATGATGCGCTTGAAGCAACACAGAGTCACAGCGCGCAGCACTCCTACACAGCACATTATAGGTTGTTTGCACGGCTGGAGGGCAAGCAGTGATTTTTCTATATAGGAATCCTATCACAAACTCAAAATTCCTATGTTTCGCGTCATTTATGGTTGCTCAAATCTATCAAACCGAGAAACCACAAGGAGCTTTATCGTTTACGTAACTTATATCGTTTTTTAACTTTAAAAGTTGTCACCTTTTATAGCGTTTTGCGTCTGCTGATACTGAATTGAATATGGATACCTGCTTACCTGTTTTTGTTTTTGTCATGGTTAAATATTCACATTTGCAATTCTCGATTCAGCATAAATGACCTACAGTTGCGACATTCAGAAAATACTGCCCTAATGTCACTAGCAGAAAGGCAGCGCAATATAAACAAACCAGACTAGAACTGAACACAGCGTGACGGCAGCTTCATTCTCTATATCTAACGCCTCGATGGCAGGCAAGTCTTTCAGAAAAAAAATTGCTCCTCTTCATAACACGTCCAGCTCACGTCCAACATGTGTTCTGTTTTTTCTGTTTATACCTTTCTAAACCAGTGCAGTATGGACTTTTCTCCATCTCTTCCATTCTAATTTTCACCGCTTGCCCTCCAACTGAATATTGCGTGTCACCAGAACCACGTGATTGAAAATAACCTATTGAGCAATTTTAAATTTCAGTTACTGTGTGTGTGAAGAACGATTCATAGTGCTCTATTCTCCAGTGTTGTGATCTAACACACTGTTTGAGATGTGTGCGCGCTGCTTTTTGCAAGGCTTTAAACACGAGCAAATTATAAACTTTAGTGAAGATTCAGCACTGGCTCGATCGGGACAGTGACAGTTCCATCAAACGTTACTGTCCCCAGCGTCTTTCACAAGTTCTGAAAGGTAGTTTAAACCAGAATGCACGAGTTAGTGATAACACAGACTGACACTGTGTGGAAATGTGAAGAGTGTTAAAATGAACGTGCCTCTTAAATGTATAAATAGCCCACACAGGTATCGATTTTTTAAGCGTTGCATCAATACATCGTATCGTTAGACATCAGATCGATATATCAATTGTATTGTTACACCCCTAATGTCACGTCACTTCTATTTTCATATGAGTGCACCAGTGAGAAGACAACTGAAGCTTTTTAAATGTAGAAACAAGCTAAATGGCAAGGTTGCTTTAGAAATGGCGTTTTTATCTCACGACTGATTTTGTTATCGGTTAGGCTTTGTATGTTATTTTCAATGCAACAGAGCATTAAACCTTTTAGTGCCACTCACCGGATATTTTGTTTCCAAACTGCCGCGATACAACAACTGACATAAAACATTGCCATGTTCATCTATTTCAGGGCACTTGGATGGGTGAAATGCAGTCACTTTTACTTTCATATGAGTACACCAGTGGGAAGACAACTGAAGCTTTTTAGATTCTGAATCATATAACATGGTTTTATATATGTGGACTGTCAATCAAACTCAGCTTATTCTGTGATTTTAGAGAGTATGTTTTTGTGTTAAAGTGTAGGTTGGATGTGTTACCTCTAGCAAAGTCATATTTGTGCAGAGAGATGAGCAGTATTTCAATTAAATGTATTTATACGTTTGTCTATTTTGTATTTTGCTGGACAAAAACAATCAGACGTAATTTGTAATTAAATACTCTGAGAGACTACATTTTGTATTAAAATACTGAATCAAATATGCCATTTTATTCTCAAATAATACTAGAACTTTCTTCACTGGTGTTAATAGGACTACTAAATATAGCCACCAAATATTGCTCACCACAGTTTTTGGCTAGGTGCAAGTAAATCACATGACACATACTGTTGGATCCATAGGCAGATTAACCATATGAGTCTTAAAGACAGACTCAAAAATGAAAACTCATCATTTACTCATCCTCAAGTTGTTCCAAACATGTATGAATTTGTTTCTTGATAGAATTTTTGTTTTTGGGTGAACTATCCCTTAATCCTCCCATGGTGGATCCAATTGGAAAAGATCAAACTGCCTTAAGGTAAATTATATAGTAAAATATCAGATATTGCTCACTGAATGTCAGTATAGAACAGAAGAATAGCAAATGGCTGTACTGCTCTAGAACTTGTGAATTTACTTGCTAGCTGATGTTACCTTGCTAGTTAATGTTAGCTTACTTTGCTACTTTTGTTTCTATAGACAAAATTCATTTTTAGCCGCTAAATATAACGTTTTTTTTAGCAGTTAAGGTTACACTTTATTTTAAGTTGACGTAGTTACATTGTACTTACTCAAATAAGTACTGAGTAATATTAATTAATTACAGGAACTTACTACATAGTTACGGTTAGGTTTTTTTTTTTTTTTTTTGTAATTGCATAATTTATTGCTATTACTATAGTGAGTACATGTTGTCACCTTAAAATAAAGTTTTATCGTCAACGAAATAGCTTGAGCCATCCTCTTGAGTAGGGCTGGGTGGTATGACTACAGATTTAATATATTTCTCACACCAGTATTTTATTTGGATACATTTGATGAGCAAGTATTTGTAATTCGTGACAAAATACTTTTTGATGCATATGTACCCATCTCTGTGCATAATTACTTTGGAAAGTACAGTCTGACTATGGCAACTCAGTGAAAGAGACTGATCTGATCATTTATTGTATTCAGTCTTTCTGACTAGCGAGATGTTGACATGAGATGTTGGCTAACCTGATTGGCTCCTTAAAGTCTTGCCCATGTGAGCAATGCTGGTCTGCTGACAGAAGTGTTTCTCTCTGTCCATGGCATTTGTCTAATCTAATTTGTAATCTTCATAATAGTTCACAACAATAAGCATGGTAGGTTTTAGCACTAAAACTCCCGTTGACATTTAGTAAAGTCCTTCAAATTTGGCCCCCTAAACTCTCAGTGCAGCTAGATATTCCTTTTTCACTCCAGATTATTAAATCTGGAGGTTAGTGATGCAGAGATGAGCATGCTGGGAAATCTGAGTGTTTAGGACAGAAGGTACAGTTCAAGTCTTCATGATGAGCCATAGTTCTCTCCATATATTTCTAGGATTCTATTATTGGTCTGTCTGACAGGTTGGCAGTCTCACAGGAGAGATTTTGCTGACTAGCAGTTTTGAGATTTAAGAAAATTGAGACAATGTTCAGTTAAGAGCTGTTCACTTGGTCATTCATCACATGAAGTATTTCAGAGTGGCCAAGGACACAAACACACTGAAACGTACAATAGCGAAGATACACATAGACGCATATACATACAAACACGTACAGTATACAGACATAAAAATACATATAGTATACAGACAATGAGTCCTAATAGATTCCAAAGAAATAAAGACAGAAGGCACAGTAACATACCTGGTCTGTCGCAGTGGGATTGGAAGTGAAATACACAGGAAAGGGTCAAAGGTGTTGCTCTGTTTAAGGCAATGAGGACACGTCAGTGATGACCTGAAAAAAAAAAAAAAAAAAAAAAAAAAATGACCATGAGACCATGTTTTTTCTTTAAAACACTTAAACACCATAATAACCATTAATAATAATAATAATATGAATTTTGATTTTATTTTGATTGGCTTGATTTTGTGTGTAGTTTTGTGCAGTTTAAATTCATTTAAAAATGCATTTTGAAATGTTTTAACTAATCATCTTGTAAAGAATGTCAGTTTAGTTCTACTTTCTGAGTATGAATTATCACATGCATTAAAAGACAAAACGGTAACACATGGTCTTTTAACTAGTTGATTATTAGCATGAATATTACTGGAATATTGGCTGTTTATTAGTAATTAATAAGCACATATTAATGCCTTATTCTGCATGACCTTATTCTACATTCTTAATCCTACCCAATACCTAAACTTAATAACTAACTTACTAACTATTAATTAGAAGTTTATTCAGGGAAAAGTCTAGTTAATAGTAAATACATGTTCCCTAAACTAAAGTGTTACTGACAAAACAATATAATGCAAGCATTATAAAAAGTTTTGCCACAAACTCAACTTAGTCATGATAACATTGCGGGACACACCTCTACTTACTATTACATAATTTTCCAACTCAATTTATTTATCTTGTGTTACTGGACAACAATACAAAAATACAGATTTTTGCCTGAAGAGTTTACTTTTTGGAAAGCACAGTTGTTTGGCATCATGTCCACAGTGGGCCTGCGTGAGCACGTCTGTCTCTGAGCCCGATATAGAGCTTCCCTTCATAACTCAACAGCTGAACACTGGAAATGCATTTGGGTTCTGCAGGTGCAATGTGTTCACCTGCAGCACAGACGACAGCTCGAAAACCAGCAGAGATGGGCACATGTTCTCATATTGACTGAGATAGGAAGCTCTGGAATGCATTGATTTCAATATCTCAGCAATAAAAAAAAAAAAAAAAAAAACGAGTACAGAGAGAATGATGAAAAATGAACGCAGAGGTAAAGAGGATGATGAAAGTGAGAAATAAAGATAGAAGAGACATCTGTAAGCTGACATAACCGGTGGAGACCCCTTAAAATAGCAGCACATACCTACCACAGCCATAGATACTCAACAGATGTGTTTTGCACCGCACACCAACAAATTACACACTTGTTAGAGAGAAAAAGTGTATGGAGAGTTAGTGTGAAGAGGGTAGTTAAATAATGAAGAGCTGTGAAAATAACAGCATGTGAACATCATACCAGCAATGATAATTGGCTGTTTAGAAACTGTGCACATGCACCCAGTTGACTAAACTCAAATGGGTACAACAATTTTTTGTGGCTTATACTATGCAGTTTATGGCATGGCCTCAGAATGAACTTTGTACTAGTCTGTACTGGGACAGGAATCATAAAATGGTACAACAACATTAAGTATAATTACCAAAATGTAAAAATAAAAACATCCCCATTACAGCGATTAGACGCCATTGCAAAAAATAACATCACTCAACATTGTGCCACTCTAAAAGTAACATAATTTGGACATTTTCTATAGCATGGTGGGAATACAAGCAAATAAAAATCATTGCATTTTCTTAATTTTACAAAAGTTGTATTGACTGCATTTGTAAAGCTTAGCCATTCAACTCTGTTGCCTAAGCTATCATAAGAAAATAACATTAGAATATTTTCTTCTTTATTTTATGAGATAAAGTCATTAAAGCTGCAGTCCGTAAGTTTTGCCTCTTTGTCGCCATCTCTGTTTGAAACCTGCAATTGCAGTTATTTGAGGAATTATCATCTTTACGTGGGTTGTGCCTCACCACGGATCCTCAGCGCGGATGAATCTAATGTTTGCTGTCAGTCACCACATCGGTGATACTGTACTTCAGAATCACAGATTCTACATCTTGGAAGCATGACCAAAATAAGAATTTTCACCGGAAAATGTCATTTGAACAAGTAACTAACATGTCGGCCACTTTTGTTCTGACTGAGAAAAAAAGCATTACAATAAATTGCGCTGCCAATGGTGATTAAATCTAACGATTGTTCAGCTCGGATCATGTCAAACCCTGCAAATTATTATTATTGTTATACTTTGTTCTCAAATCGTTAATGTTAACAACATCAGCATTGTGTGACTATGTGTATTTAGTGTGTATTAGCGTTACCTGTAGGTTTCAATTTCTGTAGCCACTCCACAGTCCGAAATCTTTTGCTTTTGATTACTGGTTAACCTCCAGTTGTCACTGATGATTGCCATTTGGACCTTTCTGGTTTACAATCCGCCATCAAAATAATAAGTTTAATTATTCCAGCTGCTGTGAGAAAAGGCTATAAATGATCCGCTACCAGCAGCGTTCTTTCTCTACATGCCATATAGCCTACTAGCTGGGACTCCTTCTTCAATGTAAACAGATGTGACATAATGACGCAAAGATGAATGGCTGCATGTTCGAATTTCCCTTAGAAACCCACCGGTACCGATTTTATTATAAAACATTATTACAAGCTGTTACCGTTGTGAATCGGGCTAAGGTAAGGAGATAGTTTTGAACACTGGCTGGTTATGTACTTGCTCAAAAATTGATTTTGGATCATTTTTAACCAAAAAAAAAAAAAAAAAAAGTTATGGACTGCAGCTTTAACTATAAACAAAATTTGTATTGTATATACAAATATGTTTATTTAAAATATACACTGATGTTTATTTAGTATTTATTTCTAGAAAATTTCACAAATCAGGGTTTTAAACATGGTTGCAAAACTTGCAAACCACCTAGAAATTAATTTTTTTTTAGGCCCTATTTTTGTACCCTATAGAATCACCATAAGTCAAGGTGCCTCTTTTCCCATGCCATACTTGTGTCGTTAAGCTGCAGTAAATCACAGTGCCACTTAAAAACACGTCCATTGAGAAAACTGTCTTTTAACTAGTCTGGTGGGCATGTCAGAAGAGCATTGGTTTGTTGGGCTAAGGCGGAGTGAATAGACAGCATCTCTGTTTTACTCTTTTCAAGTCTTGAATCAAATTGTTCTGTAATGTTAATTCAGTGAATGTCATTCTCATGAGAGACAATTACAATAATTTTACAAAAGAAAGTCAAACCACTTTGCTCTATCGCAGTGCTTTGATCTAAACACAATGTGTTTCTCATTTTAACTCTTAGTTCATTGTAAACCCCGACTGTCAACTTCACTTAGATAATATATAAATGACACATTGCTACAATCCATCATTTTTTAATTATTCATTTGCTGTTTTTGTTTAGAGGACTAAAATAATCAAGATTTTAAGTTATTCTGAAGTAACTTTAAATTACTATATACTATTAAATTACAGTAACAGCTTTTTACATATAATAATAATTCTTCCTTGCTAATGATCAAGCCTAAATGGGATCTGTAGAATTACATTGTCTTATTGGCAGCTAAAAGCATAATCACATCCAAAGTTTGAAATAACACAAGGGGCAGAACATGTGGAATTTGAATGACAGATGTTTCTGAGTATACAGTAAGTCTTTCTGTCGGAGTATATTCTATATATTCGCTAGATGGAAAAGAATGGTGTCACTCTCACATAATTCCAAACCTATGCTATTATTTTTACAAAAAGGGATTTTTCAAGAATTTTGGCATAGATCTTTTCCATACTTAAACATCAAAGTGACCATGGCTGTCAAACTCCTAAAAAACACAAATAAAAGGTACCATAAAAGCACTGTAAATGTATTCCATACAGCTCATGCACTATATCAAGTCTTTTGAAGCCATACAATAGCTTTGTGTGAGAAACAGGTCAAAATGTAAGTTATTATTTACTTTTAGTCTTGTGCTTGCCATGTGCTTCTCATGTCCAGAATTTTAATATAGTATTTGATATAAGAATCAATGGCTAGATTAGAAACAAGATCGGGGCTTTTCAGTGCAAGCTTGAAGTCATGATTTTTGTTGATATCCATGCCTTGGCAGAATACTGTATTTGATTTGAGAGCAGCAGTAGTGAAGTGAAGATCAACAGCTTCAGAAGACTTGAAATATAGCACAAAAGTCATGTGCACTATACATTTATAGTGCATTTTTGGTTAAATGTCATTATATCACATGTGTCAAACTCCGCTCCTGAAGGGCTGCTGTCCTGCAGAGTTTAGCTCCAACCAGCTCCAATAAACCTGCCTAGAAGTTTCTAGTAATCCTAAAGATTAATTAGCTGGCTTAGTTATGTTTAATAGGGTTGAAGCTAAACTCTGCAGGAAAGTGCTCCAGAATCTGAGTTTGACAACCCTGTATTATTTACTCCTTCAAATCCAACATGACTTCCTTTCTTCTGTGGAACATTAAATTATCTTCCCCTCCAGTAAGCTGACAACTAAATTAGCACTGCAACTGGATCAATGAATCAATGAATTTGAGGACCGGATGAGTCCAATTCATGAATGGATTATTAAGATCAGTTTTGTGAACTGAATGAGGCAGTGAAAAGATCCAACTCAAAAGGGAAAAAAACAACTTAAAAGAAGATGAATTTTTTGTGGGTTGTCTCTCACACAAAGTTATCACATCATCAGAAGACTTAATGTAATGTAATTTTATCGTTATCCATTTTAATTGGATCTAAAAGAGCGACATTCATCAAAATTTCTGTTTTATAAGCATTCAGTTGCTTTCACTCAATCAGCAATGAGTGGCCTTGGCAGCCAGCAACTTAGTACCAGTCTGTCAACAGCAGAGCAGGTGGAACTGGTTTTTCCCCAAACAAAAGAGGCTGAACTTCAGTCCAGGAACATGTAGTTCTTTTCTAAAAAAGATTCTTACTCAGTTTATTCAGTTTTATCACTAAGGAGACAAAAATACATTCTATGAAAAAAAAAAAAAAAAAAAAGGCAGTCAAAACAATTCAAAGAGAGCAAACTGAGACCAGCCTAAGGAAATACAGAAGTCTGTTCTGAGTCTGAGATTATATTTAAAAACAACTGCAGCTTCTAAATAAATCAACACAAGGTCCTCCAAACTTCTAGTCAATACTTTAGCAACATCAGGGGCGATCTTTTTGCAATATTTTTGTGCAGTCCTATACATCAAATATCCTATACATCAAATGTGTATGGCTGGTTTCAGGGTGTTTTCACAAGTCATCTAGCTGATGGCTTGTGCTCAAATCTATTTTTAATATGGCAAACCTAGATTAGTTATCAATGCTGCAATCCTATTGCCAGTGAGACCGAAGAGTCTTTCCATCATCTACTGCAGCTAAAGCAGAACCTAATACAGTAGTGGCCAAAAATGATGTCCGGAGGGGATATTTGCACAATGTTTGCTTTTGATGACTCTTCAGGTTCAAATAAACAATCAAAATATGAGTATATGATATATTGGGAAGAAGAACTTGGTTAAGGTATTAAAATGACAAAATTATTTGTCAAGAAAGGCAATCTCCAGCATATCATGGGATATGGGTTTAACAGTATTATGCAAAAAAAAAAAATGCATAGAAAAACAAAAAGCTAACAGGATGCATACAGTGACTACAATGTAATCAGTTATTAATATTTCGTTGGTTCTCCCTTTGTTTTTGATTACAGCAGCCATTCTGCTGTTTATTAACTCACTAAACTTTGTGCATGTGTCATGCTTAACTTCTTTCCAATACTCCTTAAGTTGTTCCCAAAATTGAGCTTCATTGGATGACCTGTATGACTTATGACTATTAAGGCTTATAATTTACAAAAGGTTTTCAATGGCTGTAAGGTCAGGGGACTGAGGAGGGCACTTAAAGACTTCAAAATACTGAGCATGAACAATTATTGAGAGCAACTTTGTTGCATTTATGGTGTGTTTGGGATCGTTATGTTGGAAAATACACATTTTCTCTCCAAACCGATCCTCTATACTTGATTACATTGTGTTCAGCAGGAACTTCAAGTATTGGTCCATTTTCAAAGTGCCAGCAACTTTGTATTTCCTTCCAACACCTGCTGCAGACATGCATCCCCAATACCATTATATTTCCCCTACTGTGCTTAATGGTGCCACGCATGCATTTGGTATTAACTCTTTCCCCACCATTGATGGATGAATTTTCCATAATTTATGAGACAACTGTCTAATGATACAGAATGAAATGTCGAACCAGGAAGAGTATGCAAGCTTTGAGGGTATTGATGGAAGTGGTCTACTTCATTTATGTTTTGCTCATCACTCTGAATCCGATCCAGATGTAGTCTTTGACAAAAACATGATTTTTTTCTCAGCCTTTTCTTTAAAATGTTGCTTTCTTTTTAATGAAACTTACCCACATTCAAGTGTTGATAAAAAAGAATGTATGAAGCTAGAATAAAGTGGGAATAAAATAAATATTCTAATGAAGCTATAAAAAAATGGGTGTGTTCTTTCTTTTGATATATTGCATATTTAGATATTCATACAACAAAATATTCTGAGGATCATGGCATGAGTTCAAATATTCTGCCACTGGCTGGCAACTTTTTAAAAATATGCTGGCGGGAAAGAATTAAAACACTCCAGTCATCTCCTATGAACATACCAGCTAACGCTAGGTTGTTAAATTTTGACTTATCGGACTGCAGAATGTGGCTCCAATCTTCTATACTCCAATCCTTACGTTCTTTGGCAAATGCAAAGTGTTTTTTGCAGTTAATAAAACTAATAAATGGTTTCTTTTCTGGTACACAACCTCTCAATCCAGGCTCTTGTAGCTGTTGGCTTACAGTTCAAGATGACATTGGAGGTTTCTCAAAATTACACATCTCATCCAGGTCTTTAGAAGCTGTTTTGAGGTGGCCCAACCTTCAGGTGATTTTCATCCTTCTGTCAAAATTCCTCGTCCAGCCACAAAACTTTATGGTAGTGCTGTCACTGGGCTTTGAAATAATTCTCTGAACATTGTGACACATCCAGCAAATGGGCAATATCCAAAACTGATTGACCAGATTTAGCCATTTTAACAATATCCAACTTGGTTGCAAAGGACAGCTCCTTCCATCTGGCCAACTTCTCTAAAATAACATCTAATAATATAGCTAATACCTGCCACATAGTGATTTATTGAATTATAGGCTGGGAATAATAAGTGCAAGCTTGGTATGTCCACTTGGTCAAAAATGACGTCCACATAATTTGGTATTTTCATTGCGTCATGACAAATAATAAAATTGAAACATGGAACATGTACATAAGTTTTATACTTCAGGCACAACATGCATACAAAATATTTAATACATTTTTAATAGTTTAAAAGTTTTAATAAAGTGCAAAGAAGCCAATTTTCCTTGGTTGGACATCACTTCTAGCCATTACTGTATATATCAAAATCATATCTTGACTTACTTTGTCTTACTGTAACATTCAACTTAGACAATATAGTCAACTGTCAAGTAGTTACAAAATGTTGTTTACCACTAAATATAGAGGAAGAATGCTATTAATATCATTGCATTTGTATAATTTTATTTATAATTATATTTGCAATTCTATTAATTATATATAATTATTTCAACAGTTTTTATTTTTAAAATTGTATTTACCAACTGTTACAATAGCTGGTTGTAGGAATGCGCACGACGAAGGAGATCAAGGAAAACAGTCTTTTAATACTTCCACAGGCAGATTAACAGGAGAGACAACCACACTAGACACAAACGATACCGGACAACACTGGACTGAAAACACAGGGCTTATATACACAGGATAACAAGGAGGGTGATGGAATGCAGCTGGTGGTGATAATAAGGTGATCAGTAGCTATGGGAACAAACTAGTGGCGGGAAATGGCACAACACAAGTCCAAAACAAGTCCAAGACAGAGTGCACATGTAACATATCGCCCCCTCCCGGAAAGGCGCGTCCTCGCGCCGTGGAGAGGGGAAGATGAAGCTGGAATGCTGAAGATGGTGTAGGAGGCGGCTCAGGAGGCGGACGGCTAACCGGGAGGAGGCGAAGAGCAGGATTCCAGGGTGGTGTAGGTGATGGAGAAGTCCAGGGAGGTGCAGATGGTGGTGAAGACCAGGGAGGTGCCTTGAACAGAGGAAGAAGTATACCCATCCAGGCCACAGCCACGACTGCGCCCCATGGCGGCGTCGCAGGCGGGAGGAGCCATGGTGATGTAGTCATAGACGCCACCATGGGGACGACCGGAAGCGATGACAGAGTTGGAGCCCACCGTGCAGCCGGAGCGCAGAAGACTTGAAGGGACCCCGATGGCCTGGGCGACCGCGACCGAGCCGTAGCGACGACCCCCCGAGGTGGAAGCAGGGATCCAGAGGGTAGAGGTGGAGCTGGAGCGACCGAGGGCGGAGGTGGAGCCTGAGGGAGGGCGGAGCTGGTCGTAGCGGAAGGGGTGGAGGGCCAGAGAGCAGCGAATGGCCCGTAAGTCCGCAGCAGAGGCGTGGCGATGTCCGACCCAGGCGGAGCCGACGTGCCGAGGGAACCCAGCGAGGCCGAATGCCCGATGGTACCTGCTGACGACGAGGGTGGAAGGAGCGTAGGTGTAGGAGCCAGGTCGACGGGTCGAGGGGGAGTGGAGAGCTCTGAGGCTGGAGGCGGAACCCAAGGCTCCTCAAGCCCAGGAGGAGGTGGCTCCCAGCAGTCCCGAGGTGGATCCCCACCACTGAGAGGAGATGGGGAAACTGAAGGGCTGATGGGAGACAGCGATGACAGGGTGACAGGCGTGGCTTGGGGCAGAGGAGAGGTTTGGAGAGTGAAACAAAATCCTTCAGAAGATGACAGAGTGTTAACATGATTTTGGAGAGGTGGTGGGTGAGGGAGGCTGGGAGGGGCCAGAGAACTAGACATATGGCAGGTAGATTCGGATGGTAGCAAAACAGGTAGAAGGCTAAGCTCTCCTAAATCAAATAAAGAGTCCCCAGTGCATGCCAAAAACTCACTCTCAGTGGCAGGGGGTTGGGTGGGGCTCACTTCCATACCCTCGTATTCCACTAGAATTCCCTCGGCGACGGATGGTGCAGCCGGCTCGCACACCTGGTCAGTCCCGTGTTGCTCAGGCTCCGTAGTGATGTTCTGCTCGGTCGCTCCCGTTGGCGCTGGCTCGAACATCGCAGCGAAGTCCTTCTCACGGTCTGCGGTGGGCTCATGCTGCCGATCCTCGCAGTCAGGGTGTTGATGGCTGGGCACTGGAGTGGGAGTGGGGCTGGCGTCGTTATCGCAGAATCCTACGGTCATAGACGATCCACATGACGCCAGCACCCACTCCACGTAATCCGGGAAACTCCCTCGAGGCCCTTCCCCGGACAGCTGCGCTTTGGTGGCGGTGTTGAGGCCGGCATACAGGAAGTTGCAAAGGCTGCTGTCCGGGAAATGTGTAGCTGGTGCTAGGAATAAAAATTTTTCCAAATGTGCCTCGAGGGAGCGGTCCTTCTGCTCAAGGCAGATTAACAGAAAAGCGGGTGTGTACATAGTGACGGGAACGAAAAGTGAAACACGAAAAACACCTACACGGAAAACAACAAACACACGCCGCAATCTGTATAACTGTTTTGGTCCGGTATTCTGTTACAATAGCTGGTTGTAGGAATGCGCACGACGAAGGAGATCAAGGAAAACAGTCTTTTAATACTTCCACAGGCAGATTAACAGGAGAGACAACCACACTAGACACAAACGATACCGGACAACACTGGACTGAAAACACAGGGCTTATATACACAGGATAACAAGGAGGGTGATGGAATGCAGCTGGTGGTGATAATAAGGTGATCAGTAGCTATGGGAACAAACTAGTGGCGGGAAATGGCACAACACAAGTCCAAAACAAGTCCAAGACAGAGTGCACATGTAACACCAACATACTGTACATTTTACTAAAACATTTTAAATTGCCCCACGAGACAAGATTTTGAATTTGCTGAATTTCAGTGAATCGATTCACTGAAAATGGACAGTTTGAACTGATTTGTGCATGTTTCAAACTCAGACTCTAACATAATTTTTGCTATATTGAGGTTTACACACTAATAAAACTTCATATTCATGAGCTGCAAGACAGAAGGAATCATAAAACTAATGATCATCTAATGATGCAGTCTTTATGAAACTTAAGGCATGTTTACACAACGATTTACTAAAAACTAAAGTTTTTCCCTTTGCTTTTTTCACATACAGATGACAACATTGTCAAAATGATCCCCGTTCACAAGGATCCACAAAAACTAAGACTAAAAATGCAGCGATATGCATGCCAGGCCAGTAGTTGGCGATGTCACTTTGTAAAGAAACACTACGCACCTACAGACTGAACACGTGTTGCGCATGACGTCACCGTTTTCACAAATGAGCGTTTTTGTTGTTAACATGGAGATGATAATTGTATCGTTTTCAAAAACTTGCAAAATTTCAAAAACTTGCATTTTCAGGTAGCCAAAATGCTGTCGTCATGTAAATTAATGGGCAAAACGCATAAAACATTTTCAGTTTTTAGTTGAAAAATGTGTTGTGTAAATGGCACCTTAGTGAAACATTAAAATCATAATAATCATGATGCTGCTTAACTGTACATCAGCAGCAAAAATATTCACAAATATTTTGTGAATATTCAATACACTGCCCAGCATTACTACAGCTCTAAAACGGCAAGCGAATATTGTTATTACTGCAGCACAAACCATCATTAACTAGACACAGAAAACTGCAACTACAGTAGTACGAAACTTCATCTTTATAATCACAGTCCTTGAGGATACTTTTTTCAACACCTATGGAGCACAAGAAATGCTCACAGCTGCGGATAAGCAATGAATCCAGACTTTAATGACCACATGAAGTGTTTTGTTTACCTACATTTCATATCTTATCAGAGATAAACCACCACAGGCAATGGCAGATTGACAGACAGATTGACCTTGATTATAAACAAATGCTGAAAGCAGATATCACAGCAGTGTTTGCGTGGCAAAGACATGAATAAACAAGCAGGGTGCAATCTGAAATGTTAGTCATTCTACTTTCAAAGTTAGAACAGCCAACACAGCTAATGGAATTAAGTTTTTTCTCGATTGATGAAAAAAACGATCTATTTCTACCTGCCTTTCTACTTGGCGAGGAGTTCTGGGAGTCTAAATGTGAGTGGGCATGAAGCTGGGAAATTTATGATATTTATGAAGAGCTTTGATGCTTTAGAATGTGTAGCATTGAAAATAAAAAAAAAATCTAATAAAACCTACTCAAATAACTTTTGCTCAGTTGAAAACTTAATATTCAGCATTTACATATTGCTCACATCTGCAAAAGCAGAAATGCCGTTGGCGGGAATGTCTTCGTAACACCAAAAATAGGTAAAAATAATGCTTTCTTAATATTCTCTATAGTGTGTGATTTCATTGAGGATTACTTGATCATTTTCACTCTGCAGAAAGTTCCGGCGCAGATGTTTCAACAGCCCTGCAGCCTGAGAGAGACAGTGAATAGCATGAAGCCTGCTGTTTTCTAGAGAGCTCACGCAATGTGTGCCGGATGAGCCCATTTGTATGAGGGGAGACAAACTCTCAGCCAAACTCGGGTACAGATGATAACCAGTCATTTTCTTCATTGATGGATATCTGAATAAACCGTGAACATGAATATTTTATGAATCTGCAAGAATTATAGGCTAAAAATATTACTAATTAGTATGCAACTAATCTTTTTGTGTGATTGTGTGACCTAAACGGCAATTGACTGCAAGTTAATTAAATAGTTTGCATGAGCTGTGTTGATCAAATTGAAGGGACGCCACTCTAAACTGTTTGAAACCTACAACAAATACTCAGAGTGAATTGTGCAAAACCTGGCCGTTATCTTTTCTGGTTTCGGTACAGGAGAAATTAAAAAAATACATTTCCTTTTCTATTGTTTCCATGTTTTTACTTCCTATGTTTAGTTCATGTTTGCTTTTGTTTCCTTAGTTACCCTTGTTAGTTAACAAAATAATTAATCAGTCCCATCTGTGCCATGTTAAAGGGTTAGTTCACCCAAAAATGAAAATTCTGTCATTACTTACTCACCCTCATGTCATTCCAAACCCGTAAGATTTTTGTTCATCTTCGGAACACAAATGAATATCTTTTTGATGAAATCTGAACGCTTTCAGTCCCTCCATAGACAGCTACGTAACTGAAACTTTGACACTTCAAAAAGTCCGTAAAAAGATTGTAAAACTAATCCATATGTATTGAGCGGTTTAGTCCAAATTTTCTGAAGAGAAGCTTTATACACTGAACAGATTGAATTTAGGCTTATGTTTCACATATAATCATTCATCAACTCACACATCATTGATCAGAATCAATGAGGTTCATTCTCGTGTTACACAGCACATTTGAACTTCTGGAAGAGGTTTGTTCTCACAAGTCAAGCAGGTTTGGTTGAACTTTTGTTTAGGTTCACTGATCAATGTTTATATGTGAATAAAAGCCTAAATTAAATCTGTTTATCATATAAAACGGTCGAGTCTCTAAGTTTTATGATCTCTTTATGAACTTTCTGAAGCGGCAAAGTTCCAGTTGCATAGCTGTCTATGGAGGGACAGAAAGCTCTCAGATTTAATCAAAAAGATCTTCATTTGTGTTCCGAAGATGAACAAAAGTCTAACGGGTTTGGAACAACATGAGGTTGAGTAATTAATGACAGAATTTTCATTTTTGGGTGAACAAACCCTTTAACCTCTTGTTAGCCTGTGTATATACCCCTGTGTTTCAGTTTTTGATTGTTGGTCATTGTCTTTACATCTCTGTTGTAAAGCTGTTGCATTTCCTACTGGATTATTCTCATTGTTTGGATTTATGGTTTCTTGTTTGTATGTCTTTGTTTTTTTTTTTTTTTATTAATAAACTGCTTGCAAAAAGATTCTTGCCTCTCCTCTTCCCTGCTAATTGTAACAGTTGTGTAGTTCACACGGCATGTGATTTAAAATTCATTAAATTCATTTGGGTGAAACAACATTACACATTTTCTTTTCTTTTTTTTTTGTTACACATTTGTTTTGTTTGTATAATAGTGATTTGTTCAATCATTACTGTTTGATACAGATAATTTATTTATTTACTTGTAATTATTTTACATTTCAGAAAATAATGTTAATTCTGTTTGTAGTTTGTTTTCTTTTTCTTTTTTTTCTGTACCCATCCCTACTCACATGTGAGCAAATTGTCCCCTCATTGGTCAATAAAAGACATTTTTAGATGTCATTTTGTTTGCTGTGATACTTTGATTTGAAGCATTTGAGTGTGTTTTATATAAGTCTACATCAGTGGTTCTCAATAGGGACATTCAGAGAACATGGGACAGAGCTTAAATTTGTATCTACTTGCAAATGAATCTGGTCTGCAACATTTTAACATTGTGTCTACACCGGCGTCTGCTTCGCTTCAACAGCTTGAAGCACCTTTTCTCCAATAAACAACAGCAGAAGTCATTTTTTTTCCTAAAGAGAGTTGAACAAGAGCTGCGTGGACTGCGTGCTGTATGTGATTTTGCAGATCTGATTTGAAGTTTGTCTGCATGACACATTTTATCAAATCTATTAGTGCAAGGGGAAATTTAATAATATTTTTTCCACTAAAAGTTATTATTTAAACACTATATCTTTGGGAAAATTGTGATTATTTACATTACTGTTCAAAAGTTTGGGGTTGGTTAATTTTTTTTTTTTTTTTTTGAAGAAATTAATACTTTTATTCACCAAGGGTGCATTAAACAGATCAAAAGTGACAAAGACATTTATATTAGTACAAAAATGTCTACTTCTAATAAATACTGTTATTTTGATCTTTTTATACATCAACTCTATCGCGTGTCATTATGCCTAGTGAGTTGGCTCATGTGATTTATGTTTTGCCCTTCCGTTAAGGGAACACAGTGAGCATCAATGCTCCCTGGTTTTCTCGGTGCATTGTGAAACTTTTTAGGACGCGAATGTTTCAGTGCACTAGAAGGATTTTGCAAATGAGACAGCCCTTAAAATGTCAGAATCCCTGATCAGTGCCCTGACTACTGAACTAGCGATGCACCCATTGTAAGATGTAGTTTTCAAACATCCTATTTAACGTGACATTTGATTTTAGGGTTTTTGTTCTTTTAATATTTTTCTAAACAGCAGCAAAATGATATGTTACTGTAAATGTTTATCATGTTACAGTTGACAACAATATGTGAAAATATTCACAGTATGATTTTTTTGGCCAAATTGTGCAACCCTTCTATCCACTTATCAGCATACAATGGTCTTTCTGTATGTATAATTGCATGCAGGTTGTTACATGCTTCTACAGTATGATGATAACATAACATACTGTATACAGTACACAGTCAAGGACGCCTAATACCACACAAGTGTCCAAGTAGAATTCAAAGCTCAAGCAGACAGATAAAGGGCAGACTTTATCTTAAATTAAAGACTAAAGGGTGTGTCTGACCTGTACTGAGCTTGGAAGTGCTCCTGAACGAAACTGTGTCGAGTTCCAGGCTGCTGTGAGTTTGCTGGGCCGGGGCATGAACTCTCTTCCAATTCCACAGGACCCTGAGACATGCAAACAGAAGGAATGAATGGAAAAAATATATTTAGCTGTTTTTCACATTGGTTTTGGGATGCATTTCTATAGATTACACAGGGAAAGTATACATAGATTAGACAGGGAGGGTTTAAAAAAAGCATTTCGATATTGCAGTAAAATGTTTCAATACAACCAGCTTTTTTTTTTTTTTTCAGAATTTAGAGAAATACAAGGCATGAATTAATCTCCAACTGATATATAGACAGATATACAGTATTGTGACGAGTCAGAAGGGTATTGATCCATATGCAGTTTATTGAAGTGCTCAGACAAAGACATAAACCAGGTAACAGGCAAAGGGTCGGGGTAGGCGGCAGACAGCATAAACAGTAACAGGCAGTAGGTCGAGGCAGGCGGCAGACAGGAATAAACGGTAAACAGGCAGAGTTCGGGACAGGCAGCAAGGATCTCAAACAGGTAACAGTCCAAGTCAGTGACAATAAATCAAACAGGAATAAACGCTCAGAAATGACAACCGTGGCTAATCAAGACTTCGCAATGAGAGTGAGTGTGAGAGAGGCTTAAATAGTGAGAGAGTGATTGGCTGCAGGTGCGCGGGTGATCAGTCCCAGGTATGTGGGTGCATGGGAAATGTAGTCCAATGAGAGTTAATATTCGGGTGACGGTTCCCTCTGGCGGTTCGGGAGAACTGGTGCAGGTGACTCAATCGTGACAAGTATAGCCAGTGTTACTCGTTTTCCATTCATAGAAATTGTATTGCTACTACAGAGATAATGACACAAAACACATGAACATTGATAAAATTCATTTGGATTGTAGTTCAGAAAGTTGAGGATTGGTTAGTTTTTACTAAATTAAAGTGTCAGGATGTGGGCATTATGGAAGTTCATATATGAAAAAATTTAAATGTTATGCATATAATTAAGTGAGGGAATTAGACGCTGCTACAGGGGCCATTCTGAGCAGTCCATAATCAAACTTATTTCATTTTCATTTTTATATTGCCTGAGATACCAGCAATACACTATCAATTTTACTAGATACTTGGCAAAAGGTCTAAACCCACAATAAAGACACACCAGCAAGTGTGACGAGAAATTTAGCTTTATGGCATTGAAAGACGGTCAAAATAAGGCTTTGTAGAAAAATAATATACTGCATTCACAGACATTATTTTCCTGATAGGATTAGAATTCCCTGATAGCCCTAAAAATATCCAAAAACAGCAGGTAATTTCGCTTCATAATTTTTACTGAGGTTATGCAAGGATAAACACAGACATGTTCGATTTGGATGGGATTAAAATCATGTCAAGAACATCTCGAATGTACCTAACCTCCTCAGGGACAACTAGTCCTCCAAACAGGGATTAAGACATCCAGAGAATTATGGGAAGCAGTCAGAGAAAATGAAATTTTAGTCTATACAGAGGGAGGAGAAAAATGAAACAGTCAGTATGATAAAAGTCATCTGATTCTTCAATGCAAATCCTAACTGTGGAATTAAACATGTCCTTACATAAAATCTTTCCATACTGGAAGAGAGGGAGATGAATTTATACACACACACACACACACACACATATAATATATATATATATATATATATATATATATATATATATTATATTATAAAGAAACTAGCACCTTTAGGGAACTAAAAGGCAGAAAGTTCAGACATTGGTGCTAACAATGCCATATTCACACTGAGACTGAGGCAACAAACCTTTCCCAGTGCTGTTATAAATCAAGAGTGAAACAGGAAACATTGTTTGTAAGAAGAACTATTGTACAGATAGTTAGAATGAGAGACAGAGAGAGATTGAGCATAACTATTAATCTGACTGTGGTTTCTTTCCTTATTCATATCAGATGAATTGTCAAGCTTTCGGTGCACATTTGAAGAAGCACATTCTAAAATCTGGGTCAAAAGCCACTTAGCTGGACTTTAGAACAAAGAATAGATGCCTCCGTGACAAAACTGGGCAGCATTTGTCTTTCTTTCTTTTTCTTTCTTTCTTTCTCTCTCTCTTAAAATATTTTTACCAAATACAGACATATGCTAGATATAACTTGATAATGTTGCTTTATGTGCTGATAGTGATGGTCTAAAATAGCACTGACCAGCTAGTAAACACACATGGTGTGTAGAACCAAACTACACACCAGGAGAACCAAAACCAACAAGGAGTGCAGTGCACAGTCAGAAATATAACAGGAATCAACTGATGATGTCTGGAGAACATTGCTACAACATTCCCATAACATTATCTAACTTCCGTTCTCTGGGAGCAGCATCTGCAGAACTCTAAAATCAAAACTGTTTAAGACTTTTGTCACTAAAAACTCTAAGATTGAAAATAATTCAAATTTGACAAATTTCAAAAGGATAGACAAAGTAGACATCTGCAGAAATAGAGTGACTATTTGTTGTTAAAGAAACCTCAGATGACCATATGCTAGGAAATAATTCAAGACCATGTTTTCATAATACTAATATAAAGGTGCAGCTCATGTCTATGTACCTATCTGTTTGTCTCATCACAGAACTTGGGATGAGGTTTGAATGAGTTATTGCCTTTAAAGAGATAGGAGGTCAAACAGATACCCATCACCAGCATCAGCAAAACAATACAAACTGCTAGACCACACAGACACTCATGGGTATTAGATATCAGATTGTTTCATTCAGCAGACAAACTCCAGCCCAAGGACTCGCCCTTGCAGAGGAACTGCTGCTGTTAACAATGACTGTCCTCTGAATTATTCACTGAAGAGTCACTGAAGATGCACATGAATGTCTATTGAGCATCACTGTCTTCTATGGATCTTTTTTTTTATTTTTTTTTGATTAAGTTAAGTTTTGTTAAGAACATCTCTCTCATATAAAGAAAGCTGTCACTTTCTTTAATGTTGAGATTTCAAGGATTCAGGTGTGCAGGAAGTAAATGTGCCCGGGTAACTTTTGAGGTCTGGTACAAATATGATATACAAAAATACAGAGGCTACAGGTTCATATGTATGCACGATTAATCATTAAAATATTGCAATCTCGATTTAAACCTTTAAAGTTACACCTTTGCCGGAATATTAATTTAAACCTGCTTTCACGGAAATTCATGCTGCCGCCAGGGGGCGCAGCGCTCATGTAAGCTATATGTCTGAAACAGATTCACAAACAGTGTTTTCAGCTGACAGTATTGCTATTGCTTTGCTGCAAACATACAACAATATTTGGCTAAAAGGTTAGTCTGGATATAAACACCGATGTTATGGCAACCGCAATCAAAATGAGTAAATTACCTTTGAAACCAACTGTATGGGCAAAATATACGTCCAAACATAAACCTCTAAATAAGCTGAAACAATAATAAATTGTAAATGTGTTCAGCATTCTTCAAATATTTTTCGGATTTTCTAGAATATTTTAAGACGTAAAGTGAGCAGGATATATTAAAATTTAACTTATGGTTTCGGCAGGCATGTGTAATAAAGCGGGGCAGCCGGTCTCAGAGCCCTCCCCAGCTCTACAGCGCCCCACAATTTTCCAATGTAAAATCTGTGGTGAAAAAGTGGAACTGCAACGCGAGGTTGAGAGGCTGTCCCTGCTTATTTTCACGTCACTTATTATTATTATTTAAAAAAAAAAAAAAAAAAAAAAAAAAAAAAACAGATTCTAAATACACTTTTTAAAGGCTTTTTGAAAATGAGCAAAATTGGGTTTTAATTTACTCCATTTAGTTTGATGAATATAAAATTTTCCTAATAACAAAAACAAATCGATAATAGGCCTAGGCCTATTTATTTTTCTTTCGGAAAAGTCGTATTCATTTGAATGAAATATGTTTTCCTCATTTGAGAGGGAACATTTTTTGGGGAGTTCTCAGTATTGTGTAACAAATAAAATACTGACAACTTGTAATATTTTAAAACAACGTGTACTGTTCAGCCTGTAGGTGGCGAACAGTAACTGATGAAATTCATTCAAAACCTGAACGAAACAAGTCTTCATTCAATCATTTCATTAAACGATTTTTTTTTTTTTTTTTTTTTTTTTTTTTGCGCATAGTGAATTCATTTAAATTAAATATTTTTTTAATAGACTCATTTATAACATTTAGACATTTATAAATCGATTCATAACATTAAATAGAACAGTTTGTCAGAACCTAGCCTATTATTTTGTTTGGTTGGCCAATGTTTTGTTTTGTCATGAGAGCACCGTGATATCTATCTCTAAAAGAAAAATACAGATTATCCAGAGTCAAAAATTAAGCTTAAAAGAAAATATAATGTATCTGGCATCTAATTTAGCACTAATATGAAAATGTTCACTCTTACAGACTAGGATGTTGAATGTACATTCTTAAGATGAAGTCTTTGTGTAGCATACATAAACAATGATTTGGGACAATTATAATGCATTATAATGGTTGATTATGAAAAGTTTTCTTATTTAAAACGTGGCGCTTCTCATCCAGTGTACGAAGTTCTGCAAACCACGCCCCTCTATCACTTCCCTCCGCTCCCCTTCCCCGGTCCCCTCCTTCTTTCGATACGTTTCGCAATCCATGGCTGTGAGGAAGTGGGAAAAGAGTTGTGAGGAAGTTAGGAATGGCTACATGAATTGAGGGAAGAATAGAAGGAAGAGTCATGATGGATTGAGGAAATGTCCATGGTAAAGGAAGTAATGGAAGAGCTAATAGAAAGTAAGGGCAGAGTTGTGCAGAAGAAAAGAGGGTTGTTACAAATTCAGGAAGATTTGTGCAAAAGCACAAGGAAAAGCTATGAGTAAGTGGTGGAAGATTTATCAAGAAGAGAGGGAAGAGCTATGAAGAAGTTACAGAAGAACCATGAGGAAGAGAAAACAAGGTTAAGAGTAAGTGATGGAGAAGCTATGAAAACATTGGGTAAGCATGAGGAAGTGGAAGAAAATCTGTAAGGGAACGAGGGATGAGTTGCAAACATGTGAACCCAGAGAGATAAGGAAATGAGGAAGAAGTTGTGAGGAAGTGAAGGCAGACCTGGGAAAAAGTGGGGGAGAATTGTAGGAGAAAAGGTGTGAGAAATTAAGGGAAGAATTTTGAAGGTAAGAGGAAAAAATGTTGAGGGAGGAGCTATGGAGAAATTAGGTAAGAGTTGTGAGGAAGTTGTGGAAGACTGCAAGGAACTGGCAAGAGCTAAAAGGAAGGTGAAATGTGTGAAACGTTACGAAGCAGTGAAGGAAGGGTAGTGGGAGAATTGGGACAGATTTCTGGAAAGGGAAGTGCTATAAGATAGTAGGGCTGTGTGGAAGTACCCTTACTGTGAGGAAGTAGGGGGGAAAGTTGTGAGGAAGTGGTTAAATGCAACAGGGAACTATGGGAAGAGATAAAAGGAAGGGTTGTGATGGAGTGAAGGAATAGTTATGAGGACGTAAGGACAGAAGTGTGAAGAATAGAAGGAAGAGCCATGATAAATTGAGGAATCGCCCATGAGAAAGTGCTGACAGAAAGTGTGGACAGAACTGTGACAAAATGAGGAAGAGTTGCGCACAAGGAAAAGGATGTGCTTTGAAGAAGTGAGGGAAGAACTATGAGGAAAGAGTTTTGAACAAATGAAGGCAGAGACCTGAGGAAGAGAGGGAGGATTTGTGAGGAAGTGAAGTGGGTGAGACTTGTGGGAGAAAGTCTTTGAGGAAGAGAGAGAAGAGCTGGAAGAAAGTGAGGGAGGAGCTGTGAGGAAGTGTGCAAAAAATGTGCAGAAGTGAAGGGGGAGCTGTGAGGAAGTGGAGGGGTTATAAAGAAGTTCAGGAAGGACTTAGATGAAATAAAGGGCTGAATTGAAAAGTGCATGAATCATGCTGAATCTTCAAATTCTTTTTATCCCCTACATCCATCTGTCTGCCCACGGAGGACAGTGTGAGCACCCTCCTGCATGTGGAGCTGGATGTTTTTAAGAAAATCCACTGAGGTTCACAGATCTCTGCTTCCTGCCTTATTTCTCTCGTCCTCTATATACTCCCTGCAGTATGAAAACAGCCGAAACATTCTTGCAACAAATGAATCAGAAACATGTCAAGTATTTACCTACTCTCACAGAAGCATTACTCCAAGAAGTGTCTGAATGACTCATTATAAATATACACAGCCGTTTACAAAAGTTAATAAAAGTTATTCCTTTCTGGTCAACAGTTTAGAGCTTTCTGTAGAGCATATGGCTTTGAATTCTATAAAATAGTTTTTAAAACTTCCCTCTTTTACTGTCTCTCACAATAAGAACAAAGACTGTTGAAGTTGACAAGAAGTCAGGTAGAGATGTTTGGCATGGAACCTTTTCCTGAAGACAGCTGTCAGAGATGCATGTACAGCTATATCTTTCATCCAGTCTCTTATACAAAATATATTGCAAATAAGCCATCATTACTGGTATAAGATGTACACTTAAATAACACAAAAAAGTGTGAATTACAAAATAAAATACCAAATATAGAGTTAGAATATATTTTAAAGAAATATAGCACACATATTAAGCAAAATGTCTTAGAAGAATTATAATCATCCCAGGTTTCATAGCAAAAGAATATAAAATTGTGATTGTATTAGTATTTATTTATTATATTGCATATCATATTGCATATGTACTATTAATATATTTAATGATTCTCTATTATATTTGAATGGAAGTATAAGACATTTGAAACATCAACCCTAAAAAAAAAAAATGTATTACAAACTAACTAGTTACAAAGCAAAGGGTGCAACCCAGTTGGTTAAAAGTAATTGCAAAAATGGCTATAAAAAACTAGCATAATTTGTTTGCAGACAACATTATAAAATTCATATATTTTTTTCAATATGGCCTACATGTCCAAAATTATTTGGGACCTATGTACAACTTCTGCCAGATTAAATTTTAATTTATTTTAAAAATGTTGTCATTTCGAGCAAGATTTAAACACAACCTCCGCAAGAAATATTCCTCTGAGCCATATCTGCTCATGCTCAGACAGACTGAAATCCTCTGTTGTTAGTCCACTTCCTCAACAGTCCAGTAAGGGCAGTTAATTGGTGTCCTTCAGAGCTTTTTCTCTGTGATCACAGGCATTTAAGGACTGTATAGAGATTTTAGCTTAACTCTGTGATGCATAGGGCACTTTCTTTACCAGAAACCCCTCCAAGAACCTTTTATTCTTCCATCAGTTGGGCGGCACCAACTGTCATGTGAAAGGAAAAGGTGGGAGGTCAGCGAGAATGGAGGAACAGACAGAGAGGCATGTAAAGGGGGATGAAATGCTAGTCTTGCAGGAAAGGGGCTGACTCACAGCTATTCTTTCAGACACACATAGCAGCTGCTAATTCAGGCTATTCAGCCGGGGCTTATGGTATCACAGCAAACACTGGGACTCACAGGATAGGAAAAACCCTGACAGGCATTTCACTCTAACAACCCTCTATCTCTGTATTTGTTTGTCCATATGGCACTTTATCTATCTCTCTATTTTTCCATTTCTACATTTCAATTAGACATTCACAATCCCTCTTTCTCTCTCTCTCTCTGACTCGTCTCACTCTCAGTAACTCACTCTCAGGGCTCCCCAGAGGCTCTGATCTTCTGGGTATTTAGTGATTTGTTATTCATTTAGAGAGGTCACGCACCTCTTTTCATCCCCAAACACAGCTGCTGAAAAACATTCCAGGACTTTTATTACATTACCTGGCTTGCATGTCTCGAGTCAAAGAGCAGAGTAGAGCAGGATCTTCCAGCCTTTACTCACTCAGCCTAACACTACGAATGGAACGATCTTTTACTCTGTTCATATTATAGTGGGATACCAAGTTAGAAGGTTAGAAGGTTCCCTGTATCAGTGTTTCCAACATCACTTTTCAGCAGAGAGGAAGCATGTGAGTTTGCAGGCTGTTTTGTCAAGTCAAGTCAAATTTATTTGTATAGCACTTTTCAAAATACAGTTTCAAAGCAGCTTTACAGAATGCTTAAATGCTTAAAAATGGTTTTAAGGCTGCTTGACCCTCAGAATTTAGATCTAGCTATATTATATTTTTATTTATTATATTATATTTCGTGTAGCAAATATATCAGTGCCACTGTATCTTGTCAAGTCGTAATGAAACGGATCTGTCATTTTTACCGGAAAATCAAGTTATGCCATTTTGATTAAACATTACAAGGTTTTTTAAAATTTCTTTAAAAAATTAAACATAGACCTGAATGAATAATTTATAATAAGATCTATAACATGCATTCACAAAATAGGTGAATTTTCATTTCATGCCATCTTTAAGAGATATAAATGGTTACACTTTACACTAAGTTTTTATTTGTTAAGCTATATAGTTACCATGAACTAACAATGAACAATACTTCTACAGCATTTAGTTAATGTTAATCTCAACATTTACTAATACATTTTTAAGATCAAATATTGCATATGTTAACATTAATGCACTGTGAACTAACATGAACAGGGTTATTTTAAAGTGTGCTGTAGTCAATAATTTTATCCCTTAAAACTCATCTTTGATCACCAAAATGACATAAAAAAAAAAAAAAAAATTCCTGTGAAAAAATTCTTCACGCCTTAAAATAGCTTGAATGTAACTCTTCTACACTCTTGCCTCATTTAGTATAAGCGGATCAATGAATATGCAAATTAGCCCCACCTCCACTCGCTCACGCCATCTCAGAGATTCACTCAGTCAACTTACTGAGGTAAACGCTGCACAATGGTATTGCTTTTTAGAACATCAGACGCATTATGGTAATCAACTTGATTAGCCTTTTGCTTGACTTTGTCATCAAACAGCTAATAATGTGTTGCTAATGTTACATTGACTGCTGCCTTCTAACAGTCAGTATCCTTACAAACACTTTAACAACTCAGAAAATCGGAGGAGAAAGGCATATTTCATCATAGCATCGTAATATACATCATACACCCGCTATATTGCTATTTGCTAAATCTACGCAATTTTTCATATCAACAGAAAAATATACCGGGATAACCTGCCTTCTCTCGAGACTACCCAGTTTGTGTTAATGATATGCTAAAGCCTGCCGGCATGTTGACATGATTGGTTACAAGGTAGTTTGTGACGTCACAGACACCAGCGATTTCAAACCGTGGGTCTGAGACTGCCTTTTTTTCACTGCAGTTTTAAGGAGAAAATACTCAGCAATGGTGTTGACATACAAGTTTGCACATGGTTTGTCTTAAAGCATGTTAAAAACACCACATGTATAAACAACATTAAAACTTGATTTTCACCACATGGGGTCATTAATTAACTAATGTTAAATTATAAAACATACTGATTAAAATTTTTCAAATTTTATGTAATTTAAATGAAACAAAGTTATTTATTTATTTATTTTTTTCACAGGTTGAAGCTACAACAAAACATTTTTTTCTTTTAAACGATTACATTTATCATGCTTTTTATATATTTTTTTACTAAATAGTGTTAATTTGACTGACTGCTTCATTTACGCTTTAATTTCCAATAGTAATGTCTTGGTATAGAGATGAGAAAAATGTCAAAAAGAAGTACTGTGAATGTTATCATGATGTTTATCCTGCATTTAAAAATTACTTTAAAAATTGTGGTATGAGAACTTGCATCGACTGAAGAAAATGATAAGAAACATTATTGAGTTGTCCTTGTGGGCTGGATGCACAAACAAACATACAACGCAACCACTGTAGTCTGATTCTCAAACTTTTTATTCTCAAAATGACTTAAATGAGTCAGATCTTTTTTTAATCAAAAACATACAGTGTGACCAATGTAGCCTGACTCCCGAAACAAATAACTATGAGCAGGTTCACTTAACGGATAGTTTAGAAAAGATTGGTTTCTGGTTTGAATCAATCTGAAACACCGCCCTTTAGAACTTACAGCAGAGAAGGAATTTCTTTCATATCTAAGCAAGACATCTTAACTGAAATATACCGAAACTGAATCCGAATCAAATCAAAAGCTTGAGAATCTGAATCAAATTGGAAAATCTTTATCAATACCCATCACTGCTCAACCCATGTCACTTCTGGTGTTTCTACAGATAAAAACTGATCTAACGTGTAGGCAAATCTAAGTGTGGAAGATTCTGCACACTCTTTGCAGGGCTACCCAATAAATATAAATTGAATATGATTCCAAATAGGTTTTAAAAAACTGTTAAAAGTTTCTCACAGCTCTGCCATCTTAGGAAGGCTGCACCGCAGGCTTGATCAACAAAATAACTGTACGGATTAGAATGATTTAGATGGCATAGCTGTGGTATCTTATACAACAAAACACTTCAGTAAGTACAAAAAACACTTAGTGGTCATCAATTAGTGGACTGTGGTCCATATTCAGAGCTTTTCTGGCCATAAATTAGCTGCAGTAGTTTCCCAAACATGAACTAGCACAGTTTAGGGTCTAACATTGTCTATTTGATAATATTTTATCCAAAAAGATATTGTGTATTCATGCTACAGCTAAACCTGTAGACGTGATAAGATGGGATGTTGATGCCATGGCTCTAGAGCAGGGCTATTCAAGTAGTTTAATTCGAGGGCCGGATTGTCAAATCAAAAAGTTGAGTAAACAAATTGAGCCGCACCGCCAGGAAAAGAGGAGGAAGGAGGTTGGGGTGCCCTCGGGCCGGATGAAGATGATTGGCGGGCCGGATTTGGCCCGCGGGCCGCCAGTTGAATAGCCCTGCTATAGAGCCTCAGCAGTTGTTAGAGCAAAACATCAGCTTATGATCATAACACCACACTGATTTGTAAATAAATAAACTCACCCAACTTTGATTGTTAAACCAATGTGTCGCATTTGTCCATAGCTGTAGTGCTGTTGTGCTCAAAAAAATGTGAAAACGTGAGGCGCCTAAATAAATTAATGGTAAAACAGCATGATGCTATACAACTGTACATTTCCTGTCTATCGCCACCCTCAGCCACTTATTCCAATGACTGAAATAAGCACAGTTACAATATAAGTGGGAGAGCACTGCTAGAATGGACCATAATGCAATAGGTAACATTTAACTGTGCAACATTATCAAAACTAGTTGATAATTCCCAAAAGAGAATTAGGCTTGAAGAGAATGTTTTACTGCATTGAAAATTTACATACTTAAAAATTTTACAAACCAGGACGCATAATGTAATTTGACTAGAGTCAAGAAGTATTAAAGTAGAGTAGGCTTTAGTAAAGCAATATGAATAGCCTAATTGTAACGGTGTAGCCCAGATGATGAAAATAAAGATTCAAAAGTTTCCAAAACAAAGGTATTTATTATATAAAACAAACTTTAGTGATCAACAGATGATGAACAGGTAACTTTAGATCATTTTCAACCTTACACATAAACATTATATACCGTTTTGTATTTTAATATACAGTATTTCAAAATGCAATTTGTTCCTGTGATGGTAAAGCTGAATTTCCAGCAGCCGTTACGACCGACCAACCAACCGACCGACAGACAGACATATCTGTCTCTTGAAATAAAGTAGTAGGAATGTCCTGCATTATAGTGACTAAACTGTACTAGTCAAAAATCTTTCAAAAAACAGTGAACATAATTCTGTACAAAGAAAGGAACATTGCAGACTGATCTTTGGTAAAATAAAATGTGATCATATCAGATAACATCCCCCCTTTACTTCTGAAGAACAGTTTTAGAGGTCTGCAGAGGAATGCATTACAAAAAGGCATAGAAATATTGTCAACACCGTATCTTCAATGATGGGGTGCTTATAGATAACCATGAATATCATACAGTATATAGATGATACTGCCAACCCCATGTTTGTTAACGGAAGAAGAGCAGCTGGGTGCTGATCAGTCAGTCATTCAGATGATAAATAGAGCATACAGCTGAGATGACTGTAAAAATGCACAAAAATCCCAAAAAGTACCTGGGTGTGAAAACGCATACATGCACACACAGCGAGGACTCAAACCCCTGCTATGCGAGTAATCTCTAGACCTCTCCATGGTACAGCATGCCAGCCTATACCATCCTATACACCCCCACGGCGAATGTAATCCAGCTGAGATTAGGATACGATTCAAAACACACACACCGACACACGCATCCAAAATGCACACCCACTCACAGCATGAGCTATGTGCTTTACAGAGCCAATCTTTAGCTTCAGGCAGAGATAACTGAGGTGACAGTTTCATCTCCTCTCACAGGGGTCTCACACTTACCTGAAACACCTCAATGGCCCCCTTAAAGGGATAGTTTAAACATTAAAATTCTGTCATTGTTTACTCACCCTCATGTTATTCAAAACCATCTCATTGAAAACTACTGACAAATATTAAAGAGTTTTTTTGATTCCATCAATGATAACAAAGACTGCACATGACGATAATTAGGGGTCCAAGCATGAAGTGCTGGAAATGTATTGCATTTGTAGGATTTTCATATTACTATTTTTCTGCCCTAAAAGTGTCTGGGCATCAGAGACCAAACATCACAGAGACCTCAAACTTGGTTGGTGGCATAATCTCAGGCATGCGTACACACATTTGTCGTACACAAGGTGGCACTATAATAAGGTCCATTGTGAATTCTATTTTAATCTAACAGAATGGAAGTTTCATTTCCACCATGTCCAATGTTTTTCTGACATTTCAAATTGTTTGAAAAAAATTTGTATTCTCCTAGGTCTGCACAACACATGATACACAGGTGCTGTCGACAAAAATTTATCATCACACAGCCTTCTCTACATTCTCCCATTTGTGAGAATCATAATTTTATACCCGCTTTGAATGATAGAACCTTCCAAATGTGGAATAACAAGGGTCTTTCTACATTTAATGAGTTGTACACAGATGGTCACTTTTCATCTATTGATCACCTTGTTAGTAGATTTGGTCTTTTTCACTCTCGTTTTCATCATTACTTGCAGATTTGACATTATGTTCAGCAGGCTTTTTCTGACTGTAGGATTTAGCAGGTAGAGCACCAGATTCTAGGCATATGGTTTCACAATTTGTTTCCCTGTTCTCTTCACAGTTAAATACGTCTTTTAATTATCTCAAGGTAGTCTGGGAAAAGGAGGCTGGCATCAATTTATCTGTCAACCTCTGGTCCGAAATCTCGCAGAGAATACATAGCTCTTCCATCAGTGCAAGACTCCAATTAATTCAGTTTAAAACTGTACACAGATTACACTATTCTAAAGCCAAACTCCACCAGATCTGCCCAGCTGTGTCTCCAATTTGTGATCGATGTCAGGCTGCAGAGGGAACTTTATATCATTTTTTTTTTTTTGTTCTGCCTGAAACTCCAGAATTATTGGCAAGATATTTTTTCTTCTTATTCTGCGGCATAGGATCAGGTTCTCCCTCCTGAAATGGAACTGGCCATCTTTGGCTATTCTGACACATTTTCCACTTTGCCTTATTATTTGCAGCTGGCATTAATGCTGGGCATGGTTGTGGCCAAGAGAATTATAGTGAGGGATTGGAAAGCCACTGCTCCCTCATGTTTTCAGAGATGGCTTGCTGAGATGGTATCTGTTTTACAGGGTTAGTTTACGCAAAAATGAAATTTCTGTCATTAATTACTCACCCTCATGTCGTTCCTCACCCGTAAGACCTTTGTTCATCTTCGGAACACAAATTAATATATTTTTGATGAAATCCGAGAGGTGTATGACTTGTCCATAGACAGCAATATAATCACCACTTTCAAGGCCCAGAAAGGTACTAAAGACATCGTTGAAACAGTCGACGTTACTGCAGTGGTTCAACCTTAATTTTATAAGTGACGAGAATACTTTTTGTTCGCAAAAACAAAACAAAAATAACTACTTTATTCAACAATCTCTTCTCTTCCCTGCCATTATCCTTATGCAGTTGTCGCAGTAAGCACAGTGAAGGCTTCCGTGTTTATGTCCGAATGCCGGCTGCACGATGCATGCATGATGTTGACGCAGGAGCCATCTATGGACGAGTCTTATAGCTCTCAGATTTCATCAAAAATACCTTAATTTGTGTTCCGAAGATGAACGAAGGTCTTACAGGTGTGGAATGAAAGAATTTTCATTTTTGGGTGAACTAACTCTTTAAACTTTGAAAAAATACGGTTTAATGAAGCAAAGTCTCTTAATACATTTTCCTGGGGTCCCTTCCTCCAACATTTACATGATAATAGAATTTAGAGATGATACATTTGTTATACTATGATTTTTGTGTGATTTATCTTCTTCCTTTGTACTTTATTTAGGCACTTATGTCATTTGTAATTTCATCTGGCTGCTGTTTGTTGTTTGTTTATTGCTGTTCTTATAAAACTATGAAACAATACTGAGAGACAAAAAGTCATCAGAAGAATTGTGATCAGTCAAAGCATCGCAAAGATACAAGTTAATTAATTTGGTACTCATGCTAACATGTTCTTTAAGGGTATGTTTACATGACAACGATGTACTAAAAACTGAAAGTTTTTTCCTTTGCGTTTTTCGCGTACAACATTGTCAAAATCCCCCTTCACACAGACTAAAAATGCTGTATTATGCATGCCAGGCCTGTAGTTGCCGATGTCAATTTTTAAAAGTTCACATTTTAAAAGACCAATTTAAAATGTGAAAACGCTGTTGTTGTGTAAATTAATGGCCAAAACGCATAAAAAGTTTTCCATTTTTAGGTGAAAATAGTGTTATGTAAACGGCCCGTAATAAGTTGGAAAAATGAACAAATATATCCTTCAGCAGCCGATCAAATTTCAGCATTTTCTCAATGTGAATGACAGATGAGGGCTATAATACTAATGTTTTCCACTAGAAGGAGCCACTTTATAAGAAATGCTGTTAGTTCTAATCTTTTTCCATCAATTTGAATGCCTGAACATTTCATGATTTCACATCATGTGTGTTTATAAGCTGGTTCATCAAACCCTAACTCGCAGTATCAGTGGAGATTCCAGACTATTGACTTTGCTGTATCACCTATTTGTCTACATAGTGCTACATGGTGTTTGGACCCTGATAATCGCCGCTTGTAGCTTTATTTAACGATTTTAAAACATACCGTTAACAAAAATATAGGAAAAGTAATAACTATTAAACTAACAATGTATTTTAAAAAAGAGATATCTAGAACATGATTACTTCAAATAATCCAATCATATTCAATATGAGCTGACACTAAACAGTGAATGAACATTAGATGTCATTTTTTATAAACATGCAAAAGTTCTGATATGATTTATCTTTAATTTTTTTTTCATCACAGAAACCAGCTGTTTTAACAGGGAGGGGTGTGTAGATTTTTATATAGCATTAAGATTTTTATATAGAATTAAGCAATTGTGTAACAGTAGAGCCTTGAACCTGCACACACACACACACACACACACACACACACAAAATCAGTCCACACCTCCTTCAGCAGCACATACTCTAATGTTCACATCTCACTTCAAAGAATAGACAAAAGTTTAGATGCCTCTGAATATTTTAGTTGTTCTCTGCACTATTTAGGGAGTTTCTCTGAAATATTCATTGGTTTAATCAAATTTTCCTAAAAAAGGGTTAAATATTTCAAGCAGCAGTGAAATCCACTACAGGCCCTTTAATAGTGTCTAGGGAACATGTACGTGTGTCAGGTGGGTACCTGCTAGCTGAGGGTTTGAATGGACACCGATGGCACTTAATCACAGGAGAGAGACATTATGAACAGCTCAGATCACAGACATACACTTTATTTTATTACAAATTTATACAGCTCTATTCACTGTGCCTTATAACAGTATAAATATATTATGGAATATTTTTTTCCATACTTTTTGTACTATGCAAAAAGTATAAAACACTAAAAAATTGTTAACTCGATTTAAATTTTTGATGATTTTAATCTGCAATATACAGAAGCGCACATTTTTAAAAAGTCCTCGCCACAAAGAATGTATGTAGTATCTAGTGAAAGCAACATAATATGATGGAAAAACCAAGGGGGAAAAAGCAAAACACCTCACAAGGGGGTCATTAAAAGTCTATTATGTTTAAAAGTGCTTAAAATACACCTATTCACCTCTAAAGGGTTCATAAAGAGGGCAGGGTGCCATTATGCAGTGTATGGTGCAGTTTTAAAGCACCCCTGAGGTTTCAGGAGCGGGTGATGGTGAGCCGGATGTGCATTCTGCCCTCTCAGCCGATCAATTCCCAGTCTAATGTTCCTCTCTTTTGTGGCATATGCCTCCCTCTCTATGACTTCAACCCCTCTCACACACTCTCTCTGTCCTTCTTAGGTTGAACTTGTTAAATATGCATGATGCCTCAATCTCAGAGCTGTGTTTATAGAGGCTTGTCCAAAAGTGATCCAGTGTGATAGAGTTCACTGCTTCTAAAGATCTTTCTTTATTTTGTGTTTGACCTAGAGTGCCCCTATTGAAAAAAAGTAGTCATCACTGTACTATTGTTTCACAGCAGATGTTCTTGGGACAATGTCTGAATTCATAGCAGAACAGAAATAGTTGACAACTCCCTGGAGACAATACCAGAATACATACTAAAGCTCCATTGCCAGTGATTTTTTCAATGGAGGTCACCTGGTTGTTGTATTTTCCGTCGCTACCCTAGTAAGCATTCAAGTCGCTGAATGCGCTAACTAAGCATTTGCAAAATCAGCTAGTCATTGTGTTGTGCCAACTAGTCTGTCTTAAGGAAGCCCTGAAAAATAAGACCTTGATCAAACCCAGCAGGCATGGGACCAACCTTCACCATTGAAATATGGCTGAAATAAGTTGGTGTTTCAGTGTTGAAATAATGTTTAAAAAAATGTGGATACAATGTTTAATGCTAAATTTTCTAAAAAGTTAAAATACTTCAACATTGAAAGGTCTGTACGAAAAGTAAGACGAAACAACGTTGCAAAATCAACATTGCAAAGTTCCAATCTGAAGGAAAGTCCGGACAGCTGGGATCAGATTAGGACAGCAGTCTCTCCACAGACTCTCCACTTCAAGCGAACAGGCTTGGCTTTACATTCAGAGTCTTGCAGATTAGATATGCCACTGTTGGGAGAAGCCATCTGATCGACATGGAAAGTTACCAACCGCAGATTTTTTTGAGGCACTTAAGGTTAGCCCAATCAAACAACCAATGATAGCATAGTATATCAAAAATAGTGCACAGTGTGGCAAAAAATGGCAGCTCCTTCAAATAATGCTGCATGATATGACATATCTGGAAACACACCAATAATAACAAAATGAATAATGAACTAAATCAAATTCATCCAACAAGCATTAAATTAAAATTACAACACATTGTTGTCAATATTTGGATTTTTGAAAACATGCTTCTGTGTAACATTTGCTCCTCAAGAAGGTACTGTTTGCACCAAGTATTATTAGATGCAGTCAAAATAGTTACATAAGAAATATTATATAAGAAATATTATCGTATAGAGTTATATTTGCTATAAAGAAAATAAATAGTTTGAATTACACAAATTAGATGAAATAAAAATGCAATCTAAAAGGGGACTTTTCATTTAGACTTAACACTACCATGCAAGACTCACCCACATCTATGTCAAGACCATCCCCTCTTAATTAATCACTCCCTACATCAATTTTGCCCGATTCAAATACAATCAAATGGAAAGCCATGTTGACTATCAAAAGCCAGAAAGTAAGATTGGGATTGCCAAATTTAGACAGCAATATTCAAGACAATCTGTGAACAGTTCATAGATGTGCCTGAAACTACAGTAGCCTACACTTATACCCAGCATGACATTATAGCTGCATCCCAATTCAGAGGCTGCATCCTTCAAAAGGACTCGGACTTCAAAGGCCACGCCTTCGAAGACCACGAAGGTCGGACCGAGTGTTGTTAAATGGGACGGTCTAGCCTATGGAAGACTGTTCTTGTCTAGCAACTCTGACAGCTGCCACTGCATGAAGGGACCGCACCAACTTGATATTTAACCCCCGGGATACAATTTTGAAATGCGATTGGGCTACTTTTGGACTAGTTTTGAGAAGCAATTGAGTGGATTTTGTGGTAAAAACCTGGCAACCCCGTTTGTATTGTTCTTTTGTGCATACAGGTCAGTTCAGAATCATCTCACAGTGTGAACTACGTAAGAGCTACGTGGAGAAGCATGCCAGTTTGATGACTTTTATTTTTCCATACATTAATGGAAAAAAAAAAAAAAAAAAAAAAAAAAATCACTTAAATGGATGAAGGTAAATTACAGATAGACAGATGGACAGCTGGGTTTGAGGCAGTGAAAGCATACTGAGTAATATTTCCTTCAGAGGTTCCATTTTGCTGGGTAAATCCTATTAAAGTGTAAGCACTAGGATGATTCTAAATGTCACAACTATATACATGTTTCATTCAAAATGATATAGAATCTTGTGATCATGTAGGCCAAGTACAGCAGGCGATAGCCAAGACAGACTGAGCGAGTTGTAATCTCTGAGTAAACTCAATCCTTTGAGGTTAACCACTGAAGTGAGCACTTTCATGGCAAATCACACTGACATTCTTTGACAAACAGCCCAGGAAAAACACTTGACCTGCCTTCTCTTACTCTATTTCTTTCTTTCTCTCTCCCTCTCTCTCAAAACATTTTAACTATGTTTAAATTATTTGACACATTTTACATTTTGAATATCAGTGTTGTTGGACTCAAGACCGGACTCAAGTCCAAGTCTTAGACCATATTTCTTGGTCTTGATTCAGACTCAGTCCATCCCCTTGTGAAAACAAAGTGGGCTTAATTGTATTTAATGTGCAACTGTTGTGTAATTCAAACCTTAAAAGGTATATTTTTTTAAAACTGCAGATAATATAATGTTAATAAAATAAAAGGCCAAGAGCAGTTAAAGAGAGTACACTTTCATGACTCTGATTTTAACACACTTTAGTACACTTTTGAAAGTGCAATTTGTAATAATGTCAAATTAAAGTTTTACTTTAAAATACATTTTAAATCATTGTTTTAAAAATATTTGCTCATGCTTTAAAGAAGTACAATTTTATGTGTTGACTAACATACTTGATTATAATTTTAACTACTGTGTGTTATTAGATATTACATTTAAAATTAATATTATGTATTTTAAATGTAATGAACTGAAACTTTATAACAAATATATTCAAATAAATGACATGCTGTATGAGTTTTAATAGAAAATGCATTAAAGTATATTTTAGTTTACCATAAATGCTTGTCAATACACTTTTAAGGGGTGGTATAATGCCATTTTTACAAGGTGTAAAATAAGTCTCTAATGTCCCCAGAGTGTGTATGTGAAGTTTTAGCTCAAAATACCCCACAGATACTTTTTTATAGCATGTTAAATGTGTCACTTTTTGAGGGTGAGCAAAAACGTTCAGTTTTTGTGTGTGTCCCTTTAAATGCAAATGAGCTGCTGCTCCTAAGCAGAGGGCGGGGTTTCAAGAGCTTATGTTAACACAGTGTTAGCAGCGTCGATTACCTCATGCAGACTCACTGAAAATGTCAGCCTTTTATGTTCAAACTGAAGTCGGACAATGATGAAGAGGCTCAAGAAGAAGTGACAACATGTAGAATGCAACAGGATGTTTCTGAATGGTTAGTTGCTTAATTTATGTAGCTGATGTGGGATATCTTAAAGTCATTGATCAGCATATTTTGTCATGATAATCTATAAATCGCTTGTGTGGGAACTGTTGTAAGATGCCTAGAGCCAGAGAATATATGCTGCATGAAGATAGAACAGGTATAGTTTAGTTTAATTACGGTTATAACTTATTTTGGCATCTTGCTGTATGATATGCTGTTGCATTTGTGTTACATACTGTATTGCAATAACATGGCCTCACCCCATTGCTGTGTTTTCTCGGAGGCAGGGTTTATGTAAATTTTACAGGTGCTGGTCATATAATTAGAATATCATCAAAAAGTTGATTTATTTCACTAATTCCATTCAAAAAGTGAAACTTGTATATTATTTTCATTCATTACACACAGACTGATATATTTAAAATGTTTATTTCTTTTAATTTTGATGATTGTAACTGACAACTAAGGAAAATCCCAAATTCAGTATCTCAGAAAATTAGAATATTGTGAAAAGGTTCAATATTGAAGACACCTGGTGCCACACTCTAATCAGCTAATTAACTCAAAACACCTGCAAAGGCCTTTAAATGGTCTCTCAGTCTAGTTCTGTAGGCTACACAATCATGGGGAAGACTGCTGACTTAACAGTTGTCCAAAAGATGACCATTGACACCTTGCACAAGGAGGGCAAGACACAAAAGGTCATTGCGAAAGAGGCTGGCTGTTCACAGAGCTCTGTGTCCAAGCACATTAATAGAGAGGCAAAGGGAAGGAAAAGATGTGGTAGAAAAAAGTGTACAAGCAATAGGGATAACCGCACCCTGGAGAGGATTGCGAAACAAAACCCATTCAAAAATGTGGGGGAGATTCACAAAGAGTGGACTGCAGCTGGAGTCAGTGCTTCAAGAACCACTACACACAGACGTATGCAAGACATGGGTTTCAGCTGTCGCATTCCTTGTGTCAAGCCACTCTTGAACAACAGACAGCGTCAGAAGCGTCTCGCCTGGGCTAAAGACAAAAAGGACTGGACTGCTGCTGAGTGGTCCAAAGTTATGTTCTCTGATGAAAGTAAATTTTGCATTTCCTTTGGAAATCAGGGTCCCAGAGTCTGGAGGAAGAGAGGAGAGGCACACAATCCACGTTGCTTGAGGTCCAGTGTAAAGTTTCCACAGTCAGTGATGGTTTGGGGTGCCATGTCATCTGCTGGTGTTGGTCCACTGTGTTTTCTGAGGTCCAAGGTCAACGCAGCCGTATACCAGGAAGTTTTAGAGCACTTCATGCTTCCTGCTGCTGACCAACTTTATGGAGATGCAGATTTCATTTTCCAACAGGACTTGGCACCTCCACACAGTGCCAAAGCTACCAGTACCTGGTTTAAGGACCATGGTATCCCTGTTCTTAATTGGCCAGCAAACTCGCCTGACCTTAACCCCATAGAAAATCTATGGGGTATTGTGAAGAGGAAGATGCGATATGCCAGACCCAACAATGCAGAAGAGCTGAAGGCCACTATCAGAGCAACCTGGGCTCTTATAACACCTGAGCAGTGCCACAGACTGATCGACTCCATGCCACGCCGCATTGCCGCAGTAATTCAGGCAAAAGGAGCCCCAACTAAGTATTGAGTGCTGTACATGCTCATACTTTTCATGTTCATTCTTTTCAGTTGGCCAAGATTTCTAAAAAAAAAAACCTTTCTTTGTATTGGTCTTAAGTAATATTCTAATTTTCTGAGATGCTGAATTTGGGTTTTTACTTAGTTGTCAGTTATAATCATCAAAATTAAAAGAAATAAACATTTGAAATATATCAGTCTGTGTGTAATGAATGAATATAATATACAAGTTTCACTTTTTGAATGGAATTAGTGAAATAAATCAACTTTTTGATGATATTCTAATTATATGACCAGCACCTGTAGGTTTAGTGAGGTCACCAACCCCGAAAGAAGCTCATTGTAGTCCCTACCAGCCATTTGTTGTCGTCCTTAAACATGGAATTCTTTAAAAGAAAATATCTTGCTTTGCTTTGAACTTTTTGTCGTAACTTTGCAGATGTTGTTACTTTAGTGTGTAACAGCAACATTACACACTAAAGTTAAAAAAGTGAAATCATAAAGAACCACCCCTTTAACCATATTTTAAAAACAATAGAAGTAATAATGAAATTACATATAAAGATGCATTTATGTTCTACTTAACTAGATCAAAGTATTGCATTTATTATATAAATTTAAACTATGATACTGTACATTTTCATTTAATTCTTAATAACATGCAATTAAATGCCTGAAAACATTACATTCAATATTCAATATATTCTTTTAAAATATAGAATTTCAGTAATTAGTACTCTTTTAAAAGTAAAAAAGCTAAAGTGTACTTCTTTTTGAAGGGTCGTCTAGTTTCGGCCTTGACTTGGACATCCTACTCAGGTCTCAGCCTCTAAAGAGCTGGTCTTGACTACAACACTGCTAAATATGTCATTGGCGCACAGTGTCAACAGACTAGACTGTTCTTTAGTTAACAGCCACGGATCTATGAAAAGTAACCTGTGACAGAGTTTGTAGATGGGTCAAAAGTCATCAGGATTTTCCCACAATCTTTCACCCCTTGACAGATATACAGCATATTAGACACCAAGACATTGGTGATCGCGTCTCCCGATTCACGCAAACACAACGACAATAAAGAGCATCTTTTAATCCTCAATGGGCTTGCCCTTTAGATTACTGTGATTTGTCTCCATGTTTATGATCATATAACATACAGAGGTACTTCATCACCCTCTTCTCTGATTAAAATAATCTTTACTGTATTTTCTTGTTTTTCCCCACGTTTCTACCTGGAGGAATTTATTTATTTATTTTTTTTTTAAATATTGTAAGCCATTATGGCAGAGAGGCAAACAAATAACATGACAAGTTAAAAAAAAAGAAGAATAAAAAATTATTTTAAATTCGCTTCATGTTGCACCACTCACTTTCAATATAGACACGAGCAAACTGCACACCAAAACTATTAAAATACCTTTTATAATCAACAAAACGTAGACACCGCGTAAAGCTTCATTGATTTAAACTGAAGTTTTCGAGAGTTCAGAACTCAAATGTCAAATTGTAAGCAATAACAGGGTCTGAAAGTCATTCAGCTGTAAATAATTGTGTCTCTGTTTGGATGTCTCTGTTTGGATCAGTGTGATGTGATGGGGCCAGAGATACGGACCCATTCTGTGATGAGTCTAAAAATGGCTCTTGATGGAGCTGCCACATTACCATGCAGGCTTGGCGTCTTCGTTTGCTGCCACTACAGCAGACAAAGGCTGAAGTGTGTTCACTGCCAAAACAGACTTGAGCTGACCTGCTGCTGTCTGACACTCTGTACAATCCACTGCATTCTAACAGCCTCCAAACTCTGAGAGGGTGATTATGTGTGATTATCAAACATGCATCTTCTTTTAAACACCCCAGTGAATTTTTATTATGCACATTCCACGCTCTCTAATTCCTCATTGATTTCTAAAGAGAACAAACACTTACAATAAGGTCTCACTGAAATATACAGAACATTACAACACATTCACAACACCCCCACACCAATCCACCCACTCATGTTTCCCTCCTACACCCTGTCTCTAGCACAAAAGTTAACAAATGAAACAAGAAAACTAGTCAGCCAATGTATCATACACAGGGGGGAGTCTTATGTTAGGCTGCAACTTCCTTCTCATTAGCTTAATGGAGTTTCATACCTCAGACTTTAGAAACACCATTTAAAGAGACACACAAGAGATGACTGGTAGTTTGGATGCAGTGCCTCATCAATAGAAGAAAAATAAAAACTAGTCATGCAGTTACACAAAGGCGGAACCAAACTATTTTTTTTAATGTATGCTAGTGCATAAATAAGCATTTTAAGTTAACAGAATTACAACTGAGAACAATTTATTATAATTTTGTAATACGTTATTATCACAAATTAAATCCCAACTAGAGGTCTGTACACCGACAAACATCTTAATTAACTGGTAAAAAATATTATTTAATATCACTGAATCAACTTAAATACATTTATACAAACAAAACAAATTTTTGTGTGTTCTAATCAGGTAGAAATAGCGCTTTGAAGCGTATTTTATTAAGACTTTTTATTAAAAGGTGTTAATGAGGTTTACAGTGTTATTCTGCAGTGGAATCCTATTTAAATTAGTAGTCTGCAGTGTACTGGACTGCAGACAACACCAAAGAAAGCAGCAGAAACTGTGTGTTAACTTCGTTCAGATTTCCCTCTGAAAGTTCTGTAATAAGCATTACAACTCTGAAAAAAGTTTGTTGGCAAACTTTAAGACACAAGCTTAGCCATTTACCACTTTTCACAATGGCATTAACCTCATAAACTGGAGCAAGTCTAGTGATTAGTTGCTTTTCTCAGAAGCGCTTGTTTTAAGAAAGGTCTGGAACGACTTGAGATGAACAGAATCTTGAGATGAACAGTAAATGATGACAGAATCTATCCCTTAAACTATTTCTTTAAAGTTAGTGGGATGTTCTAGTTCTATTCATTCTTACTGTAGTTTATATAAACTAAATATCTTCATTTAAACAAATAGGTTTTTTTAATAACATATGTGATGTTGTGTGCTGAAAAAAAAAAAAACACTTATCTCCTAAGCAAGGATTGGTCATGGCAACAGACTAGTCCAGGGGTTCTCAACTTTGGCCCTCAAGGTCCATTTTCCTGCAGAGTTCGAAATCGCCCCCTGTACCCTCATTCACTATTCATACATTAGTCCACTAAAATAGTTCACTTGAGGGAGTGAATGAAAATGAGTGAGCAAATTCAGACACTGAGTTAGACGGAAGGGTTGCCACTTTTGCATAATTTCTTCTTCCTGTTAATAATTATTTGAAACTTAGCAAACTGGCAGCTCCAGTAGTAAGACAAAAATATTTCTGGACTCTGTCATATGTATAAACCTTAAACAATTTAATAACCAATTAAAAAGGAATTTACACCTGTATGAAATTACGCTGTACCCACATTGGACCAGAGGTTTGGAAATTGGATGGAAGGATGATTCCGCTACGGGCACCATCTTCTGGCAAGGCGCAGGAAATTAATTTGGCGTAACCCTCACAGAGCATTATGTTTATTATCTAGCCGTTGAGTGTACATCAGTTGTACACTTGTTATTGTGGTGCATTATTGGATTGAATGAGCGCACTCGATAACGTCCACTGTGGTTTCGAACACCACTACAAATGGCTATCCCTTCAAATAGTGCACCATTTAAGGTTATGGGGGCGATTTCGGACACAGACAAGGTCTTCTGGCTTACTAGAAAGTCATGTAGTGCCTTCTACACTGTAAAACTCAGTAAGTTCAGAATACTCAAAATATTTGAGGAAAGTTATTACTATTTTTTTTTTTTTTTTTTTTTTAGTAGGTTTTAGTGTTTTTTTTTTTTTTTTTAAGTTAGTAGAACTTAATTTTTGTGACAAGTGGGATGGGGCCGAGAGCTGTGGAAGCAAAGCAAGGACAGTGTGGTGCACAGGTGTCTCTCATTAATCACGTCACCAGTATCCCTTCACTCCCACAGTTCTCAGCCTTACCCAACTCATCATAATGTTAATTACATACAGTTCATTTACATAAACATCATATTCGGACCTTGGTTAAATGTTAGATAGCAAATAACACATGCTATTATAACTATCAAAGAGACTGTCATTATATACTTCCATGTATATAATCAAACAACATAGGTTGAGGATGGACTGCAAAACTTTTCAGACCATCTATACTCTAACCACAGGCTCTAATCTTCACCGCAATGGTAAAACTACAAAACTAACATAACAGAACCCCCTGTAAAACTCAACATAACACAAAATTAAACACTAATGTTTGTCTCCCTATGTTAATCTTGTGCAAGAACATACAAAATAACACTTAACTTTAACATTTACTTATACAGTCTGAATGCTGGGAATTAGAAATCTTCTGCAACTCAACTCAATCATACTAAGTTCAGCTTACTACAATGAAATTGAGTTCATGCAACTTTTTTCTATTAAGCACAATGAACTTTCATTATTATTTGAGTGAATGGCTGTAGATGTCTTTGGTGGCTGCATTGTCTCACTCTAGTAGATTTAAAAAAAAATAATTTTGAGGGCGTTTAGAAGGACTGATGGTGGTGTGTTACCTTGCTGGATGATTTAGTTCTGCTGCTGTGGTTGTTGTTGGTGGAGAGGTTGGCATCCTCATGCACACGGTCCAGGAGCCAGAGCAGAAACTCCAAAGCATCGTGTTGAGCGTTCCCCTTGAACTGAGAGCCATACTTGGACACAGCACTCTAGGGATGAGAGGGAGATTGTGTCAAGATAAATGTTGATCTGGGGACAGTTTTAACTTCAATTATACAAATCTTTTTTCCTTCACATCACCGGATACTAATGCAATATCCTTGGAACACTATTCAACCAATCAAATTTGTGGACCAGAGCTAAAGGTCCATTCACAGCAAGAACCATAACTATAACGATAACTATACTTATGAAGTTTTAATATTTGTTCTAATTCTATGAGAATAAGAAGTCCACACGCAGAGCCGGCCCTCCCGATAAGCGAACTAAGCAGCTGCTTAGGGCCCCGCCGCCACCAGGGGGCCCCCAAGAGCAAAATTAAATGACAGCTTGATTTTTACAGCGCTTATTCAGTTGCAGTTCTGGCGCCTCCGTCCCAATACCTGTACAACTCGACGTACATTTGCTTCACGTTAACGCAGCGGTAGAGTTACACTCACGGGACTGCACTTATTCGCAAACACAAAAGTTTATTATTTGCATGTGCTTCAAAGCCTTGCCGGTTAAACATTTCATTATGACGTGCTTTTTCTGAGCACGTTCACCTGAAGCGCGAGCGCGCACACACACTAAAAGCCTGTCAAACAGCGCTCGAATAGTGGACTTTATCTTTCGCGTCTGATTGCACTAATACTGTCAAATACACACAAGGTTTATATAAACACAGTTGGTTATGTCTAAAGTGAAAGTAATCAGTTGAGAAAATTGGATGCGTGCCTGATTTTAGATGTGTGCAGGTCTTAAAGTAACAGCCGCCTAATAGTAAACAAACTGCCCTTGTCCATAAAGGGATAGTTCACCCAAAAATGAAAACTGTCATTATTTACTCACTCTCATATTGTTCCAAACCTGTATTAATTTCTGCTGAACACAAAATAAGAAATTTTGAAGAATGTGGGCTGCTGGTCACCAACTCTTTGGTTACTCACATTCTTCAAAATTTCTTATTTTGTGTTCAGCAGAAGAAAAAAATTCATTCCGGAATTTTCATTTTTGGGTGAACTTTTCCTTTAATGTTAATACATTTATTATTGTTCTTCCTACAGGTCTATCTGAACTGGTAATTTTATGTCATTATTTAAGTATTTAATTTAATATTGTCCATTTTGTACATTTACATTTATTTTTTATATAAGAAGATACTGTTTATCTTAAGTTATTTTAACCGAGGGGCCCCCAAATAAAATTCTGCTTAGGGCCCCATAAAAGCTTAGGCCGGCCCTGTCCACACGACAACTATAACAATAATGAGAACTATGAATGAAAAATACAGTGACAGCCAATCAAAATCCACACAGCTTTAAAGAGCTTGAGCATTTAAAGTGGCAGACGACATGACTGCAGCGCCCACTAATAGTATACAAAATGTTATCATGGGTTGGTTTTGACGTAAAAAAAAAAAAAATGGTGCTATATAGTACTAAAAGTGGTTCTTTGGCTCGTAATCATAGGGGAACCACTTTAGGTGCTGTATAGCACCAAATCTTGGTGCTTCAGTGGTTCTTCAGCAGTTCTTCACCGGGGATGACTCTACTTTGGGATGACTGAGGTGCTATATAGTACCGCTACCGTATACAGAACCTGTTAAGCCCCTGTATGGTTCTTCAGCGGTTCTTCAGTGGTTCTTTGGGGTGATTAAGGTGCTGTATAACACCACTGTCATACAAAGAACCTGTTAAGCCCTTTTAAAGGTTCTTTACGAGCCACTGTTGGTGCTGTTTAGCACCAAGAAATAAATTGCAATATGGCACCTCTTATGGGTTCTACATAGCACCATTTAACAAAGGTGCTGTAGAGCACCTTTAAAGATATGGTGCTACATAGCACCAAAAGTGGTTCCCCTATGATTATAAGCCAAGAACCACTTTTAGTGCTATATAGCACTTTTGTGTATAGTTAGTTATAGTTATCTTATAGTCATCATTCTTTGTGTGAACAGCCCTTAACTGTTGTATAAATAATATCACCAATATTCAAAAAATATACAAGGTGAGATGTTATTTATTTAATTTGCAGTTTAATTTACAGGTGCTGTTAGTGTACTAAAGAGTGCCATTTTGAGCTGCAAACTTGTCTAAGATAAACACCTTTTCACCTGATAATGAGTCCATACATTGACTTTAACAAAGACATTTTCCAGTTTTGTCAGTGCAAACAAAGGTTTGAAAAGTCATTTATTTGAGGCCTAAAAACTAACATGCACAAAATGCAGGTGTGACCTTTGAACAAAGATGGACATCAGGAATATGTCAAACTCCCACACTGTCATTTGAGTGTACAAAGTAACTGAGGGCGGTGCAACATACAGTATGTAAAGAAATCTGATCATAATAATCCTCTTATCTACATATATTTGGATTGATCAGGGATAGAGGCAGACTTTGGGAATCACAAAGCTTCAGTAAGACCAAAAATACAGGTTTCTGTACTTCTATAATGGCACCTCATTTTGCTAATTTCTCCACTCCATGTTTATTTGTCATTTCATACGTTTTTGGTAGCCTATTACATTAACCAGCACAAAATGTTTATTTACAAGATGAAAAACATTTATCACTATTATGGTGTTTGCTCAACTGTTTCAAAGAAATATTGTGTGCCCAAAATTAAAATTCATTCTTCATTTATTCAACCTCATGTCAATTTGTTGGTTGCTCAAGCTAAATGGTTGCTCATTTCCATGCAATTACAATGAATGAAAACTGATGTGAATGCACCGTAAAACTATGATAAAAATGGTTGTCTTTTAAAGCCATACAAACCTTTGTGTAAGAAACAGAATGAAATTAAAGTCAAATCCTAGCTCTCCTTGACAAGATCAAGAGAGAAGTAGTGTTGTCCGATTAGTGAACGATTCATTCTTATGAATCATTTCAATCAAGTTATAACTGGTCTAAATGATTCATTCACAAATTGGACTGTTTTCAGTTCTCAAGTTCAACTCAATGACATTCAATAAAGAGATGGTTCACCAAAAAAAAATGTAAATAGTCATTATTTACTCCCCCTCATGTTGTTTCAAACCTGTATGCATTTCTTTCTTCTATGGAACACAAAAGATGATATTTTGAAAAATGTTGGTAGCCAGACAGTTTTGGTTGCCATTGACAACATAACCCAAAGAACAAACATTTCTCAAAATATTTTCTTTTATGTTTCCCAAGAAAGTCATAAGTTTGCAATGACATGAGGTTGAGTGAATAATGATAGAATTTTCGTTTCATTTTTGTATATTCTGTTCCTTTAAGGGCATTCACACTGACTGTTCCACACTGGGTGTTATTTGGCATAACAGCTCACCTGCTTCACAAACACCCGGTGTGAAGACATGGCGTCCTTTGTGTCTCGAATTATCAATTCAAATCATGTCTGCATGAGTAAACTGGGTCCAAAGTTCTAAGATGTCCTTGCACTGCAGCTTTATGACATTTACACCTATATTTGTCTAACCAGGACTGCAGGCTGTAAACTGATACCTCTATGGAACAGAAATGTGAAAAACAACAGGAACTTCAGGCTGTATTTTATTTGACATGTATTTAGGCCTACAGCCACTGCAGGTGTTCTAGTATGAGACATGCCATGTTGGATAAGGATATTTAGGAAATTAAAATCAACCGAGTTCAATCAAACCCATCTCTAAACAGATTTAACTTTTGACTTTCTTCCTCCTAGCTAGTAGCAAGCAAGCCATGGATCAACCATCCACTCTTTCATACTGGAGCAGACTGTTTGAATTTCATACAAGTTACTAAACATAATAGCACAGAGACTTTGACAGCCTGTAAATTGTAAAACATTTCATTTTTCTTCTTTCATCCTCTTAGTATATAAAGCTCCAATGGGCAAACAATACCATTTGTGTGTGAATTAGTTTAGACATAAATTACCGAGCTCCCTTCACTTCCGAGGACAAACTTTTCCTTTCTCTTACACAAGAATGACAAACAAGTCTAGCAGGTTAACACGACCTGTCTTGGTTCCATTGCCAATTCACTAGGCAACATGATGAATGACGGCATTACATAACCTCAGCTTCGGTGCTGCTAGCAGAGTTTCTCTCCTATTCTTAAGCTTTCCAGGCAGACGTGCTGGAATGTGCCTTTACCACATTCATCTTTTGATTTTAGAATTAACTAGTTTTCCATTTAGATCTGGGGTGTCAAAGACACGTTGTTAAAATAAAGGTTTTTTTGGAGCAGTTATATCAGTTTGTTTTTTTTGTGTTAAAGACAGGGCCAGTTGGCTGAATATATCTCATTGTGGAATCTAATCTGACCTGTGAGATATGCAACTGTCCCAGAGGCACTCATTTCATTTTTCCACTTTTAAAACATTTGTCACTCACAACAACAAGGTGTACAGGTTATATACAAATTTGACTCTGTTTATTAAAAAGCTGTTCAATTTTGAGTGTGATTAATACTATCTAATTACCACCAGTTTGGCATAGGCTCTGTATGTAATCCAAAAGCCTCTGGTGAAAGAAATTAGCAAACTAGCTTACATTTGTTTTAATGAATCAATATAAAGATGATTCTGTGCATAGGTATACTGTACCAGGGCATTTTTATTTACTTTTTTCTTCATTTGCATGATTGAAATAGACCAGCGGTGTCCAATTCTGCTCCTGGAGGGCCACTGTCCTGCAGAGTTCAGCTCCAACCCCAATTAAACACATATGAACAGCTAATCAAGGTCTTACTAGAACAGGGGTGTCCAAACTCAGTCCTGGAGGGCCACTGTCCTGCAGAGTTTAGCCCCAACTTGCCTCAACACACCTGCCTGAAAGTTTCTAGTATGCCTAATTAGACCTTGATTAGCTGGTTCAAGTGTGTTTAATTGGGGTTGGAGCTAAACTCTGCAGGACAGTGGCCCTCCAGGACTGAGTTTTGACACCCCTGATTTAGGCTGAACATAGAAGGCAGGCAGGAAGAAAGAAAGAGAGACACATAAAAGTCATCATGTCCAGTCTGTCTCGTTTCTCCATATAGAGGACAGTCAGCCACGGAGGACAGTTAATTTCTGCTGATCTCCAGGCTCTGTATCTTTCACTTTCCCCTGACCATCAGCGATGCCCTTCCTTCTCACCCTCATCATTTATCTCCTCACCTCAGAGACTGACTATACACTGTGGCCTCTACCATAGTTTCATGTCTTTACTGTAATCAGTACCAAACCAAACCAAACCCTGTAAACAAGACTTGCACAAAACTGAATGATTAAGTATTTCTAATAATACTATTAATATTATATCATATTGCATTTTGTTCCTATGGAAGTGCCATTTGTTATGACAGAGGAACTAAATACATTCTATTTTTTTTATAACTGAGTGCAAATAGCGTCCCTTGTTGGCAAACGCTATTTACACTAACTCTGCCCGCCAATGTCTGGTTGGGCCACTGAAGTTTTAAAAAAAAACATGCAGAATTCAACGTCTTCAGTGGCGCAGCTATAGCGAGTAATGCCAAGTTTACACTACAGGATTTTAAGCCCGATTTGCAAGTTAACGAGCTTGCTGACAGGTCAGGCTGTGATCGGGGGAAAAAAATACACAACGACGCATCAAAGAGGCTCGCTGACGCGTCGCCGACACCTCGCAGATGCCAGACAAATATTTAGCATGCTAAATATCTGGAGCTGTCGGCCGACTCGATATCCTGTGGTGCAACGTAACGCGACGCAACAGCCAATGAAATATACACTATGTCTATGGAAGCAGCAATAACAATCCATTCAAATATAATTTGCCGACGTTTATTCATATCAGATACACACTGTGTAAGTAACTAGCTCACTCACTCTATCGTTCTCCCAGTTCACCGGCCACGTGTATTTCATGACAAATGGATGAATTCACGTTATATATTAAGATCAATGTCATTATATAGGTTTTTAAATGACAAAACACTCACTTGCACATATTTGAGAATCGGAATATCAGATGATGACATGGTGAGCAAAGCAATACATCTGTCATACAGTGCGCTTGGCTGGCCGCAGTGTGTCACGTGACAAGCATGACACGTAGTCATGGAAACAATAAAGGGAAACGTTCTAAAATAATAGTCGCCTTAGCTCTGGGAGGTCAGCCAGAACGTTTTAAACTTGTGTGAAAGGGTTATTTTAATTTTAATTAAATTTAATTCAAAATTTATTCTAATTTCCTCCCAACATCCATTTTCAAATAAAGTCGTTGGGTGACAGTTGTCATCAGCTCGTGTAGTGTGTAATCTCCTGTTGTAGATCATTTATGTAGTGTCACGTAGTGTGAACACCACAAAGACTTAAAGACTCCACAGCAAGTCACATAGTCTGAACAGCACAGCGATCTGCCGACGTTTAAAGTCCTGTAGTGTAAACTTGGCTTAAGGCTCGCAGTCCTGGCATTTAACGCGATCGACGCGAGTTTGAATCCGCCTTTTGCCAAGCTTGCATTTATTTTTAATAAAAATTAAAATAATGTTCTAAAAGTGTAAATAAACTGTGAACGATATTAAAAGTGTTTATTGGGTAGGGTTAGAGGAAGGTGTAGGCAAGGTTTTTATTCTCCCAATAAGGCAGCATCCATTTAATAATTATAAGAAATATAATCATTTACACTCTATGATATCATTGCATCCTGTTAATGTATAAAAATCCTGAGGTGCAAACAGTATCTGCCAATATAATGTATAGATAGAATCTAATTACCATTTATTCTTATTGCAAAAAACTGACACTTTTACATGGTGTAAATAGCATATCGCTAAGAAAATGCTGCTATTGTCATTAGTGTAAATAGAATATATTGCTATTTTCACTTAGTGTAAATAACATCTACAGCTATTTGCACTTAGCGTAAATAGCATCTATTGCTATTTGCACTAAGTGCAAATAGCAATTGATGCTATTTACACTAAGTGTAACATCTACACCTAAGTGTAAATAGCACTTAGCTGACTAAGTGTAAATAGCAATTAGATGCTATTTACACTGTGAAAATAGCATATTTTCTTAGCGCAAATAGCCACTGCTTATAAAAAAAAAAGGTGTTGAGAAGTTAAGGGGAATAGATGGAAATGGCACAGATATCAGAAACATGCATCTTAGGATGATGTCTGAGCAGAGCACAAGCTGTGCTTGAGGTGGTGTGTGTATCAGTATTGCGCATTGCTGGGTAACCGAGATGACGCAGAAACGCAGAAACACACACACACACACACACACACACACTTCAATTTAGTTTTACAAATACACTGAAGAAATTCTTATGGCCACTATAACAATAAGTGTATGAATAATACATTTAAAAACTCTTAAATCACTATAAATCATACTAAAATTAATTTTTAACTCTTGGCCATAATAAGAACATTTTAAAAGGGTTTTGCTTAATGACTCTTTGAATATTTGTGCACTACAACATAACAAATGTGAGCATTCAACATACACCTGAAATAATGTTAGATAATAACTGCTTCTAAAAATACTTTTACTGTGAAATCCTATAAGGATAGGCTGACTTTTAAAAAGGTACATTTTGATACACTTGACACTGTAAGCTAATGAGGTCTATAGACAGAGCAGAACTGTGAACGGCAAATCTGAATGAATGGGAACACCAGGGGCAAAGTCTGTTAAGAATGTGGACTAATGTGCAACTCACTCTCCCTTTCTCTCTCTCTCAGCAAGCATTGAGTTACAAGATTCTAGATACTGTGCCTTCAAGGCATTTGTACATAACGAAACAGCCGTGAGCAGTGGATGACAGGATTCTTATCCTGTTTATCTGAATGTTTTTAAATGCATTATGTTTAAAACTGTGTTATTGCCACTTTTTCCTGCAAAAAGAAAAACTAAATAAAAACAAACGACTTTTCTGATCTAACACACACACACACACACACACACAAAACTCCTTTTGACAATTAAAAACATTCTGCATTCTTGCAAAACAAGTTGGTCGAATTGTTCGCAGGTGATTCACCTGTCTCTCTAAGCCCCTCCCACTTCCACTACAGACACTGCAGACTTTTGAATTTGTGATGAGGAAGTCTACTCATTTCTGTGAAGCAGTTCTTCTGAACAGTTTGTTTTATTGAATCAATTTAGAAAAATACAGTGGTTCAGTCTCATCTCGTTACGTGGTCATTGATATATATTTCATACTCCAAAACGTTTTAAACAAAGGTGTTGTTTATAAAGGTGTTGTTCTGTGTGTCCCAGTTTAGTATGTTGCAACCATGCATGATTCATATATATATATATATATATATATATATATATTATATATTATATATATATATATATATATATATATATATATATATATATATATATAAAGAAATGAATATATAAATGAGGACTAATATTTAACAAATGTATTTTTGTTAATTAATTTAGTTTTAAATTTATTATTATTATTATTGCTTAAAGTTTGCTAAAATGTTTTATTATTTGGTTTGGTTGACTCGTCCAATTCATTAACGAATCGTTCAGACCGAATTTGAGATCCGAGACAAAATAGCGTAGCTCATAAGACTCGAATCGTTTCAATCGAATCTTTGATCCGGTTCTCAAAATCAATCTGAATCAGTCTCTAACAAACCCACCTGTTGATAAGATCTCAGCTTCAGTATAACTCAAATAAAAATTCCGTTCTACACTGAAAGGAAGCAAAGGGTCTTTTAAAGACGTTGGCTACACTGATTACACTGGTTGATTAACGGGGGCGTCTAGACGGGGGAGTCGCGTCTAGACACCATTCTGTAAGTTGGTCGAAACTCACCTTAAATTCCACCGACAGCTGAGGCGTGTAATCGAGCGTCCAGAGCGCCCTCACTAGCGATGCCAGCTTCTCTGTCACCTCCCCCCTGACCTCCTCATTCTTCATCATCCCGTTGATCCTCCGCTCATTTAATTCACATTTATACTGCTCCAGACCCAAATACTCTGCCAGAAGTTCCGTGTTACTCAGGCACTGGACCACGGCGTTCATGAAACAGGTGTTTCCGTGATTCTTCAGACCCTGAACTCCCGGAGTTTTCTCGCCGTAGCACCATGACAGTCTTTCTTTCACAGATCCATAAGATGATGAGGGCGCAGCTATCTTCCTCGTTGAGTTCTCTCTGCAATTCCCAGAGTTGTGGGCGCTCAGAGTGTCCCCAAACCCTCCATCATCATCCTCCGCCCCGTCCGGCTGGTCCGCTTCCCCCAAGTGTGCTAAAGTGCCCAAAGTTTTGACAATCCTACTCATAAAATTTCCCAGCGATTTTAACGATTTCCTTCTGAACAGCTTCTGGGACTTGTGCGTCTTATTCTTGCGCTTGGTTGATTTGGCTTTGATTGTTTGTTTCCTGATTTCCCTCGACGTATCCATGTTTAAGTCTGTCTCACCCAAACCGATCAGTGGAAGTCAGTAAGAGAAACAAGTGCACTACGGTGTGAAGACACGGCGTCCTGTGCGTCTCGAAATTCTTCATCACTAAACCATCACGACGACGAAAAACAGACTCTAAAAGCACCGGTGTCGGCGCCGAGGCTCATGATGACTAACGCGTGCCCGACATTCCCTATCGCCGATCTCAGCTGCGCTAGTTTCGCTTTATCCATGACGCTCTTATACGCACCTGAAATTACACTGGGCTCAACTCCATTCAGACACAACTCTTGTTCTTTACACCACACCTACATGCGTGCTTGTGTGTGGATGCCCATTACTGGCTGTTTTCTCCGCTCTCTTTCTCTGGCTTCTTGTTGGAGTGTGTGTCTGAATGGTAGATAGGCTACACGGCTTTCTACCCTCCCACTATGAATCTTATTAGCCTGGTTTACTTTGAACATGTATTGGGTAAGTGAACGTGGAAATGAATGGACCAAAGACGGAAGTCCATCTACACCTGTATTTACCTGCTTCATCGCTGCTCACCTATATGCTCTCCAAACACAAACAAACATTGCTGTATATTCTAAATTAAAATCTAATTGTCGAAGCGTCATTATTTACTTCTAATTAATGTCCACATCCTGAATAAATTGGAATATCATTATATTAATTTACTGGAATATTAATTTTGTATACTCGCAACCACATTGAAATAAACTCTCTTTAAAACGATTATGCTGAAGTTTTCGACAGTATGCTATTTTAATTAACCCAATAATTCTCATTCATACCTTCACAATAAACAAGAATGTGATGAATGGCAATACGTAAGTCACGTGATTTATACAAATAACGTTTCCTTGTTCCAAAAATGTGTCATCATTAGCTTGACTTTTCACAACTGCCTGTATATAATATCCATAATGACCTTAATTTGGACATGCGCAGATACTTTATATATTCATATTTCCTGAAAGTGAAATAGGCCTATTTAAATGATCAAAATATGATAATTTATATCATAATAATTTTGGCCGTAAATGTAGATGGCAATACATATTCGGAGTTTCATTCATTTTATTTATTCATTAAAAATAAATATTATTGTGTGTGTAAACTAATGACTCAATCAGGGGGCCAAGATGACTTAAATGATTTAAAATAAGACATTCCAGCATTAAAATATGTCATAACAACTAAAAATCTAAAAGTTTCTTATTTTATTTCACCCCCTCAACTATTTTATTTTTTTTTTCTTTGAAGAACTACTGTCTTGAAAAAGGCCAATTTTAAAAAGTGTTATTTCTAGATCTGGAAAGTCATATAAATTAATAAAATCATCAACTCCAAATTAATATGTTTTTTCTTGTTATATCAAGCTCTAAAATATTGTATCAGGTAGAAATTGTGAGTAATAAGAATATTTTTAAAAATCCTTATCCGGTAAATCAGAAAAAAATGAGGCCTCCCAATATTATTGTGTACAATGGGGGGCTGTGGAGTAAAAAAGTTTGTGAACCACTGGTGTAAACTTATTATGATAAATATTCCGAAGCTCATAAACAATTATACCACAGTTGTCATTTGTCTTTTCGTAATGCATTAGGAGCCCCCTACTGTTGCCCTGAATGCTTTCTTTTAAAAGTGTGTCCATTATTCATATTCATGTCTAGAATCATATTCGTGTATTTTCATAACTGTAGCCCCATTATGCTTATATGCAAGGAAGACTGAGAGCAGAAAAAGAATCAAGAGTAAACTCAGCACAGGATTTTACAGACTTCATCTCATCTGTAAAACACCAACATTTATGATTCTAGTCTTATCAGACACCCTGTACAGGTTTCTCCTTTGATAGGCATCTTTATTATCAGATCAAACAAACCTTACAGCTGTGCTGCCATTCTGTATTAAAGAAGAATAGGACGCAGAACGAAGTTTAACACTCTTATTTCTAAATCTAATCTAAAGTCATTTTTTCTTATTAGTATGGTTGAATTAGATCATTGAAGGTCAGCAGCAAAGACATTGGCTAATAAAGTGAGATTAAATACATAAAGTATATTTGTGTAATTTAATATATTTAATTATTACAGGTTTGCGTAAAATTCTGAGATTGCATTTCACCGTTTTTATTCAATAAATGTGACGTATAAAGTGAGAGTGAAAAAGTAACTTAGATATTTTGTTGTAAACTGAAAAAGTAATGCATTACTTTACTAGTTACTTGAAAAAGTAATCTGATTACATAACTCAAGTTACTTGTGATGTGTTACCCCCAACGCTGCCGACACGTATCTTCAGTTACTAATTAGATCTCAACCATATTGCTTTTGAAACCTCATACAAAACCACATTTTAATTGCCAAATGTCTAAGTTAGCACACTGTAAAAAATGACCGTGATTTTAACCGTAAAAGACTGTAAAAATGCTAAAAAACAGTTGGTGAAAAACAGTTAATTGTTTTACAGAAAGTTTCTGTACTATAAATGGTGAGTAACTGTAATAGATCTAATGGTACATTTAATGGAATTTTACGGCAAAATACTGTTAAATGTACAGTTTTTGGAAGTGAAAAATAAGTCGTATAATTTACAGTGAAAAAACGTAAATTGACATTCCCACAATTCCCTCCGTGACACTTCACATTTGATGTATTTTCGCTGAAATAACTTTGTTCCCTTTCGATACTTTACTCGTACTGTGTCTTTTTAGACGCTACGGGGAAACTCCTTTTCTCAGATAACTGAAGCCTTATTCAATCACAGGAGTGAAACTGTACAGCCACTGGTTCGTGCAGTTGTAATAAAACAAACCAATGATGGTGCGGCAGAGCTGCGCGAGCCTATGGCGAAGCAGCCTGCCAGAGCCCGCTAGAATGGGCGGGGCATCTGGCTATATAAGCGGGCACTTCGCATAGGATCACTGATTCATTCTCCTTCAGCAACGACGATCAGTTCTCTTTGCTGGATGTACGTGACTTGAAGCCGCCTCGCCGACTACGAGCAGCAGGATTAAGCTGACGCAGCGACCTCTCTCTCGCCTCTTACAGCAAGCTGATCAGCGTGCCGCTTCGCAGCAGCCGGATCAGCTCACCGCTTTCAAGCAGCTCTGATCTTCACGCCACTCTCAAGCAGCCCGATCAGCGCTTCGCTCACGAGCTGCCTGCAGCGCCGAGAGTGCTTGAGTCAGCACTTCCCCTGCCACTGTCTGGCAAATATAACAGCGCCTGAACTGCTTCAGTTGATCGCCACACGAGCTGCCTTCAGCGTCCGAGAGCACCTGTTTCAGCTCATCCCCTGCCGCCTTCTGTCAGAGCACAGCTGATCACGCTCTCTTGCGCTTCCTCCCTCGCAGGAGGACCAGGAGTCGAATTTACTTTGCCCCGTCAGGGCATTGAGAACTTACATTGACCGTTCCGCCTCATTCAGACAGCCGGAACAGCTCTTTGTATGCTTCGGAGGCCGCACCAAAGGGCATCTGGTCATGAAGCAAAGGCTATCCCAATGCATAGTTGACGCGATTGTACTCGCATACTCAGGTCCTTTCTGCATAACTGCCTCTCAGAGCTCGGCTCCCTGGGAAACACGCTCCTGCCCAGTGCCAGGACCTATTTTGGCTGAGTTTGACCATAGCTTGAACTCACTAGAATCTATAACGACTCTGGCTATTCTGAGTCATTGGTTTAGCTTCCTGAACACTCTCGGCCCTCTCTGAGTACCTAGACTGTGCAAGGTTTTTAGAACGATTATTCAGGGCTGGGTTTAACCTCTGCGAGTTTTTGCCTTCTCTAGGCCCTGAATAAGTCTGGGTACCTGGCTAGTGGCCTTGTTTCATTGTACTTGGTCCCTTGGGCCCTTCAAGTGCTCAGGACTAATTACTCATGAGTCGTTCCTCTACCATAGCACAGTGTGATTGTATTGGTTCCCCGTAGTGTCTAGCAAGACGCAGTACGAGCAAAGTATCGAAAGGGAACGTACTTGGTTACTAACATAACCTCGGCTCCTTGAGATACGTGCTATGTCGCTGCATGACTCTGATCGACGCTTCAGTCAAAATAAACCTGAGATCCTTTGCGAAGTGCCCGCTTATATAGCCTGATGCCTCGCCCATTCTGGCGGGCTCTGGCAGGCTTCTTCGCCATAGACTCGCGCATCTCTGCTGCGCCATCATTGGTTCGTTTTATTACAACTGCACGAACCAATGGCCGTGCAGTTTCACTGCTGTGATTGAATAAGGCTTCAGTTATCAGAGAAAAGGAGTTTCCCCATAGCGTCTAGCAAAACGCAGTACTCGTTCCCATATCTCAGGGAACCGAGGTTACGTTAGTAACCGAGTACGTTTCTTCTTAGTTTTTTCTAATCAGTTATGTACATTAGGGTTTTATGTTACATCTAATGTTGTTAAATTAATGTTTTATTGCATTTTTAAAATGTCATGTATGTTACCATGATGGTGTTTATTGTTTGTGCAAATGACACTGTGTGCACTTTCTATATCATTCTCAGCTTGTGGAAAAGCTGCTTGTGATGAACTTTGATTCATCATGTGATTCTCATCACCACTGTGTTATTGGTGGTTGTCAGTGTATTACAAAGGTACAATACAGATATTGGTACTTCAATAGGTTGGTAAATTAACATTATATCAGTTAATGAAATACGTTTTTTTACCGTAAATTTAACAGATTATTTTTTACAGTGTGTAAAATAAACCATATTGAACCATAATTATTACAATATAAACCTTTAAATTATATGGTTTTGAACTGTAAAATAGACAGCTGTCCAGTAAAACCTAAAATGTTCCTAGCATATTTTTTACAGCAACCACAGCTGCTGTTTTTTTACCGTAAATTTTACAGGGATTTTTTTTTACAGTGCAGAGCACCCCCATCCCCCTCCAAAAAAACCCATTTCAGACTGAATATGGTTGAATATCCTTACTGTTAGGGGTTAAGATATTCATTATTGAGACTGTTTCTCAGAGGTGAGAGGAAATTTGGGACAGGCACATCCAGATGCTGGGTTCATGCTTTGCTGTACTTCTCCAAACCTCCCCCGCCAGCTCTCTGGAGATTCTCAGGTGATATATTAGCTGACAGTGCAGTTCACAAAAAGTCCTCAGAAACTGGGGCTCTAGGCTGCTTTATTTCAATGAAATGACTGGAATAGGACTGTTTAATGGTACCTTTAAATCTCATTAGAATTCATAACCTAATTTGTTATACAATTATTTGCAAGGAAAAGGAATGCCATTTGTCTTTTTGGTTCTATGGGTCTACATTAAAATACTTTATTATACAATAATGTTTTCTTGCAGATTAAGGTGCCAAATTAATTTGTAATACTATGTTTAAATTTAGTAACTGAAATCCAAAGGGCCTGCATTTGCTCCTAAGAAAAAAAGTCACATTTTATATAAATTCTGTTGGGTTTTAAATCTTTAGAAAAGTTGTACCAAAAAATAATTTCTTGAAAACGATATATGCAAGGCAAATGTATATTTCTCTAACAATCATCATATCTGAACTGCATTAGATGATCATATTCACTGTTTAAGGTTCTATGAGGGCTGTGGGTATCTCCACCTTAGGATAGCTCCATCGGCACTGGTGCTGACAATATATCTGCTGTTGGGACAGATCCTCACATTTGTGATGCTTCCACTGTGCCCAATGCCAATGTGGGTCACTTCTCCATCTGAATAGTGCCAGAGCTTCAGTAGTTTGTCATCTCCACCTGAAAGAGATGTTTGATGTTTAGCAATAAACTGCAGAAAGCAGTATGAATACACACTAAAAACAGGAATGTTAGATTAGCACCTTATCAACTCAAACTGTGAAACTCATTTAAAAATAACTGCTGGGATCATTTTGAATTATGCAAGTGTTTATTTAGACCTGGTGAGCAGACATTTATCCAACTGGTTTGCAAATGATGCTTTTCTGCACCGTTATAAATACTTCCGTTCATATTGTTTATTGTGCCACCTGTTGTTACTGTTACATCCTCCATATGACAGAAGAATGACTCAGTGAAAATAACTCTGCATTTGAAGGTACCTACCAGTCACAAAATATTTTCCGTCCTCAGAAATGTGCATGCCATTTATAGCTCCGGACAAGGAGCCCTCAAGTTCTCTGATTGCTGAACCATCATACACCTCCCAGTAGCCAATCTGTTCAATGGTTAAAGATTGCATGTAAGATGTCTTATCCTGGTCTAAATGTCAGTTTTAATGGTGGTATAACAAACAAATAAATAAGGTTAATGGTTAAAAATGGCTGACAAATCTGACAGTGAAGAGTAAGAGAGCAACAGTTAAAAGAATAAAAAAAAAAACAAAAAAAACAGAGAAAAACAATGTAATTTCTTCAGATCAAAGGCAAATAACTATATGCGATGTAATCACAAGATAAATATCAAGATGTAATTTGTTATAGTGCAATTTAAGAAAAACAAATGGCTCTAAGCCTTCTGTTGTTCTTTGTCTTGGGATGTTGCATCTGAGCCTGTATACAACAGATATTACATAAATCTAATTTCTGTAGACCACTGATTGCATTTCAGCAGTAATGGGGATGTTCACTTTTGTGATATGGCTTTGCTTTTTATTTTTGATAATTGGATTATTCATTAAAAAAAAAAAAAAAGAAATGAAAGAAATTCTGATTCTGAATACTTCTAATATATATCCTGTCAAAATGTACCAAACTTCATACTTATGAGGCTGTTCAAAACAAACAAATTAAAAAAAAGAAGAATGATGATTTATGACAGAACAGTTCTATCAAGTTTTTAAAGGCATGAGCACTGCAGACAGTACAGGTCTGGTACGCCTCATTGAGATGGCTCTGTCCCAGCAGGCTTTGCGCCAGCACTGGGTATCCGGCATGACCCCAGCATTGTGTCCTTTCAAGTACTGTACCTACTGTGCTGGTTTTGGCTGCTTTTCCTGGACAACAATGGAGTCACATTTGTGTTTGTTTGGCTACAGTCTGGAGTATTATTAATAACTGCTATTAGATGGTTGAAATTAAACTGAACACGTTTGTTTTTTGTCCAAATGCAGCAAATATTTAATCAAAATGTTATATGCTCTCCTTAAGTACCATTGTTGATAAAAAATTAAGCTACTTGCAAATAATATAAGGTCTTTAAATAAAAAGTAACATTTTACTCTTGTTTTTCCACAGATGAAATATGAATGAAAGCACTGAGAATGTCAGTCTTTCCTCTGCTTCTGTGTGATGGATGTATGTACACAGCCGACCATACGTATTCTAATAATCTCTTTAAATGAACACTGATGCTGTGCCCTAAGACTAGCAGATGGACTATTTGGCACACTGTAGAATGAGCGGATCATACTACAGTACATCCACAGGAGACTGGGAGAGCTTTCCGTCAGCTTGTTGTTGTGTACACAGTATCTATCTCTGATTTTTTTTTTCTACTCTCTCACCTATCCATCTCTCTCTCTCTTTCTGGCCACGTTTCTCTCAAACTCATGCCAGTACATCAGTCTAGATTAGTCTAGTCAAGTACCTTTCTGTCAGTGCCACTGGTGATGATCTGGAATTCCTCAGGGTTGTAACATACAACACTGAACAGGGTATTGGCCAAGACCATTTGATTCCTGACAAACCTCCTGAATGGGAAATGAGAAGAACCCAGACAAACATAGTTAAAGATTACATAAAATAGAATGTTTTTTTCACAAAGCAAATCAGTAGCCTGAAAATTTGGTTAATGTGAAGGTGTATGATTTAAAAGGATAGTTCACCCAAAAATGGAAATTCTGTCATCAATTACTCACTGTCATATCTATTCACCCAAAACTCAGATGCTTCATTAATCAGTGAAATAAATCCATATGAATCGAGCAGTTTAATCCAAGTCTTCTGAAGAGACATAGTCGCTTTATATGATGAACAGATTTAATTTAGGCTTTTATTGACATATAAACACTGATCAGAGAACATACATAGAGCACTCAAATATGTTAAACAGAAGCTCAATCGCATTTGCTTGAGTTTTTGGGTGAATAGAGTAATAGACTTTCGAAAGAGAGACAGACATCTCTCAGATTTCATTAAAAATATATTCAATAGACTTTAGTCAGGTTAGATGCCATATTGAATTTAACACAGATGAAAACAAGGCTGTGAGGGATAGATGTACAGTCTTAACAATGGCACACACTGTATAAAGGTTCTAGATCATTTTCTGAACTTACAGAATTTTTGTCTACTGAAATTTTTTTTCCATGTAAAGACGTTTCGTCAGCTGAACAATCTGTATGTTGTTAAACAACAGTACGATCCATTGAGCGCACTGTATTTTATCCTTCACAGGCTCCTTTTCATTCATGTCAAAAATTAAATATGGCACTACCTTGACTAAAGTCTATTGTGTTCCGAAAATTAACCAAATATTTATGGTTTTACAATTACATAATGTTCTTTTCTTGATTACTTTTCATTTCTAGATTCTTTATAACTTGAGGCCAAGACCTTTCACAAGACCTTTATGTCAAGATTATATATCTATGATCTGATGCTCTTCAAACTTACACCAGGTCCCAGATGATGCAGGCTCCATCAGAGCTGGCCGTCACACACTCCTTGTCGTTACTCTTGATTTTAATACAGTTAACTGTGGCTTTGTGCTCCTTCATGGTCTCAATGAGTCGATAAGATTTCTGGAATATCTCCCAGACTCTCACCTTCATTACAGAGAGATGTTAAGGTATACATTTATTTTGCAATTATTGCAAGGATGTTTTAGATTAAAAACAACAAAAACATCTCTACTTATTATTACATGGCTCTGTTAAATAGATTCTTCTTGGCTAAATGTGCCATTATGTGGATGAATATTAATGTACAATAAAAGCTAAACTGTGTTTTTGATCATTTCCCAAGGAAACTATTTTCCAACATATACTACCGTTCAAAACTTTGGAGTCTTAAAGGTTTTTTAATGGTTTTTGAAGGAAGTCTACTATGCTCACTATTTTAATATATTTTAAAAATGCTATTTATTCCTGTACAGTAAAATTCCCAGAGTTAAATCAACTCTGCTCAGAGTACACATGGTCTCTCTCTAAATAGTGTTAAAGTAACACTGAAGCAGAGTTAAAGTTAATCAGATAATTAAGCAGTTACATAAGTGATGATTGAACATTAAGGATGAACACCTGCTGTTAACAAGAATCAGTGAAGAAAAGAGAAACACAAGAACTACAACTTACTTCAGCCACAGCCTTAGATGAAATCAACTGAAGATAAAAGACATTAAATCTCTCAAGATCTGATCCACTTATTACTAACCAGATTGACTTTATTTTTGTCAGACGTCTAAAGAAGTTCTTATTGAGAATTAACAGCGGTTTAGATGTTGGTCAAAAAATTATGCCACCGTGATGGTGGTCAGGGTTTGTTTTAGTTGGGCTCTTGACACTTTTATGTCTATAAAATAGCTTGTGTTTGAGCAATTGCAATAAAGCTTCAGAACAAACACAACAAAGACTGAAGCAGCAGATCCGCTTGAATTTCCTGCTTGAAAGCCCTTTCAAATGAACATCACAAAGAGGGCTCTCTCTCTTGTGTTTCTTGACTGAGATTCGGCTATTGCAACAAAAACAAAAAGATTCCATTAAACAAATGCCTCCGTAAAGCTTCAATGCTAAAAATGAACAACACTTACCGCTCAGGCTTATACATGAAAACATAGCATACAATTCTCAACAGTGGTGACAATAATTATTCACACTGCAGTGATGGGAGTTTTGTCCTATGGTGACACCTAGCATGCATAACAGTGTGAAGTGTTTTTTTTTTTTTTTAAAGTATCACCATTGTTGAGATTCAAATGCTGATTCTTGATGTCTGTGTGTGTCTAAGTGACACAGTAGTTCAAAAATGTTTATGCACTACATGGTTTTAAAATTATTCAATATATCTGTTTGCTGCAACAATTTTGTCTCATGCTGTAGTTTCACAGGGTTGGTAACACAAAACCAAAATGTATAAATGACAAAACATATGATCAGTTGCTTTGGATGCAATCAGGCAATCTCACAGTGACTATATCATCATTTAACAACAGCTTATATCTGCTCACTCTGAAGCACTGGCCTCACTGCTTTACAACAACATATGCATTGTTGCAGATAAATATTTAACATAGAAAGTCAAGGGTCAAGAGCCCAACTTAAGCAAACGCTGATCTCCCTGATGGTGGCGTTGTTTCTTTTCTTTTCTTTTCTTTTTCTTGACCAATAAAACATCTAAACCTCTGTTAATTCTCAATTCTGTAGATATGTGAAAATAAAGTCATTCTGGTTAGTAATATGTGAAGCTGCCTTGTAATGCTGTTTGTGGAGTTGTTTAATCAGATCTTCAGAGATTTCATGATTTTTATCTTCAGTTGATTTCATCTAAGGCTGTGACTGAAGTCAGTTGTCTCTTTTCTTCAGTGATTCTGCTTGTTAACAGCAGGTGTTCATCACTAATGCTCAATCATCACTTAATTAATTGCTTAATTATCTCATTAACTTTAACTCTGGTTCAATGTTATTTTAGTATTATTAGGCTACGTCCACACGAAGCCGGAGCTTACCCTATCCGATCTTTTTTTTCCTCGTCTCAAGAAATATCTGCGTCCACACAAAACCACTGAAACGACCCAAAACGATGTATACATGCCAAACCAGTATGTGGCGCTGTAATTCTGCCACAGAGATACACTTAAAACAGCGAATAAGACTTGGAGCATGTGCATAAACCTTGCGCGCTGTATACAAACTATAGTAAAGCTTAGAAATAACGCTTTATTTTGGCTCAGAAGCTTCCGCAGCACAAACACAAGCATCTAGAGTCTGCTATTGTTGTTGTTTTTGCTGTTTTGTGCTGTTAACGGCGTCTGACTAGGGTTGACATGTGGGGTGATGACATCATCGTTTCACAAAATATATGGATAGGCTGTCCACACGAAAACGCAAAGACAGCGTTTTCAGATTTATCCACTCTGGGACTCGGTTTAAAAAAATAGCGGTTTCACCTTCCGAAAACTCCGGATCCGTGTGGACGAAATGCCTATCTGATACAAAATTTGTTCGTATTCACAAAAAAGCGTCTCCGTGTGGACGGGGCCTTAGAGGGACCAAATGTTCTCTGAGCAGAGTTGATTTTTTGAAGAAAAGCATTTATTTGAAATGGAAATCGTCTTTAACATTATAAACGTCTTTACTGTCAGTTTAATGCATCTTTGCTGATTAAAGTATTAAGTTCTTACTGACCCCAAACTTTTGAACAGTATTTTGTAGTTGTGCTAGATGTCACGTTTCACTAAAACTAATATTTCATAAACATTTATTTGTTATGTATTTGGTAGGTAGCCATGAACTAAGTGGGTTAATGTCATGTGTTTAATCTAAAACATGTGCACAGCTCTCAAGAGTGAGTTTATGATGTGTATCTGATGTGCTGTACCTGTCCTTCTCCCCCTCCGCTGACAATCCTCTTGCAGTCATTGGTTGCTGCTATGGCAGTCACTCCCATACTGTGGGCATTATGAATTATCAGCCTCAACTTCCCACTCTCTGGAGTGAACACACGAATCTTCCCATCGTTCCAAGCTGACAAAAAAGTTACCAAATAAAGAAAGCGGTGACTGAATTGCACTGAACTCCAAACAGGTTAAATGAGTGAATTAATTAACAATTTTGTGCATAATTCAAACTTTTTTTTATTATTAAATACTGATAAAAAAAAGACCCTGTGAAATAAATATTGGAGTTTTAGTTTTGAGGTCATCTATATTCTAGTGTACTGCAAAAACTGATTACAAATAAATAATCCAATAAATCATAATAAAATCATCCAATAAATCATATTTAAATAAAAAATAAAACAAAATATATATTTACAGTATTAATATATTAAAAATCCATTTATTATATATTATTTATAATAAAATTATAAATCTAACCAGAATCAAACTAGCAATACCAAGTAGTATTATGTTTTGTCTGTGTCTTCAGTTAAGATACAGCTTGTACACTTCAGGGCAAAAGAAATGGGCCAACCCCAAGCTAGTCTTAACCACAAATTATTGATCAGGAAATTAGCTAAATTTAAGTAAATGCACAACTTAAAAAGCCATTGCTGTCTCAGAAAAACATCAAAGACAAAATTAAGTGTTTGGCAGAATATGGGAAGTTTGATTCAGAGTGGTTCAGCAGAGTTGTGTGGAGTGATGAATCACAATGAAACACGAGTTGCATGGCGATGCTCCAGAGGGGTCTATTTGAAAATATGGTGAGAAATATAATAATAAATGCATCTCTACCACAGTGAAGTATGGAGGAAGAGATGTCATTGAGTGGGGAGTCTTTTTAGCTGCTTTGGAGATCAGGAGAATATTGCAGAATGGCTTGCTTCCCACAAAGGAAAAGTTTTTGTCTGAAGAGGAATGATCAGATTGTTGTTTTTCAACAAGACAATGCTCCTGCCCAAATTGCAAAGACACCCAGAAAGTAGCTTGAGAAGAAGTCCATCAGGATCAACTTTTGGTCTGGTCAGAATCCAGATTTGAACCGTATAGTGAATATATTTGGTCTCACATTAAACTCAAACGAACTGGGAGACATTTTCCAACTACTCATGAACTGTTTGAAGCCATCAATATAAGTGGAACAACACTTCCTGTAAAAATCTGTCTGTAAGTTGGGGAAGGCTATTCCATGCTAAGTGACTTTATCTACAGTATTTGTGCAATTCTTGCTAATTTCCTGACCAGTGATTTGAGATTAAAATGGTTAAGACCATTAAAAGACCACTAAATATTTTAGCATTTTTAGCTTGACCATTTTTTCCCCCCCAGGAGTGTACATACAGTGTTTCAAATGGAAAATACATCAACACAGAAAAGCTATGCTCCTAAAACCATTTAAACAGGTCACCCTATATGAGACTGACCACTGAAGATGCTCCTGCCATCTTGCATAAAGCCCAGAGCGTTGCATGTTATGTTGGGCACAATGATACGAAGAAGTTCCTTGGAGGACTCAGAATGCCACACTCGTATATCATTCTGTGAACAAGTGGCAAAGAGCTCTGACGTCCCACTGTTGAGAGTGACAGAGAGGATTTGCACAATTAGATGGATGGTCAATGTATTTTACATAGGCCTTCGATACAAAGCTTATGTCTCCCTCTGGTGGCAGAAGGGAGGTTCTCACAAAGCATTGCAGCTGTATCACTTACAAAGGAAAGGCCACATCCTTTACAGCACTGTTGTGATTTGTAGCAATGAGCTCTGGTTTGAAGTCGGCGTAGCCTAAACTATAGATCTGTGCTGCCTCTGTCCCGACGTAGAACTGGTGTCCATCTCCACGCAAGGCTACCGACATCACCCCTCCCTCCAACTGAACACTCCTGTCACAAATAATATACTTAACCATAATTAGTGGTTGAATGAGAGGAAGGCAGATAAAAAGAATAAATAAATAATAACAAAGGAGAAAAACAAAGAGCATATAAAAGAAAAGGAACAAAACTGAGAAAAAGAAAGAAGAGGAAACAAAGATTGTTACACACTTAATGGTTTTGAAATTCCCTCCTGAGCACAAAGTCAACATCCCATCTCCTGATCCCACTAAAATATCACCGGTCTTCAAGACTTTAAGAGTGTTCACTCCCTGCAAAAACAAGACAAAGAACTTTAAAATATAATTTTACCCAAGAGGTCTGTTAAAAGATTTTTGTTCAAACTTGATGTTCAGGTTTTGTTTGGTGTGTCTCTGTTTACTTGTGTTTCCTGGACTGTGTAGTGTAATAAATAATAGCAGTAGTCAAAGAGATAATAAAACAGTCAAAGAAAAATAACATATTTTCAGTGCATTATTTTGAAAATAATTCACATAAAATGTACCAGTGCATTTTTCTCAGAAGTCATGCATATTATGTATATACAAGCAACTTCAAAAAAAGAAATTCTTAGCTGCTAGCTGTGTTAAATCAAAATGAGAAGATTCACCTTGCTGAATTTTTGTTTAACAGGTCCACAGCTGTTGAGCAACCTAGTCTTCAGGTTCACTTTCATGATATCCCCACTTGTAGTTCCACAGTAGAAATAACTATCATCATTTGGGATCTGCGAGGCAGAAAGACACTTACATTTAGTGATGTTTTATACATACCAGTTTTAGACATACAAAACACTTTGAAAACCACGTGGAATGAGCAGGTAAAAAAAATGAGAGAACCAGAACGGGCAGTAGCAGTGATTCTCACTCACCTCAAGGCATTTGACAATTCTCTTGAGCTGTCCAGTCTGACATTCTGTGGGCCGAATTTTTCTGTTGGGCAAATCGAGCTCCCAGACACGTAGAGTTCCACTTAAGAAAAACAACAACAAACAAACATGAAAACACACTAAATTAACGTTTGCAGAAAGCGATAAGCACATTGTTTCATGCACACACACATCTATTTGTAGTATATATATTGCCCAACTTGACATCAGAATATATGTACAGTGTGTGCATAATTATTATGCACGTTGATATTCTGATCATGTTTTTTTCCAAGCACATTTTACCAATTCCAAACCACATCAATCTTAATAACTACTATTAATTTTGTATTTAATCATTTATAAGTGATATATAATTTTTCATCAAGGCTGGAAGTGAAAAACGCCTTATTCTTTTATAGATAAAATAGCCAAAAAAGAGATTTAACTCAGACTGAAAAGTCAAAAATGATTAAATGTCCATGAGAAGGATGCAATACTAATGCAATACTAGAAATTGCAGTTAAGGCATGACCATTGGACACTGAAATACTCATTGGCTCAGCAGGATCAGACAAAAACAGGTGGAGAAGAAAAGACACATATTAACTGCAAAATAATTAAGAATTAATGTGAATAATTAAGTGTGAAACCATCAGGAACCCTTTAGTCTCCAGGCCACCATTTTCCAGCACTTCAACCTACCTGGAGTCTCTAGAAGTGCAAGGTGTCAGGATCTCAGAGTCTTGGGTTAGATAAAGAATCCTAAAAAATGACCCCCACTTAATAAGAATCACATACTGAAGTGTTATAAAATACACAAAGACTGATTTTTCATAGCCTTTATAGACAGATACTGTAGAATGAGAGTGACTCTTGAAGGACCAGCACCACATCCTCTTTTACCACTGTTTGAAAAATTTATCTTCCAGAATCTGGCAGAACGTTTTGGAAGATCATCTTTAATCTATCTCTGCAAGACGGACTTTTTGACTTTTCAGTCTGAGTTAAATCTCTCTTTTTTTTATCTGTAAAAGAAAAGCTGCCTAATAATTATGCACACCTAAATATAAGGCGTTTTTCATTTCCAGCCTTTACGAACAATTATATATCACTTATAAATTATTAAATACAAAATTAATAGTAGTTATTAAGATTGATGTGGTTTGGAATTGGTAAAATGTGCTTGGAAAATAAATATGATCAGAATATTAACGTACATAATAAGATCAAAGCATGCTCTGTATTATATTATAGAAATGTATATTAAATAAATTACATAATTGTGCAAAAGACATGTTAGATTCTTCACCAAATAAGGTATATATTTTACTTTGGTGTGCCAGTATGGGAAATATCAGTTTACATTTTCAAATGTTCCTTTTGGCTTTAATTTTATTTATCGAATGAGATTTTTGGTATATACAACAATCTCATGATTTAATGTGACATTAAATGTGTGTGTATACCTACTGGTCAAAAGTTTGGAATAATTAAGATTTTTTTTGTTTGTTTTTTCTTTATTGCCAATAACTCCAATCTTCAGTGTCACATGATTGTTCAGAAATCATTTAATGATATAAAATAATGTGAGATTAAGTGTCCATTATTTACTATAAAAGTTTTGTTTTAGATTAAAATGGAAATGATTCTTACAAGTCAAGTCAAGTCACCTTTATTTATATAGCGCTTTTTACAATGCAGATTGTGTCAAAGCAGCTTTACATTGATAACTGGTATATAATTTTGGCTGCACAGCAGCTCTTAAAGAATAGTGTCAATGTCAGCAGATCAAAGCACTGTTGAATATCAAATGTCAAGTGTCCCCAACTAAGCAAGCCAAAGGCGACAGCAGCAAGGAACCCAAACTCCAACAGGTGACATCAGATGGCAAACAGGTGGCAAATAGACTTCTGTGTTAAAATGGAGAAAAAAACCTTGGGAGAAACCAGGCTTAGTCGGGGGGCCAGTTCTCCTCTGGCGAACAGTGCTTTGTTACGATTCAGGTTGCTATCTTATGTCTGATAGGAACGCAACATTCAAAGTATTTATTCCAGTTCAGTCCAAAGGTGTTTGGGTTCTTACACAAAGGTGTATCACAAAATTGGACTTACCTTCCAGCAGAGACAAAGATTTCATCGTTCAGGTTGGTGTACTCTATGGTGAGGCAGTGACCAGCACTCTGTGCTGAAGCAGGACTGCCACATATAGCCTCCTTACTCTCGATGTTCCACACAACGATACTAAAACCATAAAGTAAACATGCTAAGAAAGGACTTACTAATGTACATCTAGACTCTAGATTAATATAGAGGAAATGTAGATATTGCTTAATCAAACCACACAAAGAGACAAGAGGTGAGAAACACTGAAATATGCAACTGGAAATCAATTTAAGATCACTGCAATAAGAAGTATTTTACCTGGCATCATCTTGTCCACCCAGAGACACCAGATACTTATCATTTGGGGAGAAGCTAAGATCTTCAACTTTAGCTTTATGGAGCACAAGACGAGCATAAATCTCCTTCTTCTCATAGTCCCAGATAATAACATCAGCCTGTAATGAGAAATTGTCATCTCATTCCAAGGTTATAAGAATGGACTATTAAGGGAGCACTGTCTTCCAGTAAAATAAAGCATCTACCGATATATGATGTTATTAAGCCTAAGCCATGTGTAAATTGTGTTTTCCCACTTTTATTGCACTAGCTCACCTTAAAGCCCATGAAAGTGACCTGTCCAGATGCAATATAGCGTCCACTTTTAGACACAGAAATGCAAGAGACGTTGTTCGTGTGGCCATGAAGGAAATCTTGTTTTCCACTTCTCAGACTCTTAATAATAACAGTGCAGCCAAGAGGATAAATAATATGTTCTCTGTCTGGATGCACTTTGAGTCCAGAAAACACATGCCCTGTATAAACAATGTAGATGCTTTGATACCGTTGAATAACTTTCATCTTAACAAATACAGAGAGTATTGTTTAAATTTTAAAGACCAAACAATCAAATGCGAGAGGGTTCACAGTTCACCTTACCATTAAACCCAATAACAGCTTCTAATGCGAGTTGAGGGACTTCTTGCGTGTCTTCTGCCATCGTGATACAACTTTCAGCTTCTGATATGTGTTGAAAAGGCTGCTAGCTTCAGGAGCCAAACACACGTATCTAGGCAACAGTGGCACGCTGTGTTTGGCCTCGTTGCTTAGTAGCGTAAAGAGAGTTCATTTCACTGAATCGATTCATTTGAACTGTTTTTTTTTTTTTTAGAGGACACAAAAAAATCACTCAGAGTTTGACGTAAAATGTTGCCGTTTTTTAAAGTTATTATTGGGATGTCTAAATAATTTAAGCGATTTAGTTTTGTCTGATGAGTTATTTAAAATGTAATTAAAAATCTTTCCGGGTGCCCTTGCACAACTTTTAGGTGTGTGTTCGAGTTGAAGCAGCGCTGTGCAGACCGATCGGCGTATGACATCAAAGTACCGCGAGATCGATTCGACTTCCGAGCAGAACCGATTCTTATGTCCGAAATGCCTCGAATGCTTCCCGCGTCTCGACACAAGATGGCGTCCACGGAAGAACAATACAGGTGTAAGTTCCTTTTTAATTGATTGATAAATTGTTTAATTCAGTTTATTTGACAGATTTCAACATACACTTGAACACTCAATTAGCTAAGTATCAAATGATTACCTCATTCACAGACGAAGATGTGGAAGCTTATTCGTCTAAGGGTGGAGAAGGATTACATGTTTTCTGGCAAAAGAAATGACGCTCAGCTTGGTTGGGAGTAAGTTTATATATATATATATCTTTATTACAGCTAGTTTAGGCACTGAAGTAAATTTATTACAACAATAACAGTAAGTGAGGTGATATTATGTAATTATTTGTTTTATTTCGCCTCTCCGTCAGTCACTTAAAAAGTGGGAGTACAAGAGCTATTTCAGCGCATGATATATAAATTGCAATTTTACTTCTATGACACATAATAACATAACACGATATTGTATGAGAAAGAATAGTTTGTGTTATGGAGAGATTTTATTATTTGTGTTTTGCGGAAATAACGTTATATTTTTTTCATACGTAGGCAATGCTGGTTTTTATTAAGATAGCCACCAGTGCCATTCAGCTACAGCTTCCATTTTAAATGTCAATTTTTCAACAAAGTAGTAAAAATGTTATCTCTTTGTTATCTTTATTAATATTAATGTTGTTGTTGTTTTACTTTTATCATTCTTTGAGGTGTGAATTTTTGAAGGGTGAAATGTTTGTTTTTCAGAACTGTTCTTAAAGAGATTGGTCTTGCTGATAAAGTCAGCCCAGCAAGGTTTGTCTTTTGCATTATTGTCAAACATAAAATTGCAAATCATGCGTTTTTATTTTAATATTTTTTTATTACTTACTGGGGCTCTCAAAAGTATTATAAAATCAGTATTACTCTAGCAGTTTAATAGTTGTTAAATAGATTTTGTGCATGTAAATTTGTGTCGTGTCAGGTTTAATATCAATAGTATAGGCAATAGTTATGAAATATCCACACAATTCTTATGGACTACTTTTTATGGTGATTTTTTTTCTGTTTTGGAGCAAACACTAGTCACTGTATTATTTTGTTTCATGAGGTCTGAGATAAGTTTCACTCTTATCATTGCCCATATTATTTGTAGGAACTGAAGCAGCTACCATCAGGTGTGGAGACTGAGTCAGGGGACACAACTGCAAGGAGCTGGAAGTGGTTTGAGCTGATGGATGAAGCAATTGGATGGAGGCCATCTATGCAGCCTCCCTTTCTGATTTATATAGTTCCTCAGAGCTGCTTGAAACAGATGACAGCAACCCAGGGTTTAGTCCCTTGCCACCAAAAAGGCAGCGTAAGGATCCAGTTTTGGAATTCCTGGAGAGAGAGGTAGAGAGGTCTGAGGCCAGGGAGAGGAGAGCAGAGGAAAGAGAGGAAAAGTTACTAAACCTGCTGGAGAGAATTGTTGATAAGATGTAAAAGTGTAAGTAAAAAAAAAAAAAAAAAAAACTGGGGCAGATTGTTGTTTTCATATTCTTATTGTTGCAAATAGCAATTATTGGTTAACAGTTGAGTATAACTAGTTCATAAGATATATATTACATACTTAATACAATAATTTGGTGATTCTGTCATTGCATATAGGAAATATACAGTAGATGCATTTTACTTTGACAAACATCTTACAACATGTCTTTTTTTTTTTTTTTTTTTTGCAAATGAAAATAGTTTCTTTAATAAATTGTTATAGAGGACTGGTTGATTAGTTCATTGACATTAAAGTGATTAAAGTATTAGTTCTCTTGAAACTGGTAATTCTGTCATCTTTTACCCACCTTCAAGTCATTCCAAAATGGTTGTCTTTGGAGCTGAAATTAAGATGTTTTTAATATTCTTTCATCTTTTTTTCCTTGTCCATCCAGTGAAAGTCTAGGTAATCAACATGAAGAAAAAAAGTTATAAAAAAAAAAGTAATCATCAAACATGGTAATCGGAAACTCAAACGTGCACACCATTGAGGTTTATTTTCACGTGTTAAGTGCATACATTTGAGTTTCCATTTAACATGTTTGATGTGTTCTGCGTATGTGCAGTGATCCATGTTAATGACAAAAGCCTAAATTAAATCTGTTCATCATATAAAGCGATCATATCTATTTAGAAGATTAAACCGCTCGATTTATATGGGTTTCTTTAACAATGTCTTTATATTCTTTTTACTTAATACTACTTAATTTATATAGGTTCACAAAAAAAAAAAAATTATATTATATATATATATATATATATATATATATATATATATATATATATATATATATATATATATATATATATATAAAGCTGAAGTCAAACACACATTTTGATTAGATTTTTCAGGTATGTTTGATTAGGGTTGCAGCTAAACTTATCAGGACAGCGGACCATTAGGGCCAGAGTTGCACACAAATATGTCACTTTACCCACAGCTGATTGGTTCAGTTTTGTTTTGCGATCTCTTACCCAGAATAAAACCCGCTCTGGCGCAAAGTAAGTTACCATTGCAATGAACCTAGCTAAAAACCAATCCACCTTCTTGAACTTCCAGAACTTAGCCATTGCAACTGGCTTTCTGCTACAGGCCTCAGTATTTTACTCAGCTTACATTTCAACATTTTCACTTCGCTTTTTATATCCACTTTATTTACCACAGCCATGATTCAACTTCACTTGCATCTCTTTGATGAAAAAGTTCTATTTTTATTTAAAACATTTTTGATTTGAATGTTTATTAAAATTCAACAAACTGCAATTTGAATACTGTCTTTAAAAACGGCAGTTTTTACAGAAATACAGTGAATGACAGGACTACAAATATTACAAAAATAATCTAACAAGGCATATAATAAGTCTATGAAAATATAAATAACATTGTGGAAATTTGAGTCTTAAATGATATTTAGAGTTTTTTTCCTGTTAGCCTCCTACAGTAATGCAACAGTGTACATACGTCCTGCACTACACTATACAACATCCTTGGTTTTGTCTCAAGGCATGATGTCATTTTGCCAGTGTGACCTTTGATATATTTTGACACATTCCTCCACAGCCCTCCTAATGTCTTCAGTGTGAAAGCAGTGGTGGAACAGACAAAGAATCCTGGATACTCCACACCTCTAGAGACTGGATCTTGAAGCATCCCCTGCAGAGAGGTGGACTCTCAAATGTATCACAGCGTTCAGAACAGCCAGCTGTCAGATCAGCCTGCAGGTAGAGCGCGTGGCCACCGTCGCCACCTACACGACAGGCCGCAAGTAAAAGGTAAAAGAGTGTATACACAACATTTCATCTATATTAAGGAAGAGACTGTTTTTCCCAGTAATGTTGACACAGGCAATGTTCCAGCATGTTTGTAGGTGAAATTTGAGGGTATGCAAATATGAAGCCTGAGAGGCAGCCATGTTGTTCATGATAACAATAGGGGATAACTGAGCCTGAAATATAGGGGTGAATTCAGGTTGATTGGGATATTTTTCCCAAGTCATCTCAATGTCAAAAATCACCCTGAATTCACCCCTATATTCCTTCACACTTCACATAAGTATAAAAAAACAAGTCTTTGTGGGAAAAAAAGCTCACCAATATAAAGTGTCTCATCATCTCCTGCCATGAATTTGGCAGTTGACAATGTGCAGAATGAAGCAGACTCATATCTCTGGTCCTGAGAATTTGCACTTAGTCTGTCAACACAAGTGTTTATTCGAGAGCAAGTGGAAAGAGTTTGATTGTGAGAGGAATCACTTTTGTCAGACATTCCAGAGATCTGCAGCACTGTACGCTGGTACCGTTCCATTCCCGGTCGTAGCTGAAAAGTTGATTTGCGATTATAAAATTAAGTAATCTACCTCAAATTATATTCTGGTGCATACAGTACAACGTCAAGTACAATTTAAAGCACAACAAATCAATTGAATTAAACAGCAAATGAAGACTTACTCACAGTGAAAACAAAGCACTCTCCTGTGCCAAAGAACTTCAATCCCTTTTCATAGCAATTCTTGTGAGCCCAATCAGAAGACAAGAATGCTCCACAAATCTGACATGAACAAAATAACATAAAAGTAACAAAATATTGAGATTTCAGCATTCCTGTAAGCATTTTGTACAGCTACACTCTAAAACAATATGGATCTTTAAAGGCTCTTTACACATAGTAACAGTATTTAGAACCATATTGTCCTGAAGAACCATTTTATGCTCGTTTTTGTGTCAGAGTTTCTGACTCTCTATTTCCATCTTTTTAAAAATTGTTTCAAAGCCTCATTATTGATTTTCTGGAACCTAACCATCTGACCTAGACTGTCATGACACACTCTCAACAGGTACTTGAACATGTATAAGACCAGCTCTGTTCAGTTGAGGATACTTTTGGGGGGAGGGTGGGTGGGCATCCTGGAGGTGTTGTAACTTGCAAGCGCCACCCTATTAATCTGTCAGTCACCTGCCACAGCTCCAGGACACCCGCCCACCCTTCCCGTTTGGACTCCTTTTGGCGCAAGGTCACGCCCCGGGAGGAGGAAGTACTGTCACGGTCACCAGCTCTGTCACACGTGGTTGCAAATGAAGGATAAATGCAGGATCTAAGTGCAGCTGAAAAGGTTTATTAACAATAACTAGAAACAAAACACTCACTATAAAACAAGAACAGAACAACCAGTAAAACACAACATTCTCTAATGCAACAGGGAACTGACAAAGAACAGACTGAAACACATGGCCTAAATACACTTATCAAACAAAGGAACTATTTAGATGATTAACAAGACACAGGTGACAGGGATAACAGAATCAAACACATGAGCACTAATGAGGAGACAGCTGGTGAAACATATCAATGAGACACATGAGGAAACATGAACTAAACACAATGAAAACTCTTCTAGAAATACAATCAGAACAAATGAACAGAACCCAAACCATGACACTGTTATTAAGAAGGCTATTTATGTAAGCAATAAGGTATGAGAGGCTGTGCTGTATCGTGAACAAGTCACGGCTGAAGGGCGTTGTTAGGCTCAATGCAAAGCGGAGTGCCTGCAACCCCTTCAGCCAGGACTTATTCACGATACAGCAGTAGCCTCGAGTACATTATTGCTTTTATAAAACGGTTACCACACAATACAAATATTAAAGCCAAAAATATGTATCAATGCCACTTTAATGAAGTGAACTTTCACTAAAAGCCTTCTTTCCGCCGAAAAAATAGTCCCTGACAGTGAACAGCAACAGAAGTTACATTATTACGCCATTAGATGGCAGCAAAGACTGTCTTTATGAGTGTGTCAGTCAGTAGTGAAGACTTTTACATTGAAAAGACTGAATTGTTGTGAACACGGAACAAGACGCAACTGACAAATGCTTTGACTAGCGCTGTCAGTCACGGGAAAACCCCTCAACTGTTAAAAGGACAAGATAATACGTCGGACATTTAAACAGATTTTTTTATTATGAACATTGAAAATGAGATGTTTCATCCCAAGGGGCTATCCTTTCAATAAATTCAAACATTGGACTGACCTGAAGGAAAATCCTAAATCTGAATGCAGGTAATAAACTCGCTCACTCGATCTCTTTCTTTCACAATACTCTTCTACATAATACAGTAAGATTCAATGAACAATATCAATTGAGAACATACAAGTGGTTGCTGTGTTGTTTAGTGATACACAGAACCGCTGGGTGAAGCGGTCATAGCCGTGTTTTATGGTGAATAAAAGACAGTTATGGACCAATCAGAATCAAGGACAGGAACTAACAGTTTTATAAAACACAGTTAAGGTTCTTATATAGCACTTTTTAAAGCATTGTTCTTTATAGAACCTTATTAAAAAAAGGTTTTATTCAGCACCAAAAAGGGTTCTGCAATTACTACAAGCTGAAGAACCCTAATCTGGCACTGTTTATAACCATTCTTCTTAAGTGTGTACAGATTAATACAGACATACCTCCTCATCTGTAGTTTTCAAGAGTAAAACAGTTGGATCATGCCCCTCAACCTTGGAATAAAACCTAGTAAAAAAAAAAAAAAAAAAAGAGAGAGAAAGAAAGAAAGAAAAAACATATTTTGAGATTTATGCATATGAAAAATAATATTTAATATCATTAATATTATTCACATTGATATTTATAATAATAAATATGATTAATGTTATTCATATTATGGGTCGTGGGTTGTTGTTTTAATGGATTTCAACTACTTGCTAAAAAACAAAACAAAAAAGAATTGTATTAACTAATACATTCATTTCATAATGTAATAATTAATATTACTATTATTTATATCATCAATAATAATTATTATGACAATGATGAGGATGATTGCTATTTAATAAAGTTTAAATGTATTTTAAGCATTTATAAAAACATGATTTATGTAATTACATCATATTCTCAAATTAAAAGGTTATATTTAAGGTATGATTCATGTACACGTGTGCCTGTGTAGAAATAACATACGAGGAGAGACTTCTGCCATGAACATTTGTACTAAATAGTTGCACAGGACTGAACAGAGCAAATCGCTCTGGAATCCAAGCCCAGACCACCCTCATCTCTGTTTCAGTCACTACAGAGGAGCTGAAGTTCCGAAAATCCATAGCTTGGTATGAACTAGGAGATAAAAATGTTGGTTGCAGTTTTACAGGTAATGCAAAAAAAGTTTCATATATAATAGAAATATATATATATATATTATTGACCTCACAAACCCCTCACCTCTTATTGTGGATGTCCTTATGAATTAGTGCATGCTTGTTGGCATTGAAAAGATAAGTTAGTTCTTTGCGTGTGGGCAGTTGTATTTTAAAAGCCCTCTGAAGCAGTTCATCAATAGTACTGTGCCGTGCCACATTCTGCACAAAACTCTTAATGTCTTGTCTGAAGTCATCGACGTGGGCCACTCGTGAGGACACCGAGACTTTGTAAAGGCTGAGTAGAGCAAGAGCTATACGGTATAAAACTTTGTAGCCCTCCATTAGATAGACATCCAGCACTCTGATGGCGTATGTAAAAGGTAGATCGGCAAAGATCCACATGATCCAGTCAGAGTAGAACTCAAACAGGTTCTGGTGAGAGCTAGCTATTAGCTTCCGGATACCCCTGCAGTATTTATTGGCAAGGTCACCAAAGGTCATGCATGAAGCGCGTGAAGTGAGGAAAGTCTGGTCGATGTAACGCTTTTTAGAATCTGTGTAGGTCACCAGGGAACAAATACTGTGGAAGCACTGGGCTTCATCCTCACTGAAGTGCAAGAGAAGGGACACCAGAGCGGGCAAGATGGGACAGAAGGTGACATCAGGAAAATGGTGATTTATACAAATGAGAATTTTTTTCACTGAATTCACACCTGCTTTATTTAGGCAGTATCTGGGAATTTCCCCATCCTCCATAAACTTTGGGAAAGGGTGTGTGCTTGTTTGAAAATCCCCAAAGAGCTTCCCAACTAGACCATGGTAAGTGTCCACATCAGTGTTGGTGGATGTGCTCTCGATGTTGTGGATGATGTGCTGGTAAGCCTTGGCTCTGAGAGTATGAGGCATGGACCAGAATCCTGTACGGCCCATTGCTTTGAGCTCATAATGGTCACTTGAGAGGATCTTCCGATAATGGATGGCTGCCTCTGGGTAAATCTTTTCCCAGTCTACATACTGACCGTATTTCATCCTAGAAGAAGAGCTTATCTCCCAGTTTTCCACCTCAGAAATGGTCATCATGGGTACGCCCCTTAAACTTCCTTTATTTCCTGTTTAAATGATGAAGCATCTTTCAGAACCAGCTGTAACAGTATCTTTGGGATATTAAAGTCTAAAAAAGCTGTAGCACTAAGAATTTCATAACCCAAATGTATAAATGTAATCTTTACATGATGTCTTGTCATCTGACACTTCAGAAATGTCTTAATTGGAATGTCTATAACAATGTGTACCTATTATTTTGTCAGTTTTATCAGTTGTTAGTTGGATATTGTTTTAGGTTGCGACTTTGCATTAGGGATACACAATATATCGGTAAAATATTGGTTATCAGTTCATATTACTTTCAAATGAAAATTACCCCAAACTTTACTCACCCTCAAGTCATCCTAGGTGTATTATGACTTTCTTCTTTCTGATGAACATAATCAGAGATATTTTAATAAATATCCTGACGCATCCAAGCTTTATAATGGCAGTGAACGGGACCAACGAGTATGAGCTGAAGAAAGTGCATCCATCCACATCCATCCATCATAAACGTGTACTCCACATGGCTCCGAGAGATTAATAAAGGCCTTCTGAAGTGAAGCAATGCATTTGTGTAAAAAAAAAATCCATATTTAACAAGTTATATATATAGCTTCTGCCAGACCACCATCTGTATTCAATGTACGAAGAAAGTGTAATACTCTTGCAGTTTAAAAAGCTTATGTTACGCCCTACGCCTTCCCTATTCAACTTACGGAAAAAGCGTAACTGATGTGGCGCCAGTTTACACTTTCTTCGTAACTTGAATACTGAAGGCGGTCTGGCGGAAGCTATATATTTTACTTCATAACTTGTTAAATATGGATTTTTTTTTTTACACAATCTCATCGCTTTGCTTCAGAAGGCCTTTATTAACCCCAACAGAGCTGTGTGGTGTACACGTTTATGATGGATGGATGTGGATGGAAGCACTTTCTTCAGCTCATACTCGCTGGTCCCTTTCACTGCCATTATAAAGCTCGGATGCGTCAGGATATTTATTAAAATATCTCCGATTGTGTTCATCAGAAAGAAGAAAGTCATATATACCTAGGATGGCTTGAGGGTGAGTAAAGCTTGGGGCAATTTTCATTTGAAAGTGAACTAATCCTTTAAAGAATTTTATAAACTGTCACTAAGTATATTGGATTAAATAACTCATTTGATTTTAAAGAACTCAAAGTAAAAAAAGTTAACTAAATATTTTATGTTAATTGCTATCAAAAGGTATGAGTTGGCTAACTCAGCACTTTAAGTTAGGAGTACTACAAACTCAAAACTTGATAGTTCTGCTTACTTAAAATTGGGAACATCATAACTCAAAAAATTTGATGTAACTGATTACCTCAAACTTTTTGAGTCAGCCCGACTTATTCGGGTTTAAAGTGAATGTGCATGCTCATTTCATTGCTCATTTCTCATATTTTTACTTTCAGATACTCAATTAAAGTTAAAAACTAATAATTTAATAATTAATTTCACAAATACCAAAATGAATATTTCACTGTACTTTATAGTAATAGTTATGATAAGTTGTGATGTGTAAATTTATTTTTTGAAAATTGATTCTGATTTGGAAAATGTAATAATTAATACAGTTATCATTACAATTAACTTTCCTTTAAAAAAAAAAAAGCTCCTACTTTTCACCATGATAATTTAACCATATTCATTATTTGGGGATATATATTTGTGTGCATTTTCAGGGCTAAATTAATGGGAAATTAAATTAATTGTACACAAATGTGTTATATTTGTGATTATTTATGATTTTATCAATGCTGGCCAAGTGCTTTAAATGTGACCTTTTTTTTATATAAAGGTAAAAAGATCTGACTTACGCACCTGGAAGATCCTTGCTGGCCCATTTGCTTGAGTTTCCTTTAGGTCTTTTTATTGGAGGCTTTGCAGTGATACATGTCCCACCAGTGTTTCTTTTCCCATCCTCACGGTGTAGTGATCTTGATCTTGGTCTGAGAGCGTTGCATCTGCTAAAATTACCTGGTCCCTCATCATCTGTGTCACAAGCATAAAAGGATCTTGAACGAGGTCTAGTTTGGCTTCTGTCCTTGTCAGTCTCTCCCGTTGAGTGTTTTGCCTCACTAGAACTGAAAAGAGATCGAGAACGTAGTCTGCCACAATTTGTCCGGTCTGCAAACTGTGCATTACTGCCACTCTCCACATTCTGGACATTCACATTTGTGGAGCCAAAATGGGCACATGCAACATTTGAAGTAACCTGAAGCATGGCCTCACCAGTTCACATAACAAAGACAAAAAAGTGAAGTTCACAGTAGGTTTGTTGTTCTCTTTGTGATGCCTTGAGACACCTGGGTTTTGTTCAGATGATGTGACAGTCAGGTGATCTGCTCAGGCAGTTGTAATACTACTGTATACACAGTGGAAAATTTTAGACTGCCTCTATTATTTTCTGTCTTAGCAATCAACTGTGAATACTAGAGTATAAACACTTATGCAATAAAAGCTATGACATAACATAGGAATGGTACTAGAGCATGAGATATATATATATATATATATATATATATATATATATATATATATATATATATATATATATACACAGTATATAAGCTTATAACTTTTATAGGTTTATGGATACAACTTAATTTATTCTTAGAAAATGATTTAACGTTTTTTCCATGCAGTCATATATTTTTGTGTAGCAGAACAACATTGTTACAGGATCAAATGCACATGGATGTATGACAGAAATATGGTTGGAAATACATAACATCTTTTTCAAAACATCTTTTTATATCTATTTATATGTATATAAAAACGTTTTGAACAGCATTGGCATAATCATCAAGAAGCAGAATGTTCTCAAAGGCTGTTAGAACACCTCTAATGTATTTACTCTAACTCCTTCTGTATTTGGAAACAGAGAAAATCTTCTGGTCTTCTTGAAGTGTCACAGAATGTTGATACCAGACACATTGTAATGAGTGTTTTACCAGGAAATCCAAAAATTCTGTGCTTCTTGTTTTCAACACACTGTTATTTATTCAAACATACATATGTTTGGATGTGAAACAAATTGGTGATGCTTAAAATGGGGGCTAATATCATTAAATAAGATGCAAAACCTGTTCTTTTTGTTAGAATGTTACATGTTAACACACTTAGGTTAAGGTTTATCTTATAAACATTGTGCTGCTTCATATTAAGTGTGATTGCAGTCAGAGAACGCCACATAAATCAAATCAAATTAATTTAATGATCAAATTAAAATTCACATACAATGCTTTGCTGCATTTCCCTGATAAAAGTGGAGCTGTTTTAAAATAAGACAGTTTCAAAAGAATAGTGCAGTAAGCTACAGGTAAATGTACCACCTCCTGATTAAAAAAAAAAAAAAAAAATTAGTTGCAATAATGGACACTTTAGAATAAGGTTGACACATTTTGATTTGTAAGATAAAAATGTTAGAATGCTCAAATACCCAATGCAATTGTCTAGATTAATCATTTAATTTAACAACTGGCAGATCAGATGTCAGGACAATTCTGACAAAGATATGGGCCAGTTTTGCATATGGGATTGATGTGATGTAACAAAAGTAGGGCCAATGCTAACAAGAGAGATTCACAAGAGAGATGCATGACACAGAATTAATGTAGAAATCACTTTAAATGATTAAATACACTTAAATCACTTAAATACACAAAGGATGATAATTAACACAGTAGGGAACGGGTGAGGACTAATCAGAAACCATAACAAATGAGAAGAACTCAGGCAACAACAGTGACAATAAAGCTAAACAAGACAGACAGACGAGGACTAATACATGGACTAGGACTAAAACCATAGTAACAAGCAAGAATTTATTAAATGACAATGAAACTAAACAGAGGAAAAGCAGAGGAAGACACCACTGAGACGAAGACCAGGAAGGAGATGAAGTTGGGAGAAGCCAGGGCGGAGACAGGAACAACCAGAGCAATAACAGGAGGAGCAGGAGGATGGCCATAACATGAAAGACCATGGTAGAGACGATGGAGGGAGGAGCCATGGTGGAGCCTTGGTAGGGGGGCCAGGCAGAATCAGGGAGATGGCTGACTGAGGTTGTGATGATGGAGGTAGAGACCAAGGTAGTTCAAGTTTAGGCATGGGCTTGGCAGACTGGGGCTGAGATGGTGCTAATGAGGACAATGGAGGAACCGGAGGAGCATGGTGGAGCCAGAGGAGCACGGGAAGGAGGAGGGGTGAGGGGTCAAGGCGCAGAGGCTGACCTGGAAGTCCAAGGTGGAGCCAGAGTGACGATGGACCAAGGTGAAGCCTGAGGGATGACAGTCCATGGTAGAGCCGAGAGAGTGTTGAGCCAAGGTGGAGCTGATGGGTTGGAGGGCTGAGGTGGAGTCCGGCCTGGAGTGGAGGCTTTGAGGAGGAGCTGAGGTATCCATGAGCCAAAGCGGGTCCGATGACTTGGAAGCCCCTGACAGATCCGTGCAGCATAGCTGAACCACTGGAGGAGCTGAGAAGCTGAAGAGAGACAGTGAAGACGAGTCCAATGAAGTGAATGGTTTTGGCAGTTGAGGAGGGAAAGGGAAGCTGGGCGGGACCATTCGCGATGAAGGAGACTTGGTACTGGGCCTAACCCCTTACCATGCCACCCCCATTTTGGCAAGTGGGGCATAAATGACATAGCCTACCCAAAATTAAAAGGTTGCTGTTCATAAGTTATTCTGGATAGACACATAATCAAAATATATTTAGAAAGCTGACACTTGGGAGTTTACAGTTCAAGACTCAAAATTACTCAGACTAGCTTATAAATTTTTATTAGGCCACAGATACATTTGTAGAGGTTTATTTCAAGCATTGTTGTCAACACTATGCAGTACTGTAGTCACCAAATGACAATGAAGGAAGTAGACTAATCAAACTATTCAAATAAATTTTATAATATCAAATCAAATAAAAAAGCTAAACACATCAGAGTAAAACATTGAATTAGCTTAGACTAGTATAGGTTATTCGCTCATGTTTGCTTTGCTGTAGGCTATCCTCATGTTACCTATTTATATGAATGCATGTAATCAATCAGGCAAAACAGCTCAGACGATTTATCATATTACACAAACTATGCATTTTTTTTTTTAACAAGTGAATTGTTGCAGTTTATGCCTAACATTAAAACCCTTATTTCCTTTTCTTCAAAGTAATCCATAAACACTTGTGATTTGAGGAGTGTGCACTTATATTTTCAGTTCCATTCGTTTGCATTGTATCATGGACACGCCCACAATAGGGGCATATCATGAATATTAATATAAGCGCCACCCCGTGGAACAGAGTGAAAGTGAGTTTTTAGTATCTCATTATCAAATTTATTTTTTTTTTTTTTTTATTAAACTACAAACAAAGTCAATGTACAGTCAAAACTACAACAATACATATACACATAGAAAAACAGATTGCCAGGGTGAAGGCTAAACATTCTAGAAATATATTAAAGGACTCACAAATAGAAAGTTTTATTTGCTTTCTTATTATGTGAATGATTCGTTTCCGAATGAAGTCTGTCTGTTGGAGGCCACCGTCTGACGTCATGCCCAAACAGGAACTAACACAGCGCAGTTTGTTGATGTGAATTTGCCGTGAGTTTCTACAGAAACGCTTGTTATAACTAAAACAAAAGTGCCGCAATATGTCACAGGATTTCTGGTAAGCATTTTATACTGTTATCGTTTATTGACATCTGAGGTCTACAGTCAGTACAGTAGAGTTCAGAAAACTCAATTCGCTGTTTAGTTCGGTGGATCTGTGGCAGCCACATCAGCTGGGACCGGAAACAACTGTTTTAATTTTCTTTATGACACACTATACCCTATACGTTAGTATATTGCTATGTGTTTGTGTAAATATATGTGATTTTTACGCGGCGAAAAAACACGTAAAAATGGTGCCAGGCTGGTTAGCTGAGATTTGTGTCACATGATTTTGTGTTGATGACAATCTTGTGATTAAATTACACATTTTATGATTTCTAACTATCAGCATAATGTCATAGGTGTAAAATTGTTTGACAAAACTGCCATTTTTTCTTCTGTTTCCCATTATTTAGGTTACAGAATTATGATGCAGCTTGTCGGCTGGCTCAAGAAATTGCGGAAAACATCCATGAAAGAAACAGACAGCAGAGAACTGGAGGAAATCCAGCCAAGGTAAAGACAGGGTTTCATCCTTCATATGATAAAGTTGAGCCCTCTGTGTCAGTGCTCTTTATGCTGTAATGTCTCTCTTCTTGTGTGTCTGTCTCTGTAGCTGAACATGACCCTGAGAGCATCATTACAGAAGCTCAAACAGAATATAGCACAGCTCAGGGAGACGTTGAATCGAGCTGCTGTTCAAAGGCAGATGTATCCTTTCCAGAAAAATTAATACTAATTTCATGCACAAATCCTGAGAGTGGAACCAAAGATGTTGAGAGATAAGTATGTTGTTATATTTCACTCCAGAGGAAGAATATGATATATCTCCATTATTTATGGTTTGTGTTTGATTTGAAGATTCATTAAATGATTGTTCATCCAAAAATAGTTTTACACCCATTTTCTTTGGAACACAAAATTAAATTTTCACACTCATCCTTTCCAAATGACAGTGCAAAGTAGCTCATCTTTCAAGCTCTAGAAAAGACAGAAAAAAGAAAACAAGCAAACCCTGTAATATATTCCAAGAGTTCTGCAGTCATATAATAGAGGAACAGGTCAAACTTTATTTTATTAATTTATTATTTATTTGCTGTTTGTCCTGCACTCCAGTGAGCTGTTAGCTCTAGAACAGGATAGTCCAATTAGAACAGGACAGTCCAATTAGTCAACAAGTTGTTCTTTCCTTTTTTTTTTTCTTTTTCTTTTCTTCAATGAACCAGTTGATTATGGCTCATGAATCAAGTTCTGGAGTTCAACGCTTTATGGTCCATTCACAGAGGTTCACAATCTTTTTTGTTTTTGTTATTTGTGGAGCTCATAGTGACTACAGAATTGTAAAAAAAAAAAAAAAAAAATCTTCAAAATTTTCCTTTTGTGTTCCACAGTATTAAGCACACAGATTAATATTCCATGAGGATGAGCAAACAAACACACAATTTTCATATTAGGTCGAACTTCCTTTAATAAAGAGAGTGAAAAAAAACTGTAATTTCTCATGAACACCTGTAGGTGGCAGTGTTTTATAATAAACCAATTGCAGTGTGGTCAGATGTAGAGCTGCTTTATTAGTGATGTTTGTGATGATTCAGTGTATCTTTGAGATGAGTGTAATTATACAGTCTTAAATGTGTAATTTTAAAGCCTTAATTAATAATGCTAGAATGCAAGCTGAAGCAGACAGAAGACAAAACCTTGTTGATGATCTTGCTACCAGAGAAACAAGACTGAACGCCTCTTTCAAAGGAGACATCACAGAAGCTGAGCCATCAAGGTACATACACATTCTGTGTGAATTTTGGATTTTAATAGATAAAAAGTAGTTAAAAGTCAATATATTGGCAAGGCTAATTAAATATTATATTTACAAAATTTATTTATTAAAATGAAACATAAATGCAGTAAATCGTCCCCTTGGAATTATAAGGTTCTATCTGACATTTTTGTCAAAATGGAGTTATTCACATATTCTTATTTTGTGGGAACTTATTTACATTATGTGATGCTTTTTTTTTTTTTTATGTTGTGAACATTTTGGGACTTTTTATTTAGAAAACAAAAAGGTTCTATCTACTCAGTTGAATGGAATGCAAAAACTTTGAAGCTCAATATCTCAAAATTGCTCAGAATGCAGATAGAATCTTATGATTCCAAGGGGATTGAATATTGTGTTGTTCATTTAATTTCAGCAATATTGTATACAGTATATTTTGTTAAATTATATATCAGCATGATATCAATGTTATCAGCATCAACCTAGAAAGTTAAAAAAAAGTCAATATCATACCAGGAGTCAAACAATATATATATATTTTTCTCAATATTTGAGATATTGAGATTTTTATTTAAATGTCAAGCTTTCTTGTCCACATTATATTGTTAATTAAAAATATGTTTTCTCTTTTTCATAAATTCCATAAATTCATAAACACACTATGATGCAAAACATTACTGATTGGTTTGTACATTACCTCTCAAACGTGAATTTTCAGCGTCATTAATCCAGTCTTCAGTGTCATATGATCCCTCAGAAATCATTCTAATACACTGATTTGGTGCTCAAGAAGCATGTCAAATGCTGAAAACAGTTGTGCTGCTTAATATTTTTGTGGAAACTGTGATTTTTGACTAACAGAAAGTTCCAGAGAACAGCATTTATTTGAAATAGAAAACATTTATTAACAATATAAATGTCTTTACGGTCACTTTTGATCAATGTAATGCTGAATCAAAGTATTAATTTCTTAAAAAAAATAAATAAAATTACATTGACAAATCAGCAGAATTTATAACAGAAAGCAAAATGTGTATATGTTTGCAAGGCATAATGGATGTCACGGAAAATTGTACATTCATTAATCTTGTACAACACAGCAGTGGCCTTAAAGAGGAAGTGACTGATCCAAATGATTGCGTCAACTGGCCTTGGCCTTAACTTTCTCACATTGGTCCCGGTCCAGCGGACTGTCCTTTTTGTTGAAGACTGCATAGGTTGATATTCACCTTAATTTGAAAACTGCTTGCCATCTTTCCTGCTTGCCCTTGCAGTAGTGTACCAATGTTGAGTAACTTTATGCCAGAAATGGTGTGACCTGTGCTAAAATGGCAGTTTGTGCACACTCTCTGAGGGCTCCAGTTCAGCTTTACTGCTCTGCTGATCAGAGTTGAGCCTTGAACCTCCTCCTTCAGGACTGTTTACACTTCCCTACTCTCCACTGCTCTCACATCCTCTCTCCAAAATACACCAATCAGAGACTTAATGTGTCACCGCCAATCTCCTGTGCGCTTATGACTCATAATCGAAATGACAGCTCTGGAGCTGAACTCTTTTAGAGAAATGAGATGGTCACATTATTCAGATTTGACCTTCTTGATCCAGGTTTCACGGACTAGGATAGGAAGACAAAACAACCTGCTAATATAAAATTCAGAATTTTTTTTTTTTTTTTTTTTAGTTTAATGCTCCATCTGTCTGGTCTGAAACTACAACTAGAACTTTTAAAACGAGTTGTTAACTGAAATATAGAAAATTATAAATATTAGATAAAAAAAAAAAAAATAGAAATGTTGCATTGGCAACTAATTGCAATCAAATAAGTTGCAATTGAAGTAAATAAATGATCAAAACTAAAACTGAAATAAAAAAATTAAAGTTAAATAGAACTATATATAAAAAAGACAAAAGCATATAACCAAATTACTAAAACTTAAAGGGATAGTTCACCCAAAATGAAATATCTATCATCATTTACTCAACCTCATGCCATTTTGAACCTGTATGATTTTTTCTTCTTATGAGGAACATAAAAAAGATACTTTGAGTAATGTCTTTTGTTCAAACAGTAAACGCCAATGGTAAGTGAAACTGTTTGGTTATCAATATTCTTCAAAATATTTTATGTTCCACAGAAGAAACAAAGTCATACAGGTTTGGAACGACATGAGGGTGAGAAAATTATGACAATTTTAATTAAAATTAAAATCTAAAAATTAATCAAAATATTAATAAATACTATAATTGTTAAATAATACTAAAATAACACTGATACAGGCTAATATAAAGGCTTCGACTTTTAAGGTAGGAACACACCAAGCCGACGGTCGGCCGTTGGGCAGTTTTTGTTTTCTCAAGTTTTTTCAAGTTTTCTCAGTGTGTTCCGCACCGTCGGCTGAAGTTGGCTTTTTTCCAGCCGATTCGACATGTTGAATCGGCATCGGAGCTCGCCGGTCCGTCGGGCCCATCTGATTCTGCTGGTACGGAAAGGCATTTCATCTTGCGCAGGCGCAGAACGGATGTGCTACTTGGCCGTCGGCTGTCGAGCGTCGGTTTGGTGTGTCAGGCCAACTTTGGACACAGACACTGCTGACGTGAGCCAACCCCGCAGTCTGCTTTCGTCGCCACTAGTTCATCGGCGTCGGCTTGGTGTGTTCCTGCCTTTACAGGAAACCAGATCAGTTCTAATAGAGTGGCCCTTTTGATTCAGTGGGTGGTAGAGGCTGAGAAGAGGTATTTATTTACTATCTCTGATTAATAAAATTAGGGGAATTTGAGAATTCATTTATAGGCCTGATCCTTTTTTTTCTGCCCGTCTTTGTGGACTTAATCCTCTAATTCCTTAACATGGGAGGGCTGAACTTTTATCTTTATAGGGCCTGATCACGTCGCACTGCTACGCTGTGCACACATTTAGCTAAAGAGCACTAATGAATTACAGTCATTTGATCAAGTTTTTAATACTAAAGAATTTTTTATGAGGGTGTTTAGGGCCTGGATTCATCTTACTGTGTGGTCTTTGTCTGCCAGTGGGGGTGTTAGTTTTGCTTCAATAAGCTGAAATACCATTTAACTTTTTTCCATAGGGATAAGACCAGGCTTATGGCATTCACGAAACAATACCTTTGTTGAAGATTAACCTCTAATCAAGCACAAAATGACATACCGCTCATTTGAAGATTCAGAGTTCCCGACCCGGTGCCCCAACCCTCCTCCCCCAATTTCCTCTCTTTTATATTTGATCGTAATGCACAAAGTTGTAATTAGTTAAATAGGGCCTCTAAGAGACGAGGTCTGTCTCCAGGTCTCGCTCCAGTGTGATGCCTCGTCTGATTAAGTCTGCGGGCTCTGCGGGAGGTTAATTGGATAAGCGTTAATCCTCACACCGCTGAGATGGAGCGGAGGAAGTGGAGAGGGGCTGGCGCAAGCTACGAGTTGCCAAACATGTCAGAAAGATTAGTATTCGCCGCTGACCACTTGTCTTGCTGGCCAGAGGATTAATATAGGCTTGGACTTGGACAGAGACGACGATTCAAAGGCGCTGTTGGACTGCTTGGTACGTTTGTAGATCAGTAAGGTGGAGGAATGGGGAAGAAAGGTCTAGCTCACCAAGCGTGTGAGATGTAAACTTCCTCGTTGTGATGAGAATGAGAGGAACAGATCCAGCTGAAGACTCGTCAGAGGTTAGCGACCCCTCTGAACTCAAATGAAGCTTCACTGATGCTGAACTAACCGAAAGAGAAGGGCCATTGTCAAAAACTAGCGCTTATAGTGAGAGGAAGTCATTGGGGTTTTACTCAAATACCTTTTTTTGATATGCAGTTTCACCTTAACCTGCTCGAACAACTGCATATTCCCCAAAGGAAACATTAAAAAAAAAAATCCTCAGTATAAAAATAGTTATAAATCTTTTATGTGTGGGTCAATGACATATAAGAGTGTCCACAATAAAGAAGAGGAAAAATCTTTTAAAAATTTAATTTAAAACACACATGCCAAGTTCTTAGAAATGTACTCTTTGTATTCATGTTGGATTCATATAGTTTTGGCAGACATGTATAGCATTTTCAGCTACAGTTTCAATTTAATGAATACCTTAAACATCTTAATCATTATTTTCAAAAAGTTTTAAAATATAATTTTCCAAGTTAAAATGTTTTTATATATATATATATATATATACATACCATATGACACCATATGACAGTTTACAATCTAAACTAACCTTGCTTTAGCTAATTTTGCACTAATAAAATGTTTACATTGAGGTTACATGATAATTTTAAGTTAAATGTATGAGTGTACTCAAACATTTCAAGTTACGAACAATTAAAATGTATGAGTAGTACAAATTAAAAATCTGCCAGTTAAACTTTGAATTTCTTAACTTAAAAATTTTTAGGCAACTGATCGCCAACTTATTCAGGTTTACAGTGTTGTTATATCAAAAAATGTCAAATTATTTGATATTTTAAAAGACTTTTTGACCTTGACACACACAGTTATTTCAAATATTAATTAAGCAAGCAGTGAAGTGTTTTTTTAAAAACCGAATAGTAAAATATTATCCCAAACTACTTAATATGGTTTTCTTTTTAAGAATTTCATTCTTTTAAAGAAGTTTTGTTCTTCAACACAGTTGTACTATCCAGACATCAAATTGATTTGTAATCACTGACATGGATGGATTTGCGACAGACATTTTTGCTTAATCCTACTTTCGATATAGTCTCTGAACCCACAGGAAGCAGAACACCCGTGCAAACTAGTGACCTGCTCATAACTCTGCGCGATGCTGAGCACTGATAGCTTTTCCAGAAGAGCCTTTAAACTTCACTTCTCTCTGCGAGCTGTCCAGGAGCCTCGGGGGGAACAGGTTTCATACATTAATCAAAGAAAAGTGCAAAAGCACAACGCAGTGTCTCCACAGGATAACAGGCCACTTCACGATTTGGCACGGCGCTTTGAAAGCTTGTATAAAAGCCAGAGGCGGTTCATATGCTTTGTGTCCTTGTAACGTAGGGCATGAAAACTCACTCTCCGGGCCCAACAAAGTGGAACCCATATGAACAAATAAACAGAGGTTCTCTGATCTTACAAGGTCCGAAGTAGGGGATGTTGTTTGCTATTTTAGAGGTAAAAAATAGAAAGGTTATTTATTCTGAAGGCACATGAGTGCTACAGATGTGAGTTTGTTAGAAAGAGCCTGTGGCTCTTGAACAACTCACGGACATGCTTCGAAGTTTATTTACGTTTGTAAAGTAGATGATGTGTGTCCATTTGATGTGTGCACATAGCTGTTGATTGACAGTGCATGTGGAATAACTATAATATTACACTGTGTATGTAATCTAGTTACTGTGTGTGTATGTAATGAGAAAGTTGACTTTGTGTATTACAGTGATGACTGCTGTATGCATAAATGCATACGTACATTTTTATGTTTTATTAAAACAATAAGCTAAAAGGGGCTGTGTGTTACATTAGTTTTGATCACATATAAGAGTTATTGTTGGGCAATATCATTTTTCTGCAAAGTAATGTAGTGCACTATTGGTGCTTTTCCACTGTGTGGTACGATTTAGCTCGGTTTGGTATGGCATGGCATGGCACGGATTGGCACGCTTTACTTTCGTTTTGCTTTTCCATTGCAGTTTAGTACCACTTCAAAGTGGGTGGGATTATAGACTGATTGTTATAGTTGCGCCGCCTCTACTGCTGTGGATCTGCTCCTCATCTACCAACGAGTCTGCACCTCGTCTACTGACCATGATACAGCCATTTCATTTTTCAAGTTGCGTGCAATGGTCATTTAAAGCATATTGTGGTGACTGTTACTGACTATTTAAATCTAGCGGGTTTGGTGTCTTGTTTTTTAAATCCAGTGACGCTGGTAGTGACAAGATCAATCAGTGATCTGCAGTTTTTACATGTCACATTTAGTATTGGAACCTTAACCGAGGTGGTACTATTTAAGCGAGCCATTCCGAGCCATCCCATGCAGTGGAAAAGTGCCAAAAAGTGAGCCGTACCGAGCCGTACCGAACCATACCATGCAGTGGAAAAGCATGTTTGTTGGTTTCCGTAAAAATAGATAAATCTTTTTAAAAATATCATTGTTGAAAACATTTGTGCTGCTTAATAAGAAATGTTTCTTTAAACACCAAATCATATTGTAATAATTTCTGAAGGGTCATGTGACTCTGAAGACTGGATTAATGATTGCTGAAAATATTAAAATAGAAAACAGTTATTTTAAATTGTAATAAAATTTAAGATGGCGGGCAAAGACTCTGTCAGTCAGTAGCGAAGACTTTTATATTGAAAAGACTGAATTGTTGTGAACACGGAACAAGACGCAACTGACAAATGCTTTGACTAGCACCGTCAGTCACGGAAAAAACCTTTAAATGTTAAAAGGACAAGATATTGCAGTGCACGTTTAAACATATTTTTTATTATGAACATAGGACTGATTTGAAGGAAAATGCTAAATCTGAATGCATGTAATACTTTCTCACAATACTGTTGTACATAATACAGTAAGCGTCAATGAACAATATAAATTGAGATCAAACAGTTTATGTTGCTAAAAGTGGTTGCTAAGGGTGTTGTGTAGTGATACACAGAACCGTTGGGTGAAGCGGTCATAGCCTTGTTTTATCGTGAATAGAACAGCTATTGACCAATCAGAATCAAGGACAGGAACTAACCGTTTAATAAAATAGTTTTATATTATACTGTTGTATTGTTTTCATAACAACATTTGTATTCATTCATTGAGATGCAGTTTGTTTGTCTCATAAAAGTTATGTACACAATATGGTACACTTTACTGTACATTTTTTTTTTTTTTTTTTTTCATCTTCTGCAGGTCAAGTCTGATGACGGGTGGATATGGGTCGGGACCTGCAGTGAACCCGTGGCTGGTTAATGAGCCTGAGGAGACCAGAGGACTCGGCTTTGGAGAAATCAAACAGAAACAGCAGCAGATTATCGAAGGTACGTTGCATATGAGATCAGTCTTACAACTGATGTGATGCTTGACATTGCTTCTAACTGACAATTATCTGGCTACCTCTCTCTGCTGTCCAGATAAGCATCTATCTTCTGATGAAATGAGATATTTTGAGAAGCCTTTTTTGAATTTACGCCCCATTATAAGATCTGCTACTCATTTGAGAATAGCAACTGGTAGGAATTTTGAGAAAAAACAGGAGCCGTTTTGTCTACCCAAGTTATACTTTTAGCTTCAAGGTTACAGCTAAAGTACCTTGTGGCTCACCGTGGCAGCGGCCTCTGTCAAAAATGACATCAGATCACACTATATATCATTTAAATGTCACAGATGCCAACACCCTGCTGCCTGCTAATGGTTTTCTCTCTCTATGAGGCTCATTTAGATGGAATTTATGTACTTTACTATTGTTTTTCCAACCCAAATGAGATGAGAATTTAGCTTTTCTTTCGATGAGTGATAATTTACATGATGATTTATACCACAGAAACATAAAATATGAGAATGTTAAACCATCATTTTTTAATAAATATGTCTTTTTGTCTTTCTTTTGTACAGTTCTGTCTGAATATGTCCCTATTCTCTCATGTGTCTTTAGCTCAGGATGCTGGCCTGGATGCTCTGGCTGCAGTCATAAGTAGACAAAAACAGATGGGTCAGGACATCGGCAATGAGCTAGATGAACAGAATGGTAAGTGAAAAGCGCAGTAGCCTATATGTGACAGCTCTGGCTGAACATTCAGAAGTTTTTCTGTGAATAACATTTAATTTGCGGTCAGGTTGGTTTTACTTTGTCACGCCGTTCTCTTGCTACACTACATATGATGTCATTGGCTCTAAAATGAGCTGTTTTTTTTTTAGACTAGGGTTAAAGTGGAAAATGTGGAACAGGGTACTTGGAAACCCACTCTCACCTTATCTATCACATTTTTTTAACTCCTTCCTGCTGCAAAGTGTCAAACATATTTCCTAAATATAAGACCTGTGTCCTTTGCGCAGAGACATCAGGTATTAGTGTGAATCTATATAAGTTTGAAAGTGAGAACATGGAGGAATTACATAGTGCATGATGTACTCGAAGTCATATGGAGGAGACTGAGCTCAGATCAGTAGTCTGTGACCTCATGAAGGTCGCAGCTGCTTTTAACTTTTCCCACACTCTTCAATCTGTCTGGCCTAGCTGGTAAAGTGAGACAGGCTAGAGTGGGGAAAACAGATACATAATTATGAATTTTTGAAGTGAGATATTTTATCCACCAAGATCATTTTGCTGTAATACAATATTTTCTCAAAAATGATCAGCCACACCGACATTCAGTAAGGAGTTCTACTTCAGTATGAACGGTCAGGGTTACAGCAGTTTAAAAAGCCAAATAAACCTGAGCTGGAGTTGTTCGTTAATTCCAAAGACGTTCCTTTCTGTTAGAAGTAAAGACATTCAGCACTTAGTGATGTTACTCTTTTAAAAGCCAACAGGCAGAGGTAAAAGTTGGGGACTGTCAATTTTTGTTTTTGAAAAAAGTCTTATATAAAAAGGATTAGTTCACTTTCAAATGAAAATTACCCAAAGCTTTACTCGGCCTCAAGCCATCCTAGGTGTATATGACTTTCTTCTTTCTGATGAACACAATCGGAGAAATATTAATATATATCCTGACGAATCCGAGCTTTATAATGGCAGTAAGTGTTACCAAACGAGTATGAGCTGAACAATGAGCCAAACTGGGGTGACTTTTTCCCGTGACACAATACGCTGTACACTGCAGAGGAATGGCACGCATGGGTGCCGTCCACAAAAAAAGCCTCTCCTAAAGCCCAGGCACAAAAAAGCCAGCCTAGAGTTTGCCAGGGCCCATGCTGACAAAGATGAAGACTACTGGGACTCTATACTCTGGAGTGATGGGACCAAGATAAATGTTTTTGGAACTGATGACTTCAAAACTGTATGGCGTCGCAAAGGTGAGGAATATAAAGAAAAATGCATGGTGCCTACAGTGAAACGTGGTGACAGTGTCCTTATGTGGGACTGCATGAGTGCTGTTGGTGTCAGGGAGCTGCATTTCATTGATGGCATCATGAATTCACAGATGTACTGCTCTATACTGAAAGAGAAGATGCTACCATCACAAACTTGAGTGTCAGGAATGTGAACCAACTTACGATTAATGTTATGGAAGCTGCTGATCCACAATCTTATATGCAAAAATCCACGTGAATCTAATGGATAAACATCTCAGTTGAAGTCTCAGTTCTATGTCCGTGCAGCTTGTGTCTAAAAAAAGAAATCCTGATGCAAGTTCATCTCCTCCCTGTTGCTTTTGTTGGCACAGTGAAGGTTGCCCACAATACTTTTTCAGGGGGCAGTGTAATTACTATGGACCACTTCCAGTGTTACTACTCTTTCCTGTCTGCTGCAAAAACTGGCTCATTGAAAACATAAGATATAGTCCAGATGTTTCAAAGGTCACGATTGGTATTTTTATGGAATAGAGATGAGCATGAATTAATTGAGAGAGTGATTCAAAAAGATAATGGAACTATTATAAGTGCGTCCAGAGACTAGTTATATAATACGGTTTTACACAGCCTAAACAAATCTAAGGTTCATCATTATTGTGACCTTCTGGTGGAGACTAATGCTGGGAATTGGAGGCACTTGGCTGCTTCTCACCATCTCTGCCCCGTCTCAGTCTATGCAGAGATCAGTGTGATTGATTTAGTCTGCTTCTCGCCTTCCCCAACTAAACATAGGAGTGAGAATGAATTATTTGAACGGGACCTCAAATTTTCTTTCCTCTTTTGATAAAGCGTGCAGCGTCAGTGTTTCCTAGAACAAGAGTTTTGAGAGCAGTAACTGAGATTGCATGGTCTCTGTTTCATGGACTCACATTTGAAAGCTGATAGTTACGGTGCTGTTCTACTGTACAGTCCAACAAACCTTTCCTGCAGATTTCATCTGCAAGAGTCTTTTTCTTGCAGATATAACACCTCTCCCATGTGCATATTAAAGTCCTGCTTTCCTCTGGAAACCAGCCATGAAGAACTGTCACAGAGCAGAGTCCTCTATTTCAAGGAACAGAAAGAGACTCTGCAGAAGGGGCTCCTTCCAAAATGTTGTAACTTTGTGCTCACTTTATATAAACAGACTTTAAACAGCACATGTACAGTGTCTTCAGAAAGCTGAATAAGCCTAAATAAATAATCATGCTGTTATTTTTTGCCCTTCAGTAACACTATAAATGCAACACATTATTAATTTAAGTGATTAATTTATCTGATTGACACAATTAAAGGGATAATCTAAAATTTCTGTCATTATTTACTCACCCTCATGTCGGTCCAAACCTGTATGACTTGGAACACAAAAAAGATATTTTGAAGAATGTTGGTAACCAGTTTCGTTTCCCATTGACTTCTTTTATGTTTTTTAACCATACAATCAAGTCAATAGGAACCAAAACAGTTTGTAACTGTTTTATATGGAGTTATTTCAAACTAAATAAAAGCAAATTGTAATGTGATGTAATTTTTACCTTCAAAAAAATAAAAGTAATAATTAAAAAAAAATTACGTAATGCATTGGCATTGTATTCATATAGATTAGTATTAGTATTGGTGATATTGTACTTCCATAAATGATTCTATTAAACAAATATCCAAATATTTGTGCATTTAAAATATACTTTTGGGGATTCATCGTTTGATGACTCTACGTTTGGGAATGATTAATCACAGAAAACATTGCATTTTAAGTAGTTCAGTTTCAGAATAATTCTAGTAAAAATAGTAAAAATTATTAAAGTCTGGGCAATGATTAAAGTCAAGACTTCATGGTTGTTCTGTGTTCAAGAACACAGTCAGTTTTCAGTATTTCTATGAGCTTGGTGTATTGGAATTTTAAACTATACCAAATTAGCATTTGCACAATGTACTTTTCTAGTCATGCCGTAGTTTGGATTGAAGTCTGGGCTCTGACTAGGTCATTCCAGAACTACTGCCTTCTTTTTTCCAAGCCATCCCTTTATAGTTTAGCTGTGTGCTGTTGATTATCGTTGCACTGGAAAACTAATCTTCAACCTAAATGCAGATCTCTGACTGACTCAAACAGCTTCTTTCCAAGTATTTACCTGTATTTGGCTCTATCCATGTTGATCTTGATACCAACAAGGTTTTTCCAATAGCAACCCCAGGGCATGATGCTGCCACTACCATTCTTGATGTTGGGTTGGTTTGCGCCAAACATTCTTCTTTGCTTTAGGTGAATCGACTTTGGACTAATAAGACCACAAAATTCTTCCAGAAGGTTTGGAGTGGCTTAAAAGTTTTGTCACATGGCTTCTAGCAAACTTTAGCAATGATGTAATGTCGGTCTTTTTCGAAATTGGCATTCTTATAGCCATTATTGTGAAGAGGCAGAATCATTGAAGTGTTGAAGGAATTGTTGATGTGTATGTAGTTTCCCCCATTTCATCCAAAGAACTCTGCAGCTCTGTCATCTCTTGTAGCTGGTTTCTGATCATTTCTCTGGCAATTGACCTTCTGGCCTTGATTATTCGATCTGGTAGATGGCCTAATCTTAGTAATGTTTGGATTCTGCCATCTTTTTTCCATTTGGTAACAGAGAATATCCCAGTGTTCCTTGGCAATCATGTGACCCTTCTAGTATTTTTATAACCTTGTGAGGACGTTTATTCCTCCAGAAAATTTCACTCTAAAGTTCTACAGGTGGTTCCATGGTCTACATCAGACCGCTGGACTGATCTGATCTGTTTTTAGTTGTGAAATGCCAGAATAAAACTAACTTGGTTTAACTCAGGGGTTATTCAGAGTTGGTGTTTCGACTATACATTTAAACTTGATACAGCGCCTTAAAACCACAGTGCTCATGGTGTGAGATGCAACAAACGAAAACATCTGTCAGACGCGTGTGTGTAGGCCAACAATAAAAAAATGAGTGTTTCTGGAAAGTTAAGTGAACACAATGTCTGCCTTGACAGATTTCAAACTGAGTTCTGGGGACTCCTGGGGGTCTGCAAGAGGGTGCTAGGGGGTCCATTAAATAATTGAGAGAAGAAAAAAAAAAAGATTTTTCAATCAATTTACCATGTTTTACAATGATTTATTACCAAATTTGACAACCATATTTTTTTAACAGTACAAAATGCAAACAAAATCTGTAGCTTTGTGCGAAATAAATATATATATATATATATATATATATATATATATATATATATATATATATATATATATATATATATAATGTTGTTATAAAATATATAAAATATTAGATGAAATGTAAAAATATATTAACTAATATTTGTTTCCCTTCTTGTGGGAAAATCAGTATTTTAACCTTTGTGTTCATGCATTCCTTCTTTAACATTATCTTGTTGATTACGTTTTGATTAATAACTGGTTAATAATGTTATTGTTTAAATTATTTATTTATTTATTTATTTTTGCGTATACCAGAGCTTGAATTGGACTTTATACTAGAGAAAAAAACTTGTTCTTTGAATAAGTACAGCGTTTACTTTATTCAAAACACGATGAATGTAAAGGCTAATTTTTATGTATTTTTATTTATGTATTGTGTATTTTATGTATTATTTTTCTATGTAAACGTGGTAGACGGACATCTTTGATTATTGCGCTCGCTAGGTGGGGGCCCTTGCAAGGGGTTCATCATATTTGTATATTCAGTTAAATTCATATTTATTTGTATAGAACTTTTTACAATACATATCGTTTTAAAGCAGCTTTACAGAAAATGCATGTTTCTAAATTGAAATACAGAGTAATCTGTTATCAGAGTTGACTACTTCAAAATGATGTCCATATGTCAGAAATGTACAGTTAGATAATACAAATTATGTAGAACTTTTGTTAGCTAACATGTTTTTGTAGCTACTGTTGTAAGCTAACGCATTCATTTTAGGCAGAAACAATGAGCTAATTAAAGCAATCATTACAAGTTATGATCATAATGATTTCAATATATATAAAATTTGGCAGTTGTGTATGTTGATTCAGAGTTGGCATCATCTGAAGTCCTTGCAGGGGTTTGCGGTATATTGAAACTGGTTTGAAAAACCCTTGCTGTTAGACATTTTATTTGACATGACTCTGACCACTTTTAAGAAAAATCATGTGTAGTAAAGAAAACATCTGCGGTTGTGGGGATTTGGTGTTAATTGACCAGCCTGTAAAATGAGCTATTAAAGGGTTAGTTCACCCATAAATGAAAATTCTATCATTATTTACTCACCCTCATGTCGTTCCAAACCAGTAAGACTTTCGTTCATCTTCTAAACACATAAGAAGATTTCTGTCCCTCCATTGACAGCTACGCAACTACTACTTTGGCGCTTCAAAAAGTTCATAAATAAATTGTAAAACTAATCCATATACACTACCAGTCCAAAGTTTGGAATCGGTAAGATTTTTAATGTTTTTAAAAGAAGTTTCATCTGCTCACCAAGGCTGCATTTATTTAATTAAAAATACAGTAAAACAGTAATATTGTGAAATGTTATTACAATTTAAAATAACTGTTTTCTGTTTGAATATATTTTATAAAGTAATTTATTCCTGTGATCAAAGCTGAATTTTCAGCATCATTACTCCAGTCTTCAGTGTCACATGATCCTTCAGAAATCATTCTAATATGCTGATCTGCTGCTCAAGAAACATTTATTGTGTACAATTGTACAAAATATTTGTGTACAATATATATTTTTTTTTCAGGATTCTTTGATGAATAAAAAGTTCAAAAGAACAGCATTTATTTGAAATATAATCTTTTGTAACATTATAAATGTCTTTACTGTTACTTTTGATTGATTTAATGCATCCTTGCTGAATAAAAGTATTAATTTCTTTAATTTCTTAAAAAAAAAAAAAAAAATTCTTACTGACTGTTCTTTTGAACTTTCTATTCATCAAGGAATCCTGGAAAAAAAAAAAAAAAAAAAAAAGTACACAACTGTTTTCAACATTGATAATAATCATAAATGTTTCTTGAGCAGCAAATCAGCATACTAGAATGATTTCTGAAGGATCATGTGACACTGAAGACTGGAGTAATGATGCTGAAAATTCAGCTTTGATCACAAGAATAAATTACTTTATAAAATATATTCAAACAGAAAACAGTTATTTTAAATTGTAATAATTCACAATATTACTGTTTTTACTGTATTTTTAATTAAATAAATGCAGCCTTGGTGAGGAGACAAAACTTCTTTTGAAAACATTAAAAATCTTACAGATTCAAAACTTTTGACTGGTAGTGTAAATCAGATGGTTTAGTCCAAATTGTCCCTTTAATTTAGTCCCTTTTCTGAAGAGACTCGGTTGCTTAATATGATGAACAAATTGAATTTAGACTTTTATTCATATATAAACATTGATCAGCAAACATAAAAACAGTTGGTCAACCGTACTTGCTTTGACGCACAAGAACAAACCTCATTGGTTCTTGGGGAAGCTCAAGCATGCTGAGTATCACACAAGAATGAACCTCATTGGTTCCTCGCATGTCAAGCAGGCATGCTTGAGCTTCCGTTTACCACAACTGACATGTGCGTTGATGAATGTTTATATGTGAATAAAAGCCTAAATTAAATCTGTTCAACGTATAAAGCGATCATGTCTCTTCAGAAAATTTGGACTAAACCGCTCGATTCATATGGATTAGTTTTACGATCTCTTTATGAACTTTTTGAAGCATCAAAGTGGTATTTGCGTAGACTGTCAATAAAGGGACAGAAATGTCATTAGAAATATCATAATTTGTGTTCAGAAGATGAACAAAAGTTTTATGGGTTTGCATAATGACAGATTTTTTGGTGTACTAACCTTTAAATATTTTGAAAATATGTTACTTGAATGAAAGCAAAAAAAAAATATATATATATCAGATGTAGTGAATAAATGCTTTAATAAAAATATTAATGCCCTCTCGACTTCACTGTATAACGACAACAAACCTGCTGCCCACTGCATGTGTGGCTTTACGCCTCTTCTTTTTGTCCTCCTCTTTAAATATACACTTCTGATGATGTATTTTGGCTCTCACTTTCACACACTTGCAGTCAAGACCTCAGATACCACAGTGAAAAGTCAGGTGATGTGAAGAGGTCAGTGTCTCCCACTTGCTCCAGATGAGTTTAAAAGGTCAGCTGATCACTAACTGTGCTGTCTAGCAGTAGAAGAACAAACCAAGTTCTTCATCAGAGAATTGAATTGCATTGAGTTGGCTTGTGCCTATTTCTCCAGTTTCCTTAGATCACAAATTATGAAAGTTATTCACAGCAGTCTTTTACCTATGTGAGTTAGCACCTATATAAAACCAACATATCCAACATAACATTATAATAGTACATAATATTATTATAATGTTTTCTATAGAAAGACGATATGGTTTTTTGGTGTGCATTATTTGAGAGTGATCGTCTAATCATTACTAAACATCCAGAATAAGGCATCACTGTTCCGACAGTGTTTTAGCCGCTCCATTACACTCTTGTATTATATGACATAATCGACAATGTAAAAAGTAATAAGATAGTTTAATGCCCTAAAAGAGACAGCAGAAAATGGATCGCTTTTACAAAAAAGGACAAGAAAAAAAACCTTCTTCCTGTTGCCGTATGACCTTCTTGTCCTCTCGCATGTTCTTTTTCTTTGAATGACACGTTTTTTTCCCTCCCAAAAACACTCCAGCTCTGTAATAGTGTTTTACTGTAAATAGATTAAACATTAAATGTAGGAAGTGAGAAGCAGCACTGATCTCCTTTTAAGGTCAGGGCTGTGAAGAGTGGTCAGTAGTTAACATGACTCTGAAGCTTCCTGCTGACTCTTGAGTACTGTCAACATACTGGCAAAACTGGCCTGGCTCAGACATCCTGATATCCTCGTGCTGACCATTTAACCAGAGCCGGAAAGTAAAAAGGGAGTTTGCATGCCCTGCTCATTTAAATGATGACTTCTGTACTTAAAAGGGTTAGTTCGCAAAAAAATAAATAAATAATACAATCTGTCATTATTTACTCATCCTCATGTAGTTCCAAGCCCACACAACTTGCTTTCATCTTCAGAACACAAATTAAGATATTTTTTTTAAATAAATAAAATCAAAAGATTTCTGTCTGTCCACTGAAAGTCTATCAAAATGTTCAAGCTCCAAAAAGGTCATAAATGCAGCGTAAAAGTAATCAATGTGACTGCATAGCACTCTGATGTGCTTTCAGGAGAGAATCATGCCTGTTCATGTGAGATTATTAAATGTTGTTCAGTTTGTGTACATCATCCCTCTTCCTTTGTTGTACACTGTAAAAAGATTCTGTGAAATTTACTGTAAAAACTGGCAGCTGTGGTTTATGGGTGGGTAAATGTATGTTGTTGTTTTTTTTTCTCCAGAATTTTCGGTCTAATGTACAGTACAAAATAAACTTGTGCATTAGGCCAGTAGGCGGAGAGTAGGCGGTCTTTTGAAGCTGTTCCAACACATTTGACCACATGAGCATCTACACCACGAAAGCAATCCATTCTAATGTGTTTTTGACTACCTCTGGAAGTGGTCAAAAGTGGACAAGCTCAAAACGGTCTTTTTCACTTTCTAAAGCTGTAAATGTAACAGTTTTTGACAGTAGAATTACATTAAATGTAAGGTTAGATCTATTACAGTTATAAGTAAGAAAACTTACTGTTAAACAATTAACAGAATTAACAGAGAAATTTTTAATATAAGCATTTAGTATTCTCAGACTTTTGGACCCACTGCTTAGTTGCAGATGAGCCAGTCAGCCCTTCAGTTCACATGAAATCACCAAAAATTCTTTATGGAATGAACTCTATATATGTGCTATACTGTCTGTCTGCAAAAAAACACAGAAAACAGACTTAATTTGGCTTCCAAATATAACATGGCAGCAATTATTCCTCTGTGTATTGCAAAAAAAGTCCTATATCAACAGAGTGTTACTTTTTTGTGTTGAAAGTCAACATCGTTTGAGTTTATTAGTGTGGATGTTTCTCAGATATTTGGCCTGGAACTATGACATCAGCGTGTGTCATTGGCGGGTGAATTAGTGTGGTTATTTGTGATGACTGTGCACTGAAAAAGAACCTTTTTTTCCTTAGAGGGCAAATGAAGTTGAAGTTTGCTGGGTCAGTACAAGGTGCCTCATGTTACTGGCAATACAAGGGTCATGGTGGCATGCCAAAAGTTTCTGTTATTTGCTGTTTAAACATTCATTGGCCTTTGGGATAGCATACTTACGCATTTTGTTCAGATTTTTTTGCCTGGGATGTTTTTTTTCAACCTGGACAGTGAAACGGCTAAGTTAACTTACATTCTACACTCATTTTAGTGCTGCTTAATCAATGTTATCTCTATAAAGAGATTCCTTTCTTACAGGGGCCAAGGCTCAACAATAAGGACTGCCCGATGGCCCGGGGCCAGTGTAAACTGCTCGGGACAGTTGACGGAACTGTCACTTGCCCGATCGGGCCAGTGCTGTAGGGTGTGTGATATATATCATCTATGATATTGTAATTGTTGATTTAACGATCTGAAATTATCTCTCACTTTACAAAAACCAAACAAAAACACACCCATTGAGCAGACGCATACACTACGTGACGTAGTCTAGTAGGTTAGACGCGTGCATATTTAGACTGCACGATTTCACTGCATGAATTATTATTTATTAGTCCCCCAGAATTAAAAATAATGCCCCTGTATGTCTTTTATATTTATATAATTTAATATAGTTAACCAATATAATGAAGAGCACAGTTTTTATCCAAATATAAGCATGATTACAAATCGTGATATTGATTTTATACAACGTACAGTTTAATAAACAAGCAGTTTATATTAAGTGACTTACATTTTAGACACCAAATCATTTGTTTCGCTCTATTTCGCCAACGAAAATAGTTCCAAACAAAGTCCACAGAGCATTGTTTTGCGTCTCTGAGCAACACTTCCTGAATGATTTAGCCGTTTGAACAAAGCCACTGGAAGGCAAGCCTGCAACCTTTAGCCAAAAAAGCGTAACGGCTAATGCTAACTGGCGGTACGGGCGGTACGCATTGGCGGTACACAGGGAGGAGTTTTGAATGGCGACACGATAGGCTGAGAGGTGCCGCACATGATTAAGTTAGCCGTTACGCTTTCTCCAATGGTAAGAGATACAGACCCTCTTATCTCCCTTTAATAATACGATCTCTGGTTTGAATGAATCGGTTGAATTTCAATGACTTGCTCATTAACAGGGACTTACTGTCACCTACTGGCGGGTTTAATTTCACATTTAAAGTGTCTTTTCATTGTATAAATAATTTCAAATAGCAGTATTTAAAGGGGGGGTATCACACACAGTTTCTTCCAATCTCATGTTAATCTTGATTACATATAGAGTAACAATGCATCCTTCACATCTCCGAAAAGTCTTTAGTTTTGTCATATTTATAAAAGATATATACGCTAAACCGAGTCTTTCCGAAAAAAGCCGAGATCCTGGAGGCGTGTCTGCCGTCAGTGCCGTGGACGGAGCTAAAGAGTCACGAGTGTGCGCAGCTTCTGCGTAGAGATCGTCTGCTAGCTGCGACATCATTATAAATAAAAAGGGAACAAAAACATTTATGTTATTGCACTTGTGTGCCGATTGCCAACAAAACACAGACATCTGATGCAGCTTTACTCACCACCCGTGATCTGCAAATCCAGTGCCGAACTGGGACTTGTTTACAAAGTATTCATCACCGAATTCCCGGGAACAAACAAACATATGTGCACAACTCCGTTGCTGCCCCGGAAAAACAAACTTCATCCTCTGTTCCCTTAACGCTGGGTTATTTGGGAAGCTGAAAAAGGTAATCTTTCCCTCACAACCAAAAACACACTCCTTTGTTTACAGTAGCTGCGTCTCATTTTGGAGGCTGCGTCCTCTGGAGGTCACATTTGAAGGCTGAATACTTCAAATACTTCAATACTTCAAAAAAGCACCGTTTATTTCATTTGTGTTTATTCTGTTGTATTTATTTGTACTGTTACTTGTAATTTGATTATTTGTTCCTATTTTATTACTTACTGTTTAGTTGTCTAACAATATTTAAAATTTAAGTGAGTTAATCTATTAGCTTTTGGTGTCATAACCTTATTTATTAAGGTTACATGTATCAAAAACAACAAAAACAATAACTAAGCTTATTTTATAGGCCCATTTTCTTTTCTTTTTTTATTATTTTTTTTTTTTATTGTGGGGCCAGTGAAAAGTTTGGCAGGGCAAGTAAAAATTTGAACCACTGGCCCGACCTTATTGTTGAGCCCTGAGGGGTGTCTATAGTGCGTCTTCCTATAAGCCCCTCGGTAGAATTAGTCACTCTGTTTGGTTTGTTACCCTCCTTAATCTCTCCTAATATTTTATAAATAAAACCAGTCTGAAGAAAGTGCAGTCATGTGCTGAATATTTCTCTGAGAGTCCTCACACTCTTTGCCTTTTTCTCATTTAGTTAATAACCCACATCTCAGTGTTACGTCTGAACGGCACTATTTTACCAGTAGTACTAAAGTGACTATATAAAAAAGAAACAGCACTTCTGTTGAGGCAAGTTTGGAAATTCTCCAAAACCGACATGTTGCGGTGATCCATTCTAAAGACTACGAGGAGTCCTTCAGGATGGAACCATCATGAATATTGTTTGTGTTAAGGAACTGAATGCTACGTTATGTACAAGTTGAGGTTATGAAGGGCTTTTCCTGTGTATTTCACATATAACGACCAGTCTTTGTGCTGATAGATATGTCACATTTCTACCCTAGAGCGAATAGACTCTGTCTGTGGTGAAGTCCATAGAGAAAGCAGACAGGCTTTGTAGATGGCAGATCTATTGTGGATAGAGAGGACGCCAAAAGTCATAAAATGGTCATATAGATAAAAACTGAGCTGGAGGTCCAAGAGCAGCGTGAGTCTAGAACATCCCATTGGTTTGTTTAATATGTCATTGTTGTATATATAAATATGAAATGGTTATCATTGTTTCAGCATTTGGAAAGCAATTAAAATTACTGCTTCGCTCAAGTGTACTTGCTGTTGAAAGGAGTAGTTCACCCAAAAAGGAAAATTCTGTCATCGTTTACTCATTATGTCATAAACCCATATGAGGTTTTCCCCCATGGAACAAAGTTTGGGGTTGGTAAGATTATTATTATTATTATTTTTTTTTTTAATGTTTTTGAGAGAAGTCTCTTATGCTCACCTGCATTTATTTGATCAAAATACAATAAAACAGTAATATTTTGAAATATATAATTACAATTTCAAATAAATGTGATGTAATAGCTGAATTTTCAGCAGCCATTACTCCAGTCATCAGTGTCACATGATCCTTCAGAAATCATTTGAATATGCTGATTTGGTGCTCAAGAAATTATTATCAATGTTGAAAAGCTGCTTTATATTTTTGTGATACAGGATTCTTTGATAAATAGAAAGTTCAAAAGCAGTTATTAGAATTTTTTGTAATCGTATAAAAGGCTTTACTATCACTATGAAAATGAAGAAAATGAAGAATGCTGTCAAGCTTCAGTAAAAACACAAATACGGGGCCCATAGAAGTAATTAATATGACTTGTAACACTATATTGCATGTCTTCTGAAGCCACAATATCTACATTTTGATTTACATACTACTTTTTATTGCATTCTTAAGTAGACTGATGGAGAGCTAAGGTCGACGTCAGGATTTTCAGCAAATAATGACTTAAATTTCTGTCTTTTCTTCAAAGTTATTGCTGTTTATTCTACAAGGTTGTATGGACCACTTTTATGATTATTTTATGGTGTTTTTTGTAGTAGTAGTAGTAGTTTGACAAACCTAGTTGTCATTGTTTATTTGGTGTTAATTTTGTCACCTTTTTTTTTTTAGTCTTAGTCCTATGTCAAATGCACTTTAAACAAAACAGTCTTTAAACAAAAATAGGAGAAGGTTGACTAAATGTGATAGTCAAGTTTTAGCCGACTTAATGTCTGAGCGTTTTAGTCATATTTTCACCATGCTGCATTATGGTTAAACTGATGATGATGATTATTTCATCAGAATTATTGCACTTTCATCTATAAGCACAAATCAAGAGAATGTCAACTCATACGCATGGTTCATTTTACCTCATCTAGTGTACTGATTTATTATAGGCTATTTATCTCATAAATTAACACACTCTCTGTCAACATTATCAAAACTGGTAAAAATAGAAACTTCTCTCAAATTAAAACAGTGAAATTTGGTACTTCCAATAATCCAAATTACAATAATGTCTGTTAAAAAACATCCAAAAATACTTTGTATTGCTGCACAGAGGTTGCATAAGTGCATTTATTCAGCAACCACAATCGCAAACAATATAGTCGAGATCCATGTTTGGATTTATTACAGTTCATCACTGAGAAGGTTTGACCGTAGATTTAGTCTCAGCAAACAGTGCAAGTGGCTCGTGACAGAACAAAGACTGGCTGAATGACACTTCCATTTAAGCAGAATATCTCAAATAGAATATTTTCAAATAGAAAAGTCCAGCTTACTTGTTTGTCTGTGTTTTCAGATCATCCGCTACTCTTCCACAGTGTAGAGAGAGCGCGTGCACATGGTTACCAGATGACAAAGATTAAGTAAAACATCAGGCAGAAAATGTATCCTTTTGACAGAAAAGTTCTGCTTTAAAAATGTTAACTTTAAAAACATCTGGCAACCGCAAACAGCAAGGCTTGTATAGATGTATCAGTCTGTAATATTTTCTCCTTTTTTTTTCTCCTTTTTTTTAACTACATTTTAGTCTCGTCTTTTTTCGTCAATGATATTGAATGTTGACATAGTCACAGTTATCCTTTTAATGACCTTATGGTCTTGTCATCGTCTGATCTTAGTCATGGGAAAAAGCTTGTAGACATATTTTTTTGTCATAGTTTTCTTTAACAAAATGAACAATATTTGATTATAAATGAAAAGTGTGGTGATTTTTTTTTTTTTTTTTAAATCACATTTTCATGGAAGAAAGAGTCACTTTTTTGGAATTAATGGAAGAAAGAAAATTGTATGGGTTTGGATCATGAGGGTGAGTAAATAATGATCAAATATTTATTTGTGGTTAAACCATTCCTTTTAAAAAAGCTTTCAGTAGTAACCGTCATGTTTTCCATCATTTCTTTCATTACTTCTCTTTTCTATGGAGTGGTGCAGGTAGGACTGGTTCCTTCAAGATTTTCCTATGGGGTTTTATAATGGGGTTTTTCGATTTATGTGTAACATAAAGCCTGTGGTAAACATAACTTGACTATACTTTGACGTTTTGTTCTGCAACGTAAAATACACATACATATAGCGAAAACGTGAATTTTGAAGCAGTGTTTGAGATGTTGTCCATAGACCATTATTCTGTGTTTTCATCTGCAGTTGACTAGTATAATTCCCATCCTGAAAGATTTATTTTAAAGTCTTTTTTTTTTTCCTTTTCAAAATTTCAGTAACTTTTTTTTTATAAAAATAATAATACAAGCATGACAAATATGTATCAAAATTGGAGGATATCCATATATCTATGGGTGTTTCATTTGAATAGATGCAACATCTCACACAGCTGTGATGCTTGTACACATGGGAAATGGCCTCAGCTACATTCCTGGTATCAGGAGACAGATACTTTCTGTACTTTTTGAAAGAATGTGAAGTTTATATATAGGCAGGTGCAGTAACTAACCAGTCTTGTGCTTTGTAACTTGGTAACGGTAACAAAACAGACAGGAACTGCATGATTTTGCAGCTGTTTTTTATTTATTTCAGGCTTTTGAATTTCTGATTTTATATTTAAATATTTATGTAATATCCATGTTCTGTTTTACTACTTTCTCCTCCCCCCACCCCCCATTTTTTCCTTATCCCTACTAAAGACATATCAATTTTTCCAGCTCTGACAGATCCGACATCTGCACAAAGGGCAGCGTATCAGACTGTGAGTTTCAGAGCTGAGCAACTGTAAAAAGTTAAAAGATGTTGCCCTTGCTGGCTTCTGTTACCATTCTGACTTGATGGAGTGATAAAAAATCCGAGACAAGACATTGGGAAGGTTTCTTCATCTGCATCTCTGGGGCAGGCCTCTATCCATCATGTCTCATCTCATTCTCTCTTCATCCTGACTTTCTCACTCCTCTGCTTGGCCTCAGTGTCGGCCTGTACAGAGTGACTTACAATAAGATTAGGCCTCCCAGCAGAGACCCATGAATAGAGCATGTTTGGGACCTCTGACAACTTTTTAAAGGTAGCATCATCAATCACAGCTCTTTTTATTCTCCATAGTTTGATTCATTCATCAAGATCTTTTTTTCCACTGCTATCCCACGTGAAACAATACAGCAAAGAGGTTTTTGTTGAGGAAACGACCTACAAGCATAATCGCATGTAGTTAAGATGAACATGAGTTGTGGTTTGTCATTTTGTCATCCTAACAGAGATATGAGAAAAACAGAATAAGATAACGATGACTTAGTCATCCTGGAAGCACAAACTGGCTTCAACCTGAATTCACATTAAATGGAGCCCTAGATTTATTATGATCGTCAATGCTTATTACGCAGTGTCGTTTTAGTTAGACTCATAGATCTGAAAATGTTTGTCATGGTTGTGTCTTTCAAACAGTGGCTGGAACAACATACAAAGTATGATAATCTCAGGTGCTGATTATGTGCTTTATTTAATGTAAAAAGAATTTAATGTAAGTTCTAATATAATTTTTCTTAGACATTACCTACTAAAAGCTACAATGGATAGGATAACTCCACAAAGATGCAGTTTATGAAGTTTAATCTTGAAAAAGTGTGAAACTACGAAGAAAAAAATACACAAGCATAAATTTCAATCAAGTAGATAAATCATCAAATAAATGAGCATTCTGAAATACACAAGGCAAATAACAACCCACAGTACAGTTGTATATCAACAGCATAGATGAATACTTTGCAAACTTGAGTAGAAAAAGTTGCAAACATGCTTAATTGAATGCTACATTACAAAATTACCAACACGCCCAATTATAACATAGCACAGCAATACAGTACTCAGAATGCTCACAAAACAAAATTAAACAAATTCACTTACAGATATTGCATTTCAAAGGGCTTTGCTAGGTAAGATGAAGCTGGATGACTGCAACCACATGGAGTACCTTGCACAACTAAAGCACTTAAGTAATATGGCTTACTTACTCTTAAAACAGGAAACAATACGAAAACTAAAGAAAAGTCGAAAATAAGTATCAAAATAAAAGTCCTCATGTATGCTGCCAGTTGTGGTTATACGGTGAAGCCGTATACCAAAATGACTTGTAAAACGTTTTCTTGTTTGGATGAGCTTGACCATTGGCCATTTGACTTATGTAAGGTTTTTTGCCGTTTGGCAGATTTTAGATGCTTATGATAGAGAGAATGGTGTGTGAGCTCACACAGTATCTCTGTTCCAAAACCTAGTGAGTTGCCTCCTTAGGCAGGATTTTAAGGCATTGCTGTTCCAAAAGATTGGCACCTTTATTGTTTTGCCTCATAAAATACCTTCTTTTGGCCAAATTCTAAGCTAGTATTGCAATTGTCCTTCACGGGCAATTCCATAATACATTGTTAAAAATTAATCCAAGATGGCAAAAGTATTGATAAAATAAACAACCCGAATTCCGGAAATGTTGCGACGTTTTTTAAATTTGAATAAAATGAAAGCTAAAAGACTTTCAAGTTTTTTTATTCAAATTTAAAAAACGTCCCAACATTTCTGGAATTCAGGTTGTAGTTTAAAATATGGATTATTAAATTGAGCCATTCTTCTTGTCACGTTACTTCTATTGTGAGAGAAGTCTTCTGTGCACTTGCATTTGTATGGCACACTGATTTCTTGCCTAAGTGACGTTCCAAAGGAAAGGGGTTTTCAAACTGGGGTCCAAAGACCCACAGTTGGTCTCAAAAGGAATTTAGGGGGTCTGCTGAAAACTTAAGGGATTTAGACATCTATTATTCTAATGGTGGGCAGAAAAAAAACAGACACCTGATATAAAGTCAGTGTTTTTTTCCATGTGTTGTTTTTATAATTGCATTTTTTTTTCACACATAGAATAAAATGTGTATTTATATATAGAAATATGTAGTATAGCTGCCTTTATATTTTCTAAAGAAGGTCCCTCGCAAGGGGATCATATAATATTTGTAGGTCTTTGACATCAAAAAGCTAGAAAACCCCTGACTTAAGAGATTCCATTTCAGGTAGGACGCTGGTGGGGTGGGAAGAGAAACCGGGACCCCAGGTCAGTCAGCGAAGTGAATCTTACCCCTCCACAACTTCACAAATTCTTCGTTCTTTATCACTCAACACATTATGCATGTGTTCCCCCACCATAAAACCTCCATCTTGGACAGCATGCAGAGAGCTGATCTCACTTTCATGGACCAGGCATAGCAAATATTTTCTTTGAGCAGAGGAACCCTCACAGTTACCTTCGAAAATGAAGCCACAAGTTCGCAGTGGAAGCTGAAAGACCTTTTTAAGAGGCTGAGAGTGCTGTTTTCAGATTTCAGATTTCTTTCTTTTGTTTTTTATAGATGCCATAAAGCATCTAATCGGTTATCCTGCCGCCCAGGCCGCAGTGCTGCTTAGTGGATCTTGGCTTTGATATGGCGTGATACATCTGGAATGAATGTGTGCTTGTGACAGTCGTTAGCTGCATGGCCCCACATTAAACATCGGTGGCAGGAATTCCCAGACGACAGGAAGAAGTGATCTAGAGCTCTGCAAACTGTGTGACCAAGATAAGCGGTGAACGCTTTACACCTCTTGTTGCATTCTAGATACTTTTCGCATGTCAAGACACAAGACAGATTTGTTTTGAGAAAAGAATGCTTTGGGTCTGAACAAATGTCTTTGTTTTGAAAAGGAAGGAAGTTGCATTTACAGACGTGAATTGATGTCAGTGCACTCATGTGTTATGAATGATGGCGAGATGCAGAACTCGATAATTTTCTACAGAGTATCGAAGGAGACGACAGATTGAGCACATGGTGTTTTCACAACACTGAGGAATTTAGCGCATTAAAAATGAGATGCAATGTAATGAAACTTTAATGGTAGTCCAGAGCGTACAAAAAGCACATTATCTATCAGTAAGGTCTCATTAGCTTGAAGAGAACGTACAGTTATCCTACAAGCGAAGTTGTAATTGAGTTGTTTAACTGTTTTGTGCGTAAAACTTGGTAACTTTGTACTTGGAACAATTTTTTCCCCTTCTTGTGCTCTTTTCTTTGTTTAATTTCAGCCACTGTATACGTATCTTTCTGTATAAATTTGATTAAAGCCGCAACTAATCCAGGATCAGATTGCTTCCTCATGTATCTCTGTCACTGAGCGACACTGATAATAGAAACAAATGACTTGCATTTTTTTTAAATGTCCTTAACCCCAGGTTATCATATTTAAGCCCATCTTTAGCTCTTCATTAAGCAAAAGTTCCCATTTGTAACTTAAAACATGCAGTTAGAGTCCTAATGCTGAAGTGCAGTGCTATGAGAATGTTACAGCAAATAGTTTAACAACTGACAACCAATCATAAAATAAACAGTTCATACCTCATTAAATATTCACATGCAATGTTCAGTTTCAACATCTGTGCAAAAAAAAAAAAAAAAACAGTGATGGCAAATGCAAACTTGAGTAAAGAAGAGATGGCATTATTTGTTTTTCACTTGCATGCCGGCGTTTTCACAGATGGAAAAGCTGTTATTGAAACGAGTATTTGTCCAATCTGTTTAATATGCAAATAAGGACTTTACCGATGTCCAGTGTGAAATCCTGAAACATGGAAAGTACGGTCATATTTACTGTTGTTTTCTCAGGTGAAATCCAGTCATTTCAATAGTAATACACGCAATCTGAAATTTTGCGTGAGGGCGAAATATTTCTCTTCACGGATTTGCAATGTGTTCAAGTTGGTCACGTAAATTCAGTGTTTGTTGGTTTAAAAGTGACTTCTGTGTGAGCTGTGTTTCATACATTGCTACACTATTTACATTAGACAATTTTTTGGCCACCAAATTTTGTTAATGTGACCGCACCTTACTCCTTAGTAAAGGTATAAAGTGTTAAATGTGACATTTGTCCAGGGTTAGAATGGCTCTTGGTTAACAATAGTGTGAAAGCCCAATAGTGGAAATGAAAGTAGTGAAATGTAATCATCTGCCTTACCGCCTTACCTTTCCTGTGGATTAGATGCTATCAGGTTATGGGAGTCCCCCCCTCGTAACTTCAGATCGAATCCAGATGTCCGCACTGATTCCATTCTGATGCTCAAACAATGATATCCAGATTGTCTGGCATTGCCAGGTTTAGTTGCTTACACTCAATTGTAGATTTTGGCAAGGGAAAAATGCAAACTAATGAGATATTTCATTAAATAATAAAATATGTAAGATGAAAGAAAAAGAGGATCAAGGAGTTTTTTTTTTTTTTACATTTTATTAGTAATGTCGTGTACAAAACAAATCAAACCATATGGAATGTGCAGATGCGGATCATTGTGCAAGTATCAGTCTTGTCCTTGAATCTATGGAGTGATTAAACTCCTTACAGTTAGTGGGGTCTATATAGAGCTGTAGGGAAACTAATCTAGAGTGAAAGTGATTAATAAATGGTGGAGCTTACTCTCCTGCCAGGGATGTGTTGACCCACCTGCCATGTTTTCATGACATTTAATGCTAGAGCTCCTAAAAGGGTGAAAATATAATTCGTTCACACACACATTTTCAACCCCTTAGTATTACTTTTAAAGCGGTGTTGCCTAAGCCTGCAAGAATGTGTATGGTCTGCCTGTAAACTTCTCTTAACGTCTTCATGCAGGCAGTAATATTTCCCTGGAGCTCTCTCCACATTATGGGGAAAGTGAGTTTGCCATGTGGTGAGGAGGCTGCAATTTCAGTTGGCAGTTCCCTTTGTAACCCCCCACCCCAACCTGTTTTTAAGGGTGAAAGGATTCCCTCCTATCATATTTTAACTCTGTGCACACATGACTGTCATTGTGGGTGACAGCAAGAGCAAATTGGAGTTTTGTTAGTGCTGGGCTAATTGCTAACTTGTTAACCACATGGGTTTGGAATATGTATATGATGGACTGAGGGAGGGAAGGTTAACTTATGCCCAGGGCAGTCCATAGAGAGAGTAGGTAAAAACGTACTGTGCCGCAGCATGTGGTTCCTATTCAGAGCCAGAGGAAGCTTAGAGATTTAGAAGATCTTTAGTCCATCCACACTTTAAACACACACACTGATTTCAGGCTCTTGATATAGTAGTGCTTAGCCATGTCTAGGGAATCTTTTGGTAAAGGTTTTATGAGATGTTGCACCTCAGGTCAAAGCAAAACAGGGCTTTCCTTCCTTTCTTGTTAAAAATGCTGATGTACTCTTGGGTCTGTATTTGGGGTCAGATAACTAGCTATGTATATAAAGATCAAGATGGAGCAGAAATAGTATTCAGTTTCTTCAGCATTGTAGATGCAGTACATGCTGATACAGTACAATGACAAATGCTAGTGGCAAATAATGAAAAGGGGGGTAAACTTTGAAAGGAGTTAAAATGTCAGGTTCGTATAAATTTAATCTTTGGTATGATATAGTCTTGAAAAACTATTTTCAACAAAAGTTCAAAATCAATGACTTGTGTTGTCACATAAAATGTGACAACTTTAATTCCTAAATTTAATTTTTAGCATTTTTGAGGAGGTTGTACCACATGACATCTTATAACTTGAACTAATCTCGCCAATGTCATAAGATAAAATTATCTGATATTTTTTTATAAACTTGACCTTGATACACAGTTAGTGTCTGCAGTGTCTCTCTATTACATCATTTGCTGTTTCATGAGTTTTTTTCTGCTTGTTGGTTCCACATTGATTTCCTTTCTTTAAAATAATAAAAGAAAATTCCAAACTGCTTTTTTAAAAAGATTACAATATGTGGAAAAACCATGTCAAAATGAATTTAAATTAGAAATTAAAAACAACATAGATTTATTTAATGTGTCATTGACACATATATTTAATTCCTCACTGAAATGCACTATTAATTGTAATAGAATTATTTTAAATGTATATGTGTATGCCTTCAGAAAACAGAAGAACTTCAAAGCAAAGACCAGTTTCTCATCTCTAGTTTCACCAAAGCACTGAAAACCTCTGCAGTCTAGTCACACTGTAGCCTTAAACAGAAATTACTTCATTAGGTAATTATTGAGGTGACTTGTTGAGAGATTGATAGACTCGTTCTGTGTGAGGTTTTGGTGGTCTGTCTAAAGAAGATCTTTTCCCACTGTTTCCATACAGAAAGCCAATTGAAAGGATTATGTATGAAACCAATAGGAGAGAGGGATGGTGGGAGAGCTAGACATAAAGAGATGTAGATCTGTATGGATTTAGTAGCTTGTACAGGTGTAGGGTGTATCCGAAATCAACTCCAATACCCTCATTCACTATTCCCTACATTACGCCACTAATAGTCCACTGAGTGAAAATACATTGAGCTAATTCAGACGCCAGACGTGCATCTTGTGTAAAATGTGTACATTGGTTGTACACTGCTTATTGAGATGCATTATGGGATTGAATTAGTGCACTCAAAAATATCCACATGGTTTCGGACACCACTACAAATAGCTCCCAAATAGTGCACTATATAAAGATATATGGGGCAATATCGGTCTACAGCCCAGACCTGGTACCCAGAAGTTTGCTGCTTTGAGCCCAGTAAGTTGCTGCCAGTGTACTCTTGAGCAGGGCATTTATCTTCAGGTTACTTCTGGGAGATTGTCCTAAAGGGGATGTGGAGTGTTTGAGGAGATCAGACAGGGAGAGGCTAGAAGAGTCATGCCATAATGTGTCATTGCTTTATTAAAAGGTTAGTTGACCCAAAAATGAATCTCGAAAAAGAAAAAATGTTGGTTGGACTTTGGGAAGTTATTTCGATTAAAGATTACGAGGGCACGTGAATTAAAAAAAAAAAAAAAAAAAAAATACTGATATGCACATAAAAATCATTTATAATAAATACTGCAGATGTAGTATTTACACACCAGATGTAATTTTTATACCATGATCACTTGCCACCATAAACAGGTTAAAGCTGTCATTGATGTTGGCAGTGCAAAATTGGACTGAACTGATTAAAATAACAGTAGTTTTCATTAGTTATTTTGAAATTTAAGTGGAATAAAGTAGCGTGGTAAAATTACATTTATTTGAATGAATTTGAGAAATAAGTTATATAGACTGTCTTTTAGTTGAATTATTAAAACAGTGACGGTGCTGAAAAATATAATGTAGCTTTCAGAAGTGAGGCTATTTTATTTATAAAATTCATGGGGCAGCAGCTGAAAACAAGTTTCTGTTCTCCTGAATGTTTCAGTATGTGTACAGTCTTACCTTTATATAAAGTTTCCACCTAAATAAAAAAGCTGTGAGTTTTTGTGTGAGCGTGTCTGCTTCAAAATATGACATTAAGAAAAGTTATCTTTGTGGGTAAATGTGTCTTCCTTGCCTTGTGGTGGCTTGGAATTCCAATGGGAATTGGATATATAAGTGTTTAGACGTACAGTAGGTCAGATGTCTAGATATTGGTTATGTATCTAATTTAAAACCACATTTACAAGTGGCTCAAGTGAGTCGGAGCTGATGCGAAAAATCAGATCTGTGCAAATGTTTGTGTTTACATGTGTGCAACATTTTTGCCAGTGTAGATGTAGTCATTAAGGTCAAACTTGACACCATATTTGAATATACAAAAATTAAATCTAAAAGATATTGTGGATGAGAAGATTTTCAGCAAGTAAAATGATTTCAGTCTATTCCTGATACAAATATATGTACTGCTTTTATGATACTTTTATGATGCTTTGTTGTCATTTTTAGAGTCTGACAATGTGCACCCACATTTACTTTAATGGTAAAGAACATCATGACCATTCTTATAAGCTTCTCCTTTTTGTGTTCCACAGAAGAAAGTAAGTCATACAGTTTTGGGTAGATATTGTGTAAATTGGGTAAGTGACAAAATTCCGTTTCTAGGTGAACTAATCCTGGTGTCATTGAGACAGTTGCTGTCCGCACTATAATCTTGACAAATGCTTACATTTGTCAACAGTCTTACTGTTGTTGTGCCGAGGGGAAGGATGGTGAAACATGGGTATTCTGATCTGTGCTGAAAGTCTGAGAGCAGTATAATTAACAACTCGGCAGCTCGCTCTGTGGATTTGAATTAAGGGATACTTGAAATGAGCTAGTAGCTGTGCAGTGTGTAATCAATCCTGTCTCAATGCCTGACTCTCTTGTCTTTTCCAAAACCAACCACAGTTTATGACTTTATGACTCTTATTTTTCCACCATATTACACACAAGCTCTGTCTATTTAGATGATGTCCAAGGTGCGGATGATATGGCTAATGTCACCTCAGAAATACACAGACGTCCATCTCTGGTTTCATTCCACAGTCCTTATCCCTACAAAGCATCTATTGTGGACAGTTTGCAACAGATGCTACATTGGCTCTTTGTGGGATAGTCCCACCCCACTGATCATACAGGTAGAAGAATTGATTTTACACTTTATGATGTCAGAACAGCACAAAGGAGCCGATGTTGTCTTTCATCCTCCTTGTATAGTACCTCCATCTTCGGCTAACATTGCGTTCTGTTAGCACAGCTGTTCAAACCGGCCTTTCTTGCCAACAGCAACGCTGTAACCCACCTGACACTGTCATCGCCAAGGGCAGCCGTAGAGGGCCCTCATAACCGCAGCCCTCCTTTGAGAGAGCGTGGTTTGCTCACTATCACATCTTGCGTGGTTTCAATACTTCTTTTGAAGTGATTCAGAAAGGAGAGCTTTTGTCTGTGAGATCTGTTTGATGTATTTTCTATCGGTCCATAGTTTCTGAAATCAGCAAGGTAAACAGATTAGGCTGATGAGATTCAATGGCACCGATAACTAGAATGAGAGCTTCATGTTTTACCTTTGCTTTACTAATGAGCTTCTGCGTCATTTGCATGTGAAACACAGGAACGCTGAGTCAGAAAGGAGTACCCTCAGATTTAAATGCTCCACCTTTGATCAGTGTTCCAAACCACACAGTATTGCCTTTGAGTGTTGTGTTGTGATTCTTTCCCAGTTAGCTATGTGCTATTTTGTAATCTTACAGTTTTTAAATTAATACACTTTGAACAGCCATGAACAGTAGGAATCTGCAAGTTTGAGCAGATGGATGGATGGATATCAGATATTTAATCAAATATTGTTCAGTCATCTGGGCTATTTAGCATCTAATAATATTTGTAAAAAGACTGTCAATCTTTTAAAAAATTAAGTCGAATTTAAATCTCATTAAAAGCAGAATCTTAAATTTAAAGCCCTAACTTTAAAGTCATTACATAATTGTGTGTCATTACATAATTGAGTAAATCATTGAAGACATTTCAGAAAGGGGCTTTAGAATTGTTTTTGTTTTTCTTCCTTATCATTGAACATAAATCTATCATTATAAACTCAAAAAAATAAATAAATAAAATTTTGAATGAACGTGATTTAATTGTAGCACCCATTATGCATCTAATCAAATCAACTTGAACTGGTTTGAATATTTTATATGGACACAATATACATTTGTAGATTAAACATGATTTTAATATGTCAGTGTAACTTCTTTGCAACTATTTGAATCAAAATGTTTGTATTGTGTTAGTCTAATCAAATTTATTCTTATTCACTCAATGTCGATAATGCACTTTAATTCAACAAAATTCTGCTTTGTTACATCAGCTAGTTAATGTCTTGCTCATGTATGTTTTGGTAGTTTAATCAATATCCATCTTGTTTTTTCAATGAGATTTGTTTTAGACGAATGGTTTTCATTTAAATTGAATTATTCAAATAATCCTACAATTAATGCTTCTTGTTTATTCCTGTGATTTACATAAAATTCATGATGTGATGTTCTGTGTTGGCAGTCTAGAAGTGATACTGGTTTCATCCAGGGCTGCGTTTCCCAAAAGCATCGTAAGCCTAAATTGATCGTAGAAACATTGCCACCAATAGAGCTACAATTAACTTAGGCTTGTGATGCTTTTTTCATTGGTACTATTTAAGCAAGCCGTACCATTCCATATCGAGCTGTCCCGTGCAGTGGAAAAGGGCCATTTTCAAATCTTGTTTGGCGAGATGTTACCCGAATTAACAGCTGGAGCTGCTCTGACTGCAGGCTCACTAAACGACTAATTGTGATAATTTTTATTGCATTTTTTAAAATAATTTACACTAAAATTGACATACAAATTGACAGCTGTAGAAGAAAGTAGAGAAAACATTTTACAGGCAAAAAAGGTTTTTTGTCTGTTATCAATAGCTTAGTGATGTAACTGAGCTCACATAGGCGTCACTTTCAAGCAGCTTTCTGTTGGTAAATTCAGTGAAACCCATTGCACAATTGGTGTGGGGAAAACTTTGGTATAAACTTTTACCACAAATAATGCTTTATCAGTGAGAATGGAGTTCACTTTAAGACTGAGCTCCACCGCTGAAAGTGGCCATCTTTTTATCTGCCTTGCAGTGGAGTTTGGATCAACACAGACTCTCATCATACAAATGAAAAAACCAAGCACAGTGAAGAAACCCTTGGCCCAGATTCATCTGCTTTTTTTCATGACTCATTGCATTTTAAAAAATTGGACAGTATGGACCCCATAGGTTCTTTGTAAACTCCATAAACAGCATTTAAGAGAGTGGCATGCAGGGTCTACACAGAGAAAATGTGAAGACCACAACCACCAGTGGGCAGTAGAGTGGACCACTAAAGAACTACCTCAGATGTTGGTGCTTTGGGAGTGAAGCTGCTTTGATTTGTCAGTGTTGCTCAAACATGTAAAATGTAAATGAATAATTGTACAATTTATACTTAGGAAGACGCCTTTCCCTAAATCGTGAACAATTTCTTGATGCTATTATACTGCATACATTGAATGCAGTCATACAAGTGCATATATACTTGTGTTTCTTTGGTCACTTTGAATGAAGAGGCCTGCAGCTGCAAAAAAAGGAAAAAAAAAAAAAATGCATGTGCACCTGGAAAAGCAAAAAGGAAAGAAGGAATCTTTTACAGATATAAACTGTGTTTTCCCTATAAGAGCAGCATATAAAAGAACTGTTCAATTTAGGTAGTCTTGAAGTCAACATTTCTGTTGGCGAGCCAGCTCTCGAGACTGTGGTTCACCTGATCTCACGCTAATTAAAATCCTGTGGCCATTTTTATAAATCGGTTTCACTTAGAATGCAGGTGCGGGGGAAGCATTAAATAACACTGAGGTACTCTGAGTTGTCAGTCATTTAACCTGCAAATTGCTATAGTTGTCATGAAAACGTCAGAAAATAAGATCCTTTTTTTGCATGAAGCCTGTTGGGATGTCAACACTCGCCATTGGTTGCCAGATCCCGTCATGGTGTGCTTATATTCATCCACTTCCCTGTTTTGCACTGCTGGTACCCTCATTCTAATTATGCTCTCATTGTTCAGTGTTACCTGGCGTTGAGGCTTTGAGCTGAAACTGGCAACCGCAACATCCTGCTGTGGAACAAACAAGAGCTGTATAGTATGATATGTGTGTATGTGGAGGAGACTCTGGCTTCTCCTGCCTTGGTACCTCAGGCTCAGGGTTCAGCAATTCCTCTCTCATTTTCCAGGAAACGTTTTGAAGAGATTTTTGAAAGAGAGATTGTTTTCTTCCTATGTTTTATGAGTTTGTGAGTCATGGGTTTATTGCATCACAAAATACTGATCATGTCCAACTGCGTTGCCAGTACCTCCCTTCAATTGAGTTGAACAAAAATCTGGAACACATGCTTTTGAAGTTCAGACATCAAACTTCAGCACATTTAAGGAATGCCTTTGTGCATTTTACAACATTTTGTCGAGCTTTAATTAGCATCAACCATCATAACACACCATTTTTTTCTTTGGCTGACAACTGATTGGTTTTTCAAATCTAACTGATGGATTTGTGTCCTTGAGTTCTGAACTTTGTTTCAGTAAATCTACACTAAACTATTCAGTTTTCTGCTCATTTGACAGCTAAAATGCCCTGTCTTCACACGACAACATGGTTTCCATTTGGGATCTGACTTTGAAGTGCCACCTTTAAAAGAGAGCTCTTCCTTTGAGAATCACTAAATCACCAACCCACTGTCCGCTCTGGTGCCCATAGAACAATGAATCTTCTGGTGGAATGGTAAAGAGCGCAAACCTCACCAGATTTAGAGGGCTCAAGTCAACCCCATCCAATGGCGAGACTAATTTGTGCACATGTGCCATGTGTCTGTGTCTCACTTTTTCTCTTTCTTTTCTCCTTTTCGTGTCAGTACACAGCAGTATTTAAGCACACACACAAAAAAACTGTTGAAGAGCACTACCTCTTTGTCAAGCTCATTGACTAAAGGCTCTATCAATCCCCAGACAGTGCTTTGACCAGCTTTAAGGTTGTTTAGGTCACATATATTTTCCACACAGATATTTTTTTACCTGACGGAAAATCCACAAAGTTCTCATCAAAAAGACCTCAGCAGGTTGATCCAGATGCTGTGTTGAAAAAGGGACCCCTCCCTGGCTGTTTATCCAGATATTTTAAAAACATTTTTAGAAGTAATGATTAAGATGTGGACACTCCCATGTATTCAAGGTGCAAAAAAAGTTTTTTTCTTTTAACTTAATGGTTGTGTCACCTGACATTTAAACTTATGTTAAAATGGCATAAAAGTTTTTCAAACCATATGAATATGAGCCACTTGAAAGCAAATAACTTTTCCTCTTCAAACTTTTGAATTTGAGACTGACCCATGTACAAAGAGGTTAGATGCTGATGTTTTGGATTATGGTTATAAATGATCATATAGATTGTACATAGATAGACATAAAGCTTATTTATTGTTTTATGACCCTTCATAGGAGATCTGAATGTGTTTGTTATCATTTCATTGCATGTGTCAAAATCACACAAACATCTTTTCTTAGTTCCTTCAAGCTAAACCCAAGTGTGTATTTTCTTACTGGCCAAAACTCAGCAAGCCTTTTTCGGCTTAGTGTACGTTTATAAACTTGTAAACTCTCAACATGAAGTACAGTCCAACTAATCCTAACTCTGAAAGAGTGTTTACATCAAGGATAAAACAGTGAGGAAACGGGATGTGAGGCATTCCACGATGAAGCACAATTTCTTGTAAATATTGTAATTGCCTGCATTATATCATCAAATGGAGAGTGTGGTCCATGTGGGAAGAGTGAGATGCCAATATTGTATGTTGTTGTTGGCAAAGATGTCCCCTAAACTCTGTTCTGCTTTAGGGCCAAGTGGTAACAGTTGTGAGGAATTGTGGTGGCGGCAAACGCTCACTGTCACACCCCAGGAGAAGAAATTACCCCAGTTAGTTGCAGAGAATTAACACGCTGCCCCAGTAGTGATTGAACCAACAAGGAAAAACAAGCAGAACTTGAAACAGCACCGTGGGAAGGACTACTTCTCTAACACACACACATGAATACACACCCATGCAAACATACATTTATCACAGTACAGCACACTTGTGTGTATATATAGTTCTATTTCACAAATTAGGAGCACATACATTTGTTATAGAAGAGTTGCTTGTTCTACAACAGTTAATCTTACCACAGTCGTTGACACAGATGACCCTTTTTAATGGATGTCAGTGGTAGGAAGAAACCACAGTGCTTCTGTCTGCATCAGCTCAGCATTTATACCGCACACAAAAGCAGCATTATATTAATATATATAAGCAGCGCCCGTATTAACAAGATACAGTAGGCCTATTCACACTGTAACACCGTGTCCTAACCAGACGCGACGCCGCGACACGTGATAAAAGGTATCTTTTCCATGTTAATCGGAGTTTTTGTCCTAACCAGCTGCGAGGGCGACACGCAAATATTCTATTTTAGAAACGGTTTCTATTTCTGCGCAAAGTCGCGGCTGGAACAGCAACACAAAGTATGGCAATGATAATATCAGGTACTGTTTATGTGCTTTATTTAATATTAAAAGCGTCTAATGTCCATTTGAATATCATTCTGTGTTCCCAGCTTTTTAGCTGTAATGAAAACAACACTGGCTAATTCACCTCAGATTTTGAAAATAAATAAATGGGCACAAGAACGTTCAAACTGTCAACTCAGTGCGCACAAACAAGTGTATTCTTTGTCAAAGATTGTTTCAGTCACTCCGTATGTACTTTAAATAATGTTTAAATGGTGTAATATTTATGAATTTTACTATGTACTTGCCCTTTTCATTGTGTCTGCAGTGCTCTTGCCAAGAGAGCCCGCCCACACACTCTTCTGATTGGCTGTGGTTTTTGATTGATTTTATCGATTCTCATTGTCGCGTCACGTCTAGTGTGGACAATCAAATTGCTCATTGCTGGAATCTTATCGCATCGCGTCTGGTTAGGACACGGTGTAAGCATAAGCATCACTAGAGTTTTTGTACTGTTGTTTGCATCTGAAGTTTAAATATATGTTAAAACAAAAATGCTTTTAAAATGCTTGTTACTCACCCTCATGTCATTCCAAACCCCTAAGACTTTTGTTAATTTTGAAAACATAAAATATTTTAATAAAATCTGTCCCTCCATTCAAAGTGTATTTCACTAAAACTTTGACGCTTCAAAAAGTTCATAAAGATATTGTGACACTAATCCATATGAATCCATATGATTGGTTTAATCCAAATCTTCTGAACAGATATGGTTTGCTTTATAATATATGATGAACCAGTTTCATGTAGGCTTTTATTCATATATAAATATTGATCAACGCAAATATATACAGTATAAAAAATGGTCAACAGCAGCTTAACCACACTTGCTTGATGTGGAAGAACAAACCATTGGTTCTTGCTGATTCTCAAACGTGCTTGCGTGATGCTAGAAGAAACTTAACTGGATATGGTGCATCAAGCACACATTTGAGCTTCCTTTTATTTGATCAGCTCTATGTATGTGCATTGATCATTTTTTGGGGGAGGGGGAATAAAATCATGAATTAAATCTCTATCAAATAAAGCGGCCGTGTTCAGAAGAATTGGAATAAACCACTTGATTCATGTTTTACGATCTCTTTATCAACTATTTGAAGCGTAATTGTTTTGATGGAATGGACCTTCAGTGGAAGGTCAGAAATCTCTCAGATTTCATTAAAAATATCTTCATTTCTGTTTCAAGTATGAAAAAAGTCTTACCTGTTCCTTACGATTTGAATGAAACTTTGGTCCATGTCTTCATGTAAATTAAATTTGTAAGAATTTGTGATAATAAAATTTGTAATCATTTCCAATGACCAGGTCCTGATAATCATTTTATATATATATATTTTTTTTTTTAAGGGAAATAGTCCATGTTGGAACCCAGAAATGCCTTATTTATTTATTTTTGTATAGAACCACAGCTATGCTATTCAGAAGATATGTCAGTCTGACAGCACAATGCCAGTCTGCTGTTGCAGTTATGCTGTGATGTCTGAAAAAAAATCGTTTTCATTCCATTACTTAATTTGTCTTCATTCAGTGTCTATGTTGGGGGTGTTTAATTTTTTGAACCATCCTTCACATTGATGCATACAGCATGGCTGTCTGGATCTCTTTACTGCATGAGCCGCCACAGCCGTGCAACCCAGCGCACTCTTCTACCACAGCAGCAGCTTTGCAAGAAAAAGGGGGTACGGGTTTCTCAGGGTGACATTTTTCGTGACAGGCTCCCTGGCAGAGTTGCATGGCTGCAGGTCAGCCTTCCTGTGGGGCATATAGGGAGAGCGGGGTAAATTTCTCCCAGATAGTTGTGATAGGTCCTAGCACTTTAGAAATGTCCTCTGTCCCAGACACTCGAGCAGACAGATGCTGTTCTGCCCACAGTAGTGTTGGGGATTCCTTTCAGTGATTTGAATCTTTTGAATCCATTCACAAAAGGATTCATTCAGTGGCTGTTTCTACAGTCATTGAATCATTCATTCAACAAATTCTTTAACACGGAGTCATTGATAATCAGTGTATGAATGATTCTAAAAGAATCACAGGCGACTTAGGAACATGTTAGCTCACAGCCTCTCCCATGATACAGTGCTGCTGTACTGCAAGGTTTGGAGTTTTATGTTGTCCTTTGAGTTTAGTCTCCATATTGATGGGGGAAGTCACCACTGGGTAGATGGGCTTTTAATAAAGCTTGGTTGTCTATGCAGCCAGTAAGCACAGAAAAAATTGAAATGCGTGACTTGAGAAAACAGAGAAAAAGGGCTGTGGCATTACCTTTTGCAAAAAAACTTTAATAGCCATTATTCACTTTTGATTTTGGAAACCGCCCCTCTGTCGATCCAACAGTCCATGGGCCAGAATACATCAATGCGTAATTTTAACAAAAGCCACGGAGCTGTCAAAGTCCACTGGATAATGCAAAACGACGCATCTAGTGGACTTTTGCTGACAAATAAACAGAAATATCTGGGTGCATAATACAGAGAAAGCATAACCATTGTTAAAGTACAATTGTGAAATTGTAACAATACAAAGCTGGTTGAAAATCAGCAAACTTATCATTTAAGTGCATATTAGTCTAAAATAAATTATAGTTCCACATTAATACTAGTGATGAACCAAAATTATTATATATTTTTATCGAAACACCAAAGCCAAAATTAAAGCTTTAAAGTTCAAAGTGTCATGCTTTTTTTTTTTTTTTTTTTTTTTTTGACAGTCAAAACTTGTTATCTGCGCTAATGAGACTGTTTTGGTCAATGATTTCGGCCCTCCAAAACTATTTCACGGTAAAAAAATTTTTTTTTTTTTTTTTTTCAGCCAAGTATTTTCTGTTTGCCAACATTTTGTTTTAAAATGAACTGCAACAACCTGTACTGGGTCTGCAGTAAGTAATAGACATATACTTTTAGGAATTATTAAATGTAACAATGCACTTCACCTTGCTGTGATCTTTGAAACAACATCTGTAAGATGATAGCAGCCACAAGCTGGCCTTTTAATAGGAAACTCATTAACAGCTCAAATACTTTCTCCCTGTAAGTGAGGCACAAGAGCAGCCCATAGCGTGAGACATATTCTGATAACAGAGACTAATTTATAGGAAACAGATTTAAATGCAGAGGAATCTCTCCAATGAGTCACTGCTGGAAGACTCTGTTTTGGGAATAGAGCGGGAACACTGGAATTGCTTGCTGTAAGCTGAGAGAGACAGACAGAGTGGGAGAGAGCTGGCAGCGAGGACAGGACAGGACACGGATTGTCAACATCCACCCTTCCTTTGCATACCGCCTCTCGGAAGGATTTGCAGTGACTTTTTCAAACGATTGGCAGTTAGCGCCTGGAAAGGCGGCTCAGGTCCAAGATCAAATCACTCCCCTCTATTATTCCCAGAATCGGAAGTGTCCCCTCCCACATTACAAACAGGTACGAAATGGACCTGCTAACTGCTTTGGTTTGTCCTTGTGAAAAGCATCTGGCGGTGAATGAAAGCTAATCACGACCGGTTGTTTAGAGAAAGATGGTTGCTCTAATGGGCCTGGAGGTGGGGCGGCCTTAAGTGTTCGAGATGACGGCAGGATGGTGAGAAAGAAAATGCATACATGAGGTCATATGCGAGAACATCTGTGTCTGATTGGTGTCTCTCTGAGGGCTCACGTTTTTACAGCATCACGTGTAGTGTGGACGTTAGGATATCCTCAAATATTTATTGGTGTTTGTGGGCCAAATTTCACACTTCTGTCCCTAATGAATGCCTGATAGTCATAAACGTACATATATTTTAATGAATGTCTGTCTGTCTGTTCGTCTACATATGCGCTGCATGTACACAAACGGGTCAATAACGTGACATTCACACTTTTTGTAGAGATCCATTAATTTGTACAAAATACATAAAAAATGCAATTCATGCACACAAACTCATGTGGTACAATTAGCATACAGAAAGAAATAAAACAGGAAATAATATTATAGAGAGGAAGTCAGCAGATATTCATGAATGTTTTAAGGTCAATAGGTCTCTTAAAATATCAGATAATTTGACTTTTTTACTTTTAATGAAAATAATGATTAAGATGTGTATGTCAATTCACGGTGATAGAAAAATATGTTGTTACTTATTTAACTTGATGGTTACACCACATGACATTATTATTAAATTTTGTTTTCTTAAATAGCATAACATTTTTTCAAACCCTATGAAACCAACTTAATAGAAAATAGCTTTGAGATTAACTTTAGATTTTTTTTTTTTCTTTATTGCGAACACTCTTATTTGTCATTGACCCATGTGAGTATGTGTGTGTGAATACACATGTGTGTGCTCCACATTATGGGTTTAGAGGTTTATTCAGTGTAATAGCATTTTAAATAAACAGCCCTTGCTTGTAACAGGCTCCGCTTTGTTATGTGGCTGATAGTTGCAGCCAGAGCCAGAGAAGGCAGCTGTCATATCTGTGCAAACACTGAGTTCGGAAATGGAGAATTATGTCACTGGAATGGCAAGCTTGTGTGAGGGGAACCGGCAAGCAGGCAAGCAGGCCTGTTTTCCCATGAGTCCACTCCTGCCAGTAGAGAGTTACTGAGCTGTTATGAGAGACTGAAGCTAAATCTTACCTTATGTTTGGGGCACTTGCTTCTGTCTGTTATGTCTGTTTTTCTTTGACACTCTTGAATACTTTCTCTCATTATGTGTCTCATCTCCTCCATTAATCTGCTGTATGTCCTTTCCACATGATGCTTTTCATTATTGACATGACTTCCATGCCTTTGTCCACATTTGTGGTCTCTGGACCCCCTGGTGGACACGCTAATTTTCTCTTACCACATGCACAGCCTCAAGTTAAGCCATATGTGACACAGTTCTTTGCTTCAGAGGTTTTGTGGTGCAACATGAACGTGCAGCTTTGAGAGTCTCAGCTCAAGCAAGTAATGTCCTTTTAGAAATATCATGGGTTCAAAAAAAGTTGTAAATAGTTCATCCAAAATTCTTTTTCTCCCTTACGTTCCAAATTCAAATGACTTTCTATAAAAGTAGCATAAAAGTGGTAGTGCAGCAAGAGAATCGGTGCAAAATAAACAGAAATTTATGTCAGTATTCACTGAAAATTCTGACATCCACCATAGCTCTTATTTGTGTTTGAGAATTCATCAGAGTTGAACTTTCTCATAGGAGAAGTAGAGATATCCGAAGCATACTGGTAAAGCAAGGTGCTAGAAATGCCAACGTCATGGGTTCAATTCCTAGGAAATGCACATGCTAATAAAATGTATAGCTTGAACACTTTTTAAAGGGATAGTTCATCCAAAAATGAAAATTATTTCATCATTTACTTACCCTCATGCCATCCCAGATGTATGACTTTCTTCAGATAAACACAAAAATTATATTTTAGCCAATCAGAGTTATTTCTCTCAACAACGGCCCAACGCTGATTCAACTATCACCGTCGCGTAGAACACACTGCAAAAACTAGCCCAACAGATGCTCACCATAAGAAAGTTATATACATCTGGAGTGGCATGAACGTGATGTAAATGATGAGAATATTTTTGTTTTTTGTGAACTGTACTTTTTTAGTTGTTTTGGATAGAAAGTCCTGGTAAATGCATAAATGTAAATGACTTATGCATTATTCTTTTGAGACTGATCTTTTCATTGTGTCAACTGATCCGGTTCAAAAGCCATGCCGATATTTACTCTCATTTTAGCATGGGCTCTGTCGCTTTCCCTTTTTTGACTGCATACTCTGTGCAGTTCAAGATTTCTTGTTTTTGACAACAGGTGATTCCACAGATGTCAATGATGATTGCCGTTTAGACCTTTCTAGATTAAAATCAACCATCTAGATGACAAGTTTAACCCTCTGGGGTTGCCGAACGCACTGGCGTGTTGACTTGGGTTTTTTTCCTGATAACAGCGAAAAATTAAAATACTCTGTCATTTTTGGTCATGCAGATAAGAGTAATACGTCATTTGAAACTGTAAAGCATGTCACAAAAATGAACCAAAACTCAGTGTGTACTTGCCACACATTCATGAGAATAATGTATATAGAAAGCTTGAAATGTCTACTTTTAAATGAACCAATTAAAATTGAAAACAAATTTTCTCTGATTATGTAATCCTTATGAAACCAATGAGAGGTAACATCTTTCCAAGTAACTGCATCCTCAGCACACGCCACATAGTAGCTGGGTCTTCTTCTTTCAGTTTACGGATGTGACGTAACCACACAAAGTTGAGTGACCTAAAACTGACATTTCCCTCGAAATTGGACCCATCAGCTCAAATTATTAGTCATTTTTATAAGCTTACCTTTGCAATTCAGGGTAAGGTATAGGGAGAGTTTTGAACACTGATATTCATGTACTTGCTCAATAACTGATTTTTGTTTTTGTTTTCTTTAACCACAAAAGTTATATCCTGCAGCTTTAACTTTGAAATTGGAACATTCTTTTAATGAAACTGAAGTACGCATTTGTAACAGGGTGATATTCAGAAGAAGAAAAGTGAAAAAAACTTTCACTTTTTGACCTCTGACTACATCTGTCATTTTTGACCGTAATCAAAACTCTGTTGCCAAACTGGCTTTCGTCCTTCAGAAATGTGTTCAGATCTCTTCCTAGAGCTGCCAAATTAATACTCATGAACCTGTTCTTGGTCTATAACGCAGCCAGGAAACCTGCATCTCCATCCAACCACATGCCTCTGGCCAGGCCTCTGTGGTCATGTGTTCTCCCTATCCTTGTGAAAATATTCCAAATATATTTTATAGTTTTTAATATATATTTTCATTAATATTTTATAATATATATTTAGATATAAGATATATTATCTCCTTCCACAACATATGCATGTTCTTTATGTGTATCCGAAGGTTAATCTGTAAAGTTTTGATACTCTATTGGTCAAACAACTTTTCGTTATACAAATTTACAGGTCAGAGTTTATAAACTTAATTTGTTACAAAGCAAAAGGCGTAACTTCTACACATATGCTTTTGTTTCCACTGTCCTTATTTGCATGTGTTTTAATGGAAATGAATAGAAGTCTGCTTTGACCGTACATTCACCTGTGGTAAAATCATCGTAATGCGTTTCAAAATATGCCTTGATCTGCGGTTCTTAGTGGTATTGTGTTTCCATTGGTGTTTTTTGGCTTCATTTTGGTTCTTGATTTATATCTTTTTGTACCTATCAGCTGACACGACACATTATATACATAACCTTTGGTCCTTCCACTCTTTCCACCAATAACAGTAATGCTGTGAGTGACGGTTGTTTTGGCTTCTGTATCAGAGTCTGAAATGTGTTGGAGATTCTTCTTCATCAAGCTTCATCAAAACAGCTTGTTGCACAGTGGAGCAAGGCTTATTTGAGTTGGCAGGCTGATGGCAGCAAGCAGAAGAAAAAACGTACAACTTCCCGTTTCTACTGAATTACATCCAGCTCGCTGCTTCTAGGTATTGAAAATCTGTCAGTAAGCTGCTCGTTTTTACAGTCATGGTTTCTGTTCGAGTGTGTGTTCTGCTCTACCTCAAAGTCCATATACAGGTCAACCTGTTCATTCTTGCTCCTTTTTCCTTGTCCTTTCTTTTTGTTTTAGCCATTTTCTCATTAATCTCCCTTTTCTTTCCGTTTTATTATTTCCTTTTATTTCTTACTGTAACACTGTTCGTACATACGGGAAGAAGGAGGCGGGAACCGGCGAACGTTCAACACAATTTAATATATAAAATAAACAAATACAAAACGAAAGTAATGCCACACAAACATACCATAACCATAAAATAAAGTCCAGGCCTGGTCCTCTCTCTTCTTTCACTGTCGTCGCTCCCCTTTTATGCTTCCGGAGCTCCTCCGTGAGAGATTCGAGGCCGGTGCAACGCGCAGCTGACGCTCGTTAACACTCGCGTCATCGGCCTCTCGCCGTTCCCTCACGGCTCTTGCCCGCCCTGCTCGTCACACTTACTCTCTGTTTTATTTCTTTCACTCATTTTCTCTCCACTCTGGAAAGAGCCTTTCAGCAAGGTTAGTGTTTTTAGAGCAGGGTGGAGGGAAGCCACACAGCTAGATCTACACCAAAGCAAAACGGCCAATTAACTTTCTATTTAATCATAAATAAAATTGTATTGGACATATTCCATAATGATCCGTGGCATTTTGTGCTTAAGTTATTATTAATAAATTAATAAATAAATAAATATTGTCTTTTCATTTTGTCAGATGCTGCATTTTTTGCTCTGAAGTTCACATTCTGCTCATTTTAGCAGCTTGAAGAAAATGAGAAGATGCTGTTCAGATGGTGGTTCAACAGTATTTCTCAAGCGTGTGATACAAAGTTAATGTACCAATGTGCATAATAGATTTAGACTTAAAAATGCAGTTGGAAAGTCTCAAAGGTTTCTCAGCAAACTTAGTCAAAGCTCTAAACTCAGCACACTGCACCATGCACATTTATGGGGAATTTTACATGTTGCGCCTATGCACAATTTCCATAAACACAAAAAGAGGAATGGGACATGCAAACAGATTTTTGTATTCCATGTTGCATGTAAGTGATAGTCTCTCTCAAGATCCAGAAAGGTACTAAAAACATATTTAAATCAGTTCATGTGAGTACAGTGGTTCAATCTTAATATTATAAAGCGACAATAATATTTTTTGTGCGCCAAAAAAACACAATAACGACTTTTTAACTATATCTAGTGATGGCCGATTTCAAAACACTGCTTTGGAGCATTACGAATCTTTTGTGTCGAATCAGTGATTCGGATCGGGTGTCAAACCACCAAACTGCTGAAATCACGTGACTTTGATTGTGACCACTGATTCGATTCGTAAGGCTCCGAAGCTTCATGAAGCAGTGTTTGGCCATCACTAGATATTGTTAAAAAGTCGTTACTAAAAAATATCCTCGCTGCTTTATAATATTAAGATTAAACCACTGTACTCACATAAACTGATTTAAATATGTTTTTAGTACCTTTATGGATCTTGAGAGAGGAAGTACCATTGCTGGCAATGCAGGCCTCACTGAGCCATTGGATTTCATCAAAAATATCTTAATTTGTGTTCTGAAGATGAACAAAGGTCTTACAGGTGTAGAACGACATGAGGGTGAGTAATAATTGACATTATTTTCATTTTTGGGTGAACTAACCTTTTTAAAGCTAAATTCTTTTTGTTTTGTTTGTGAATAAATATCACCACTAATCTTTGTACATATTTAGCTTTGTGCAATGATAAAAAATAAGTCTGGCAACAGCGTTTCATCCACATATTAGATACAATATCATCTTGAGTGAGAATGTTCATGTTCAGTGATATAAATTGCCCTGTTGAGAGGCTGATGGCTACACCACACTGTCCTAGGAAATTCTCAATGGCACACTGCCCAATGATGTTCAGTCCCTACTGTCTTATATTTTCTAGGATAAATCTTACCTTATAAAAATGAATTTATGGTGGATTAGTTCCAGGACTCTGAAACAGACAGAAAACACAGCAAATCATAATACAGATGGTTAGTAATTTAAATACAGTATAGCACAGTTCTGTTGATAGGTTGTATTACTGTATATGAAATGTAGAACATTTTATTTTATGTATTGATTTAGCTAATTACAGGTATTTTTGATTGCAGGTCCAGTATTAGTGTGAAAAAAAAGGATTTGTTAAATATATAATATCTATGACGCATTGTGTCCTGATCCCGTTCCATCAACTCTGCCGCTCTTTCTACCACCTTTTAAATAAAATTCTAAAAGGCACAGTGAGTATGGAGCTGTGACATTCATCAGAAGGAGTGAGGTGTCGTCTGTATCACTCCAGATCTTCTACATTTTCTCCCAGATAGAGAAAGTAGATTATAAACTTTAGTACTTGATCCTACTATTTCCAGGAAATGCACCAAAGCTACTGGAATCAGTTGTGTTTGTTCCTCTGAAAGAGTTTGTGTGTCAGTCCATAAATCCCAAAGACCTAAGTAGTATGATCCTACTGATATCAAAATAGTGATGTGACGTGTAGCCAAGTATGGTGTCCCATACTTGGAATTTGTGCTCTGCATTTTACCCATTCAAGTGCACACACAGAGCAGTGAATATTGAACACGCACCCGGAGCAGTGGGCAGCCATTTTTGCTGCGGCGCCCCGGGGAGCGATTGGGGGTTAGGTGCCTTGCTCAAGGGCACCTCAGTTGTGGGTAATGAGAGCGGAAGGGGGCGCTGTTCATTCACTCCCTTCACCTACATTTCCTGTACTTAGACTTGTCTTGAACCCGTGACCTTTGGTTGCACACAATATATATACTTGCAGAATAGTGGGACCATTTTACTGAGTTTGGGGTCTTTGGCAGTTATAAGCCCCAAGAAGCCGTGGTTTACAGTGAATTTATAACAGCTAAGGGGCGTTGTTAGGTACGACATGGAGCTGTTACAAATTCATTGTAAACCACGGCTTCACGCAGCTTATTGCTTTTATAAAACGGTACCACAATACAAATATTAAAGCCAAAAAAATATATCAATGCAACTTTCATGAAGTAAAAATCATTAAAAGGCTTCCTTCCGCTGGAAAAAATAGTCCCTGACCGTGAACAGCAACAGTTTATTACGCCGTTAGATGGCGGCAAATATTGTTTTTATGAGCAAGTCGCTCAGTCGCAAAGACTTTTATATTGAAACTTGTTGTGAACACGGAACAAGACCATAAACAAGACGCAAATGCTTTGACTAGAGTCAGTGTCAGCAGGGCACAGGAAAAACCATTTAATGTTAAAAGGACAAGATCGCAGCAGACATTAAAATGGATTTTTATTATGAACATAAGACTGACCTGAAGGAAAATGCTAAATTTGAATGCAGGTAATACACTCGATCTGTCTCTCTCACAGTACTCTTCTACATAACGCAGTAAGCTTCAGTGAACAAAATCAATAGAGAACAAACATATGTTTACGTTGCTAAGAGTGGTTGCTAAGACAGACACAGCAAACATACACACTCAGTGGCGCAGCGATACTTGTAATGTAATGTGGTCAGCTGTATGTTTTCGGGAATTTTACAATGGCTTTGACCGCAGCTCAACCAATCAGAATCAAGGGCCGGAACTATCCGTTTTATAATAAGCAAATTTACGTTTTTGCAATAACTCCAATAGCCCTTGGACAAAACCCTTCCCCTGAATAAATGATTGTATCCATTTTAAAAATGTCCTCCTATTAAAAATTCAGTTTTTATTTTTCAAACTCATTATTTTTTCTGATTCCTAAAACATTTGATATGCATCATCTAGAGTTGGTCATGACAAAAAGTTAAGAAATGTTTAGGCTAGAAATTGTATGAAAAGTTAGCAAATTAATTTGCTATATAAATTTCATTACATAGAAACAAGTTCATTTATTTTTTTTTAAGTGTGACTGTTAATGACTCAATGGACCTGTATCCTCTCAAAGTAAAACCTTAATTAAACTTCTTAAACTCAGACATCAGAGAATGCAAGCATTTGATCAGGAAAGTTTGGAACATATCTTGTGAGTGCTGTCTTCTAAACATACATGCCACATTTCTCCTATTTTATGGAACTAGGGGGCACTGTAAGTTAAGAAAATCCTCGAAACTGTGTAACTTTGTTCAAAGAACTTGATCCACAACAATTGCATCCACATGATCTGTTTTTTCCTATTTTGTAATTGTGGTCCAGTCTGCTTGGACGCAAATTGTTGCCGCTTGTGGCTATATTTTTGTGGTAATCATACAGATGTTGGCAAACATGGACTTACTAATACAATTGTTAAGTCCTAAGATGGTGTGCGGTTTAGCCACAGCTACCAGCACACACACAAACCACACATTTCTGGCCACTATAAATCCCACATGCACACAAAACGACGGCAGGAGAATACTTTCACATATCGCCTGCTGCTCTCTCTGTATATCATGCTTTCTCTCTCTAGGATCATGCGCTAAGACTGTTTTTAATGTTTTATTGCATTTGAAAGTCTTGGAAGTAATTACAAATGATGATCTTCTGTAATGATTTGGTTTGTTGTGTATTTCAGAGATCATTGATGACATTACTCAGCTCGTGGACAAGACGGACAGCCGCATCAAAAATGAGACGCACAGAGTCAGGCTGTTGGACAAGAAGTCCACTTCCTGTGGTGAGTGTTCTGCTACTGTAGCCCTGGTTTTATGTACTCGGCATCAAGCGCCCGGCAACAATAAGCCTGTCCATCATTCAGATTTATGGCCTTTACTTTCTCTCTCTGTCCCTTTCTCCTCCCTACTGCATCTAGAGTACTCTTCAGAACTGAAGGGATTAAAGCCCACTGCCTGTAAATGGCAAAGTCAGAACTGCTCATTATGGTCAGTCTCAGTGTTGTGAGCTCTTACAGGGCCATCTGCATGTGATCTGTGAGTTTGTTATTAGAGCGGCAGTAAAGGTGAGATCAGGCAGAGACATTTAGAGAGGTCATTTACACAGATTTTTGGAAAGTTCTGCAAGACATTATTTTACATCTGTGTACTTCAGAGTACTTTCTTCTATGGTCTAATGTTGTCTCTGTTAGAGATAATTCCCCCAAAAATCATTATTTGCGCTCTCTCATGTTGTCTCAAACTTGTATTACTGACTTTCTTCTGTGGAACACAAGCGGTGAGTTTTTAAAGAACGTTCGGTATTTAAATTATGTGTTTAGAACAACATTTGAGCTGAGTAAATGATGACAAAAATTTAATTTATGGGTGAACTATTCCTTTAATTGCATTTTCTGTGATGTGATCAATGACTACAGCCTCTCAGATTACTCAAGTTTTGTGCACGCCAACCATGTCTGGAGCACTTAAATCATTTCACATGTGGTAAATGTTGAAGCATGTCTGCATACTCAAGCAGCAGACAGAAAGTATCTGTCTTCATTAAGCTTTTCATTAAAGGAATACTTCACCCAAAAATCCTATTAATATTTACTCACCCTCATGTATGAACTTCAGCAGTGAAAAAGCTGCTCTTTTTTTTTTCTTGCTGTGAAAGAGGATGGTGATCAGGGGCTGTCAAACCTGGTGCAATGCATCTGGACATGACATATCTGAATAGATGCAAACTTAAGATGTTCTTTGAATAACTCAAATTTTAGTCTGTTCCTCACACAAGACTATCATATGACTTTCTGAACATACTGTATCTGTTTGCACTACTTTTGTTCATTTCCTTTTTGTTCCTTTTTGGATCTTGACAGCCCCTCTTCACAATATTTTACAGTTCTACAGTATTGTGAATTTTACATTATTACATTATGGAAAGAGCAGCTTAAAGGGTTAGTTCACCCAAAAATGAAAATAATGTCATTTATTACTCACCCTCATGTCGTTCTACACCCGTAAGACCTTCTTTCATCTTCGGAAGACAAATTAAGATATTTTTGATATTGTTGTCCTCTATTGAGAGCAAAGCCATTCAAACTCTCAAGGTCCATAAAGGTACTAAAAACATATTAGAAATAGTTCATGTGAGTTCAGTGGTTCTATCTTAATATTATAAAGCAACAAGAATACTTTTTGTGCGCCAAAAAAACAAAATAACAACTTTTCAACAATATCTATATGGGCCGATTTCAAAACACTGCTTCATGAAGCTTCCGAGCTTTATGAATCTTTTTTTTTCTAATTAGTGATTCGGATCTCCTATCAAATGGCTAAACTGCTGAAATCACGTGACTTTGGCGCTCCGATTCACTGATTCGAATCGTAAAGCTCTGAAGCAGTGTTTTGAAATCGACCCATATAGATATTGTTGAAAAGTCTTTATTTTGTTTTTTTGGCGCACAAAAGATGAATGAAGGTCTTACAGCTGTAGAATGACATGAGAGTGAGTAATAAATGACATTATTTTCATTTTTGGGTGAACTAACCCTCTAAACAGAAGATCTCATTCTTCTGCAGAAGAAAGAAAGTCATACCTCGTCTCCTGTTGTGTTCCATGGAAGAGAGGAAAAATGTTGGCATATTTAAAATTTTGGGTGAACTAATTCTAATGCTGATGTCTTTGGGTGATAAAAGATCAGTTTGCTCTCACTACAAACCTTTTTGTGTGCCACTGTTTTTACACTTAACAAATGTCGAAACGACAACATTTTTGGGAGAGCTGTTGCTTTAAGAGAGCTGACCTGCCAGTAGAACTTTTATTTACAGGGCTTTTCACTATCTCAAGTTACATCAAGACATTATTTATTAAATAATCTCCTCGTAGAAGACGTGGAATTGATCGTGAATTCATTTTTATTATAACCATGAGCATGTGCAGGGTGTGAATAATAAAACTGATCATTTTTCTATCGTGATAGCCAGTTTGACTACATCACTTCTGCTTGCCCTATAAAGATCCGTCTTGAATTTCCCTGGGAAATTATGCTATGCTTTATCCTGCTCCTCTAATGTGACATATAATTGCATTTGTTTGTCCAGAGGACTCTACAGACTAAAGTTTGTTTGCAGATCCCAGAGCTGGAGGCCAGAGTTGCCGAGTTTTGCACTGATTCTCTTTTTCTCGCTCCTTTATTTCTCTACCCCTCTTCTTCTTGTCCCGTGTCTGCTTTTAACACCTAACCATATTCATGTATTCTGTGAAGGGGGGGTGAAGAGGAGGGGTTGATGAATGGAAAAATTCCTCTCTGCCTTGTCGCCCGTACCCCACTATTTTTTTCTTTTCTTTCAACTTCTGTTCCCTGACTCACTTCACTCCTCACGTTTCCCAACTTTGTTTGACACTTGTCTTTGTCTTGTAGAAAAAAATTGTTGAAAATATAACATGCCACAACACTTTTAAGGTCTCTCTAGCTGTCTAATCTTTCACTCCTGTGAACACACAAGGTTTATACAGTATTTATCTCCTCTGTCATTATTTTCAGACTGTACGGGTGTTCACATTATACTGTACTTTCTAAAAGAGGATATTTTTCATACAATATCAGTTGTCAGTTGAAGATTCATATTCTTTGTCTACAGTATGTGTCTACAATTATTTTCTGTCCTTTTGACACAAAATATTAGAATAGTTTATTCCTTTTTTTTTTTTTTTTTTTTTTTTTTAAGACAATCATCAATCTAGTTTAAACTGCCTTAGTTTTGATGTGTGTCGTCTGAAAGCCAGAGGAAGAACATGCTATGTGGGTTTTTGCACATAGCAAAAAAGTCTCTTGTTCTCACTAAGGCTGCATTTATTTGATCAAAAATACAGTAAAAAGAGTAATATTATGAAATAATGAATGCATTTTAAAATAACTGTTATTTTAATTATTTATTTACTCAAGATACATAATTCTTCAGAAATTATTGTAATATTCTTATTATCAATGTTGAAAACAGTACTGCTCAATATTTTAAACCATGATACGTTGTTTTTCAGGATTCCTTGGTGAACAGAACATTTTAAAAAAGCATTTATTTGAAATAGAAATCTTTTGTAACTTTATAAATGTCTTTGCTGTCCCTTTTGATCAATTAAATGTATCCTTGCTGAACAAAAGACAAAAAAAAATCTAATTCTAAACTTTTGAACAATAGTGTATAGATAGATAGACCATTTGACTTCAGTTTAGAATACAACCGACATGTGAACTTTAGTGCTGCAATCAAATGCTAAATTAAAGGACAAATGTGATGTCATATTAAACTGTAAAACCCGATAAGTTGAGAGTACTCAAAATTATTGTAGACACCGATTACCTCAGCAAATTTCAGTGAAGCAACTCAAATCTTTTAAGTAATGAATAATTATAAATAACAATTAAGTCAAACTGAATTTTTTAAATTTTAGTTTTATTTAATGTTTAAGTCCACTGTATACTTAAAACTATTGTTTACCATAATGTTTCTTATTTTTCAATTATTTTGATGCAGTGGTTGTAAAACCCAATAAATTCAAAATACTCAAAACATTTAAGTAAACAACTCAAAGATTATTTTAGTAAAACTTAAACAAATTATTTTATTTATGATTTAATTGAAATATTGAATAAACTAACACCTAATCTTTGTGGTGAAGTGAGTTAACAACAGCGCACCTGCATGCACTAATGTAACCATCAAAGTGATTATCAACTATTTACTTGCACTGTTAATCAACATGCATACTGTATATAACCTTGATGTTTCACAGCCCATTCTCGACCTAACCACAGGCACTACTTTTCACCAGGATGGTAATCCTAAAAACTTCAACATCACAGAAACACCTTTAAATACCAAAATAACAGAACACTCTGACAACAGACTCTTCTGATAACGTCGGTTACGTCAGTAACATCGGCAACAACGTGACATGGATGACGTCACTTTATATGGCTCAGTAAACTAAGTATAAGGATTTACTCAAAAATGTTGAGCTACACAAAAATAAAAATAAACTCCTCGTTCAGAAAATGTAATTTTTTTTTAAGTTAGTAGTACTGTTCGGGTTTACAGTGTGGAATGTATGAAGTCTGATGGAATCCATTCATGTAATTTGTTTTTAATTTGTTTACATTCTACAACCCAATACTTTACAACTATACTCTTTGAAAAGATGAAAAAGAAAGAAAAGGACTGTTAGGAACAACATTGACAGGCAGATCAAAATCATCTGTTCAGAAAATGATAGATTTCAGGCCCATCTTTTGTTTGGAATCTTCTAGCCTCTGACTATGACAAGTTGAAGTTTAGAGTTTTGCAGGTCTCTTTTTCTCCCTCGTCTTTGATTTTAAATAAATAAAGGACACTTGGGAAGAATGTGTGTCCTTTGTTCTGCCCCTGGGTGGCCTCACAGGTCTTCTGCCCTCTGTGCACACTAATCTATTTGTCTAGCAAATATTATTGTTGTCATTGGGGCAGCGTGATTGGGTTACAGAGCTTATTTCATTGCTTATAGGACTGTGACAGTTTCTCAGAGGTGAAAAAGAGGAGCAAACAGACGAGCCTGGCTGTGAAGCTCACTTTAAAGCGTATAAGTCTCACAGTGTGAATGAGGGTTTGTTTTACACAGTTCTCTTTAGGCTCATTTAAATCTGAATGACATTTTGGCATTTAGCGTTTTATACAGAAAAGATAATGTTCACTTGGAGATGTTTTTCCATCATGGTAAAGGGTTTTTTACAGGTTTACTAGTTCAATGAAGATTGGTGGACCATATTTTTCTTTTTGATGCTTGATATTTCACTTCTCTTGCCAGTTTTCTGTTAAATAAATCAGTAATTTTCCAGTAGGATGGGGGTCTGTTTTTTGTAACTGTGACATTGTTCCTAGTCACTGTAAAAAAAAAAAAAAAAAAAAAATATATATATATATATATATATATTGGACAATTGCCGGCTGTGTGGCGTTATTTCCTTACTCATGCCCTACCCGCAGCAAGCTTTGGCGGGTTGGTATTTCATAATACCAGCGCGAGTTAGTTTAGCACAGCTTCCTTTTACCTTGTGCTTCAGTGCTGGCCAGCTGGCGCTCTGATCTCCAGTGGGAATGCACAGCCACCGAGCCAAACTATGAGAGAAATGTAAACTAAAGTACTGAATCAGGCTGCAAATACATTACCAGCCAGTGTCCATGACGAACGGCGCATATGTCAAAAATCCTGTCTGATTAGCTGAGATAAGCATGTTTTGAAATTACGTGACAGATGATGGCATGTCTGCTTATAGAGTTTGCAAAAACAATGGAAGCACTGAAGTTAGATACGCTCGAGACAAACATAGTCAGAAAATATGTAAAAGCGTGAACTTGAAAACGTTTAGGATGATTTTAGAGAAAGCATTTTAGTTTGTCATTCTAGTTTTAAAGGATATATTTTATTAGCTGTAATGTTGTGAAGGAAAGGATAGGAAAGGATCATTTTATTTAACATTTTATAACTAGATTAAAATGTATTAATTATTATAAAAGGTTACGTCTTAAAATCAGGAAAATTCTACTTTTTTTCATCAACACATCAACACATATTTCCAGTTAATGTGGTAATTATGTATACAGTATTTATTTATTTTCTTTGTTTAATAACAAAGACTTGCTGTCCCTAATATTTGTCATTTGTCACTAACGTCATTCCAAACTTTTTGTAAATTCAAAACTTAAATAACTGATATGCCTAATTTGCATATAATTCTAATAGGATCTATTTTGTGTTATCCGATATTGAATATATCCAACAAAAAGTTGGTTCCCTATGTTACCACAGTATCAAATTCCACATACAATGTACCAAAATCCACTTGAAGGTTGATGAGGATATGAAGATTTGCATAGATAACATAGATGAAAAATATATTTTTAAAGATTTTAAAAGATCAGCCTTAGATTGAAGAATCGCCAATTAAACATGACAGTTAAAATTAGCCTGCTTTTGACAATTGACGTAGCTAAAGTGAATAATTGTATTAAATTAAAGCACTAATAAAACACACTCATATTCAATCATTAAATGCATTAATATTAATAAATGTAAAACTTCAGTTTGATTAATCCACAAAGCAGTTAATTAACTGATGTAGAATTAATGAAGAATGTTCAGTCACAGTTGAGGATTTATTGGCATTTCGCAACTTCAAACGTTGTTCATTTAATCCGAATTTTGGTTCAGAGTATTGTAATAGCTGATCTACAACACATGTAAGAATGTTCTGGTTGATGTAAGTGACTCACAGGAGATGAGACATCCTCTCCAACACCTTCCTGGAATTCCTCTAGTGACACAGAGTATATGAGAAATTTGTCTATCAGAAGGATTAATGAAAGGCAGATGCATTGCTTAAAGTTTCACCACTTTTGTTTGTCATTCTCGCCCTCAGATAGTGTTGATCTTGAGTTTAAATTATACACAGGGCCAAGAGCCCCATCTAAGAGTCATTACTGTGTTTATTTTAATGAGTAATACATGAAAAATGCAAATAATGAATGAAATAAAATGAATAAACCATTAAAATTATTGTTAGGAATTTAAGAGTTTCAGGAAGTCAAAAATTTAAATTTTTAAAATTAAATTTTTAAATTAAAATTTTAATTTAGTCGCAGAGGATATACAAGAGATTTTTTTGAAGTTTTTGCGGTGCAGCTGGTAGGGACGCACATGTGCTAAAGATCAGTAATGTTTTTGCATGGTAAATTATGAATTTAAATGTCCACATGCACAACGATTCACTGTTAGGGTATCTTCTACTCAAAGAGTGTTGGTTCATTCAGATGTTTTATGTGTGTTTTTGTATCAGGGATGTGGGTGGTGATTGTTCTTCTCCTCATCGCCATTATTGTCGTGGCGGCTTGGCAATGAAGAGGATGTTTCTGAAGAGAAGACAGCACAGATACGGACTACAAAGACTATTAAAAAAAAAAAAGTGCGTTCGGGGGTTAACGAGGGATTCACGCAGCTTCCGAGCAGGCTGTATAGGTATACACATCCCTCCAGACTCCTCTCCTATCCCCTTTTCTCCATTTATGAAAGTAATGGAACCCATGACTGGGTTAAAGCCAAGGAATGGACCACTATGAAGAACTGAAATTCTTAGCTCCTCAGATAATGATCAAAGTAGGATTTGGAATGGAAAGAAAAATAGAAAAGAGCTTTGAAAGGTTTTGAATATTATTATGAATATAACCATGAGCTTGAGATGCTCCAAGGGGGGAAAACCCATTTAAATTCTTTGTTTAGCAGTAAAGAAAATGATCCGTATCCATCATGTAAACAAGGTCTGTGAGTCACAATGCAATACAGAATCTTGAGCTCCGCTTTTGGGTTAAAATATACAAGTACTTCTCTTTCATTATCTATTCAAATACATTACAGTTCAGATTCTATTTTTTAAGTAGAAAAAAATCTAATAAATATGTGATTTTCTTGACACTTTTCTGTATTTTTTTTTCCCCTGAGAATGTGACTTAGACATTCTTACGTTAGAAATTCTAATAAATAAAGTTAAGACAACCTGGTCTCAACTGTTTCATTGGTAAAATCTTAAAATGAGATTTGTCGCAAATGTATTTATATTTATAATGTATATGTATTTATTAATGTTATTTAATATTTGTCACATGTTCAGTTCTTATTTCCTTAAATCTTTACTGTAATATCTAAATGATCACATGAATAAATACTAATTTATTAAACCAAATTTATAAGCAGGAAAAAAATGAGAAAGCACACTAGTAATGTTTTGAGATTTTATTCCAAATGAATGCTGAATGTAGTTCTACCAGGTTGGTGTTCAGTAGTTATTTTGCCCTCTGGATTTTAATCACAACCATCTAAACAACCACAAACTGTATAAAAAAAAAAAAAAAAAAAAAAAAAAAAAACAATCAAAGAAAAAAGATAAAAAGAAAAAATCCACAATGTCTTGTGTCATTAAATATTTTCTTATAATAACCATAATATATTAGTATGCATTGTAAAACAATATTGCAGACGTCTTGTATTTGTCACAGCTAAATTTACAATTCATAATATGAACAAGAAGCAATGTATGTAAGGTCTGCTGGTAATGTCAAATACATGAGCCATCTTTCCACTGCTGCGAAAAATAAACTGAACATAAATTTACATCGTTGTAATACTTAAAATAAAAATGAGTGTGCACTAAGATACTGAGTGCCAAACAAAATACATTTACATGTGGTATTTCGGATATTGTTTGTAACCGGTAAATACATCATATGTATAAATATCTGTATGTCATACATTGTGTACATTTACAAGAAGTAATCATTGAGTTAAGATGATAATTACTGCACACGTAAACCATTCATCGAATCCGTCTTTTCTTTCTTTTTTTGGTATTTGATACTGAAATGATCAGTTCTTGCAGTTAATGATCTGTGAACGACTGACCACACCATCAAATGTTAAGTGACCTCTCAAAGATCAGTGAAAAAGCTGTACTTTAGAGAACTTCTGTCTCATCAGTAACAGAATAAGCTTGTGTGTGTGTGTGTGTGTGTGTGTGTGTGTGTATGAGCAGCGTTTCTCACAGTGAAGAGAATTCTCTGTTGTAGTGAAACATTACTGTACATGCATTCCTACATTCACAGACCCTAAATGGACATGGACATGTTAAAGGAGATGCTGTCGCTTTACAAAACTAAATACTAGTTCATGAATACTAGTTAAAGGTAATTCGTACACTTCTAAATACTGTTTTACACACAAGGAAAAATACTAACTATACACACCATTCTATACCAACACTTTTAGGACTTACGAAAAGGCCTGTTTATATACTGGACTCATCGCACTGAAGTTCTGTTTTAACAAAAGAACGTCATCGTCCATGTCTGGACTATAAACAATTGAATCAGAGCATCAAATGGAGCAAGAAATGATGTCATCTACCTCAATCATCATGTCTTATACAAAAATATACATGGTGGTTTTATTCCAAGTTCAAAAATAATTGTAAATGCATGCTAATAATTTTAGGGTTTGTACAAGCATGCCATTACATTTTTATCATTTTTTAACAATTATGAGTAAAGATTTCTTTTTAGACTCACACACATGGCTTAAACAGACATTGTTTTTTAAAAAAAAAAAAAAAATTGTCAATTCTACCAAATGTAGCCTATATTAGTGGGGACTTTTGAAGAAAATAGGCGCTACTTAAAAATGTACAGAGCTTCTTTTTAGCAATTGTTAGATGATTCTTTAACCTTGAAGTAGTGAACTGCAAGCCACCTACAATGAAAAGGCAATCAGAAACATAAACTTTGAACAGAAACCATTGATTTGCTTTTGTCGTGCATTTGCTGGGACCGTTTCGGAGTCTGTAGCAGTCTGGGAAAACCCAGCAGCACCAGTCTTCAAAAATGAGTAGTGTTATATGAAATATACATGTTACACTGTACAAGAGCTTTCCTATATTGTCTTTTCTTTTTTTTTTGCATCTGAATTCAATGATAATGTTAAACCATGCAACTTCATGAAAATCGCAACAACTAATAATGCTGAATTAATTATAAAACATAATATGCACCAATATATGCATTCAATTGTTTTTCATGCAGTGTTGTTACAAAGTGATATTTTTTAAAATACTTTTCAGACCTTGAAAAAAGAACCTTTTAAATTGGCTAAAGAAGACCAAAATTGATTTGATGTCTGTCATATAAAAAAAAATCCTACTGAAATTTTCTGGAATGTTGGCATCTCAGATGCCATTATGCATTATGCATAAGTTAGAACATATGAATTTTTAAACACTAAAACTCACTCATGAATATGTTTATTTTTTATTTTATTTTATTTTTTTTGTATTGAAGAGGCTTGCTTAAGGACTATTCCTTTAAATATTGTTTACATTTTTTACCTTAAAAATTTGTTTTAGAATAAGAAATACTGATTCTCAAAACCGTCCAAAAATGGATCTGAAATATGAAGCCATTTAACATCAAATACCTTTCTTTATAATGGACACAGGTGCAAAATTGGCAAACAGCAAACAAATCTTGAAGGAAACAAATAAAAAATGAAAACTGCATCGTGAACTCCTTCACACATGTTCCTATTTTAAAAACAAAATGTTAATATTGTCTTCATGCCTTTATTCAAAGCAGCGATGATCAGTTAATCTATTTTTTCTTCTCCTTTCCCTTATCTTTTCATCCACCACTCGTCTGTTGTTTCTCTGTCCAGCTCTGGATGGCCACCTCTTTCCTTTTGCCCTTACTATGCTTTCTTGCATTTTCCTTTCTTCTCCCGCTGCTGAAACTTCCGGAGTCTTCGAGCCCAAGTGTCCCTCCATTGAATGACCAGACTGCCCTTGTCTGCCACCACTCCGCTTTGTCCAGGGGAATCCTCATCATTGCCCAAAAGTAGGTACTTCTTGCCAGGCTTGATCTTCGGGCACTTGCAGGCCACGTCCTTTGCTCTGACCCACAAAAACTGGTCTCCCCTGCGGATTCGGCTTTCACCTTGTTTGTAGACAGAGATGATGTTGACGGTGAACTTCCACCACTCACTGGCTTTTTCTGCCTTTAGGATGTGAACTTGAACAGCTGTAGAATAACAGAAAAAATAAAACAATTATTTTTTCACTATTAACACAGATAGGTGACATTTTTTAAGTATTTTCAAAAGTCTCCTGTCGTGTTTTAAAATAAATCATTTATTTAATTCAAATAAAACATTTCATTTAAAACCATTTTAAACAATATTAATTAAGAAACTACATGGAATATTTTTGTACTTTTAAATTCATTGTGAAAAAAAAAAAAAAAAATGTTAAAACCTATTTAAACTTAAAAGTTTGGCCATTTACACAAAATGTTCCTTTGCACACATTGAGGTCCGAAAGTCTGACACCAGTGAAAATGTTTCTATTTTGAATTTTTCTAATTTAATAAATATATTTTATTACAACAACAACAACAAAATATCCTCACCATCACAATTTGAATGAAAATTGAACTGAAAAAAATTAGTTGCATTAATTTCTTAGTACTTGGCATGTCTTGATTAGTGGCCAAGACATAGTTTTCCTTAATAATAACTTTTTTTGTTTTAAATGTTTCGAATTCCTACATCAAATTCCTTTTCTATTCATTTTCCAGGTTTAAATTAGATAATGTGGGGTTTTAGACTTTTGGAGCCCACTGCATGTGCACATTTGATTCTAAAATCTTTGTTGAATAAATAAATATATACATACTGAGCCATAAAATGGTTGCAGCACAATACTAGGCACAATACTAAATTCACAGCCACAAGTGAAATGATAGTTCTGCCACAGATTCAGAGTCTGGCTCTGATTCTGATTAAGATGTTTGTATCGTCTCAGTTGCTGAAGCAATTCAGGTCAACCTTCAGTTTAAGTGCTTTCAAATAAAGCATGTAACTCAAACCTCGCCGCAGTTTGAGAATCCTTGCGAGTGTGAATCCTCGAAATCTGCTTAAACTGCCTGTAGACTCATGCTGTTCCCCTTTCATTATTAATAGCCTTCAAGGTGCTTTGTAAGGTGACTTTGACAAAAAGAACCAGCAAAACAGGCAGATTTGATTTCGTCTGCGTAATGCTTTGCAGATTGAGGCAGTATCATGCAGGCTAATGTTTGGTGATCTTAGTATCTGTCCATTTACAGTCTTTACATACTTTACTCACTGTCTGCATGCTTTTAAGGCTAGAGACATGCTTAGCATGCATGTCACTGGATCTATATTGAGTTGTTTTTTCCTCTGATATAGAATGTTTAACCCCAGCTTACAAACATTTTGCTTATAAGAATTCACATTTTTCACAAGTTTTATTTAATACCCTTACAAGGATCCATTTTCACATTTACAAGAATCAATTTAAATCCTGCGCCACTTAGCATCCAACTAGACTGAGTTTAGACTTCTTAGTTTTATCGGATGCCAGGATGCGCAAAGTTCTTTAACTCTTTCCCTGCCAGCAGTTTTGTTGTTGTTGTTGTTGTTGTCGTATGAATATCTGAACATGCAGTATATCAAAAGAAAGAGCCTCTGCTTTAAAAATCATTTCATCATTTCATTCTTTAAAGTTAGGCTGTTTTGATTTACATGCTGTTTAATGTTTGATGATCGCGTTATTTTACGTGTGCATAAGCAATGTTTGTTTTGCTTGTTTCTTGCTGCTGCTTCGCCTGTGTTTTGATCTGGAGATTCAGTACTCCTTCAGAAGATGTGTAATAGTGCCCCCTACCATAAAAAAGTGAAAACATGGATTGCCGGAAAATTCCGTCAATAGCAGGAGAGAGTTAATAGCCAAAAAAAAAAAAAAAAAAAAAATTAGAAGAAACCAAATGCTTAAGATTTGTTTTAATAAGTAAAATCGCAACATATCGGTGTTTGTTTAATGACAATTGTAAATACATTGAAATCAACTGTAGTTATGTGTAAAGGAATATTTTGCAGAAAAATGAACATTCTGTTATTATTTACACACCTTCATGTTGCTCTAAACCCGTATGACTTTGTTTCTTCCTTGGAACACAGAAAGTGAATTTTTTAAGAATATCCCGGCTGTTCTTTTTCTAATTAAAGTGAATGAGTGAATTGAAGTGGTTCATATGACTCGTTAACAATATTCCAAATCTTCTGATACCATTTGATGGCTTTGTGTAAGTAACACTGAAATTTAAATTGTTATTCACTTAAAACCTTGATATCCAGTCAAGCTCTCCTTAGCTTGTTCATGAGAGATGCAGCAATGTACTATTCATAAACGACTCATTCTTTTGGGTCTGATCTTTACAATGAATTGCTTAATGCAGTTCACATAACCGGTCTGAATAGTTTGTTCTGGAACTGCACACATCTAATTTTGTTGTTTCCTACTCAAAATTATTGTATGACTTCAGAAGACTTAAAATATTAAACAATTTTATAGTTCTTTTTTGTAATTTTTGAGTTGAACTGCCTTAGTTCTTAACAGAATACTGTATGAAATGTATGTTTTGTGTTCCACGGAAAAAAATAAAATAAATACAGTTTTGGAACAACATAAGAGTGGATAAATTATGACAGATTTTTTTTATTTTTTTTTATTATTCTTTAAATACAGTAGAACATCTTCACAGATGAAATCCAAAACCTTTAACTTATTAAAAAATTCACACTGTCACCATTTGGAAAGTCATTTATCCAATGATAACAATATGTCACAGTCTGTGGAGGCCCAGCTGTGGTCAGGATTCCTGTGGTGTTTTATGGGTAATGTGGCAGTGAGGCATGAGGCTGTAAATATCATGCCACAAAAAGCCTGATTCCCCTCATAAGTCTTTAGATGACTCCATCCTCAAGTTCAATACCATTTCCAGCCATTTCCCCCCTCGTGTTGCTGTATAAAGCCCCCCTGATGCTCGAGAAGGCAGAAGGAAAGTGGATTAGGTTTAATGCTCAGAATGTGGGAGTTTATCCTAGATTGTTCACTTTCGAGTAAAGGGGGAGCTGGCCAGCTCTTCATAACTGAGGACAACTGTAAATTGAAGTCAGCGGGGGACCATATTAGCTGGATAAATTCTTAAATGAGTCTTAAATGAGTAATGACAGTGTAGAAAGAAGATCATGCAAAGCCGGTCTGCAGGAGGTGATGGCACAGAGTATTCATCATGTAAGATGCAACTACCGATGTGTGCCAGACCTCCTCTTTACGCTGCAGGGATTCCCTGTTTTTTTCATCCTGAATAGACCCTTAATCATACAGAGGTCTATTGGGCGTTGTTGGTTACAGTTGTATCTATCATATCATGTCTTTGGCTGGAACGCATAAGCTTTTTCAATTATTATTACATTTGCCATCTTTACAAGTACACAGCATTGCCATTATAAATAAAAGTACTTTGTCTAGCTTAAATTTAATGGTATCCGGCTCAATTATTTTTTTTTAATTGGCACATATGGGTCAATGACTAATGTATTCAAAAATTAATTAAAAATTTCATTCATACATACAATGAACAGAATAAACATCTTATATGATAAGCATTTTAAGAATTAAAATTGATTTTGATATTTTGGGGGGGCATAAAGAAAAAAATTATCAGGGTGATACAACTTTCCTGATATCATAATGAAAAAAATTAATTAATAACAGAATGGATTTTTAAAAAAAAGAAAACCTTATTAAGTAGACTGGCATTATTATTGTTATTTAAAATAAATAGATCTACTAAAATGCTTATTAATATTTGAAAAACAAAGTCATATGGTGCAACCAACATGCAGGGAAGAAAAAAAATAAACATAGAGAGAGCCCCTGCAGACCCTCATGACTGTGTCAAGATCAATTAAGTTTCTTTAAATATCTGATTTAATAGTAAGGCAAGGTTAGTTCAGTGTGTAAAGTGTCATGTGGTACGATTTCCCCTAAAACATAATATTTATAAATGAATAATTCACAAAAAGTAACAAATACTTCTAACAGTAAAAAAAAAAAAAAAAATATTTAAAAAAGTTATAATCATTAATATGTGTACACAGTGTGTGAGGAAAATATGCAAATGCTTTTTCTTGATGGTTACACCACATGACGAGTCATTCAATTTATACTTTTATTGAAAACTATTTCAATGTTTTCCAAAACCATATGAAACCAACATTTCTTGTCACAAGTGTTTATTTATTTATTTTTTTTAAATACCCCCCCCCCCCCCCTTTATTATTAGAACTCTAATTTTTCATTGACACATGTATGGTAATTTTCATATAGCAATATTCAAAAATATTACAATTATACCTATACTTCTACCCAAATAATATTTGTTTTATTCAACATCAATAAATGACCTACACTGTAAAAATGAATTTTTCTTAGTTGTAAATACAAGAAAGATAAGAGCTATAAATTTCACAAATAAAAAAAAAAATGTTAAATTAAATCCTACACCAATTTACTTTCAGTGTATGCTGACTAAAATGAGTCAAAAGAGCTGTTAAAATGCTCTGGCTGTTATTAAATCTGCTAAGCTCTTTAAGTTCCACGGGGTCTCGCTTGACTGATGAAACAACCCCACCTCTAGGGCTGCACATCTGCTCCTTTTCATGGACAAGAGAGGGCCTGCTGCCCCCAGGAATGCAGGACAGGGACATGCGCTTCCCTTAATGAGGATATCTGTGAGCACTCCGGTCCCTTCTGCCCGTCACACTGCCATGGTTTGATCCGCTTTGGGCTGAAATACCTGCTGGGCTGTCCGTCAACGCAGCCTCCCCTAAACCCCTCACTGATGGCCTTTCCTCCTGTTTGATCCTTTGACTTTCTTCTTGAAAGCCCTAAGTAAGCCATCACTACAATATACCAACACTGAGGGGGCTCGAGGGAATTCGGCTTTGGATAAAGAATAAAGATGTTGTAGAGGGCAAGGATTTGAGCCACCTGCATAAATGTGGGAGTGTGCTGCTGTCGGTACGGTGTTGTGTGCACTTTTCTCACTCACCGTAGTCTTTCTTGCAGTACTTCTTCATATTGATCTTCAGCTTGCCTTTGGATGCCTTGCAGTAGGATTCACAGTCTAAGTTAGGAGGTTAAAAGAAGAAAAGGCACAATTAAACACACAATTTAAGAATGTAAAAGAGGGAACATTGTCAAAAAGAGAGACACTTCTGCAAACTACACATCTATCCTAAAGCCCTGGCCTGTTGTGACACCCATCTGCCCAGTTTAATTGTGAGGCTGTAATAGGGCTTGTGAGGCATTCAGCAAAGTGTCCTTTGCTCCTTAGAAAAGCAGGAGACAAAAGGTCCCTCTCGTTCTGCTCTCTGGATGTCTGGACCCTCCCCTGCTCTGATGGGAGCCCTCTGAGGCCAAGCGTATTGTGCCACCCAGCGATTTTTTTTTTTTTTTTTTTTTTTTCAGTTCCATGCTAATTTCTCACCCTTGTCTCCACTGTCAGTGCCATGATGGGCCTGATTAGGGCTTTTTGAATCACGACTCCTCCCTCCCGGTGCTGTCAACTCACCCTGTACGTCTGTCCTAATGCCCCCTCCCCCACCGCAACCCCTAAAGACCATTTCAACCTTTGGCATTTATTGGTTCGGCACTCAGGGAGGTTGCAGTGAAGGGGGAGCAAGGGTTGTCCAAGCACAAAGGGAGGTCAGGGGGGAAATTAGCAGCACATAAAGTGTTTAAAAAGCTTGTTGTGTGTAAAAATAAAGAAGAAACATGGTGTTTCGGCAAAAAAAGCACAAGGGATTCGGTTCCGATTGGGCCTCTTCTACAGTTTTTTAGTACACCCACATAAAACGACTTGCTCCTTCCACTCGGACACGATTAATTCATTAAAAACACCTCTTTCGAGCATGCAGATGTTTAAATGGAGAAGTTTTCTTTTGCCATTCCCCTTACATTGTCATGGCCTTCTTTTAGTGGATGGATGGAATGAGGAGACGGAGGAGGGGGAGAGAAAAACCTTTCAGCTCGCCTGCATATGAACAAACTTCATTGTTTCGGGCGACCCTCGCTCCATGCCTGCCTTTTACTTTCTTTTGGACTCTCTATTCTCTCTGTGTGAATGAGGTTGCCTGGGCAACCCAGGAATCAGAAAAAAATGCCCGTGAAAGTAGTCGCGCCGAAGTGGTTGCGCGAGGGAGTCCAAGGTGGGGTTGGGCGAGTCAAAGCGTGCACACTGTAGATTGGAAATGGCAGAGAAACTGTAACCGAAATGAAATTGAGAGTCCATACTGTGGCAGCTTCATTTCCATTTAAATGAAGACTGTAGAGCAACTGCTTTGTTTTCCTATAACCCTATTTAATGCCATCACGATACTTCCCTTTGATAGCCATCATTTCTCATTAGCTCTCCTTTTAAAGAGGTGATGAGCACCCTGAGATTCCTATTTGAACATCTAGTCCCCCGCAGCAAAGACAAATGTATTCATTGTGCCCCCTCTTGAGTTAGGGGAAGTAGGGTTAGCTCGCCGTCCCGTCATGATGCTCCCACAGAGGCCGGTGTCACCTTAATGGATGTTTTTCCTGCCGCCTTTTCAAGCGAAAGCTGTGTACGAGAGATTTTGGCACCGCGTCCAGTGGCGCTGCTAGCGGTGCCAGTGAGTAAAAGAAAGCTGCGTGTAAGTTTGAATGTGAGGCTTGTTTGACACTGAAGAATGAGTGGAGGGCACCGACTACACGCTGACTGTGGGGACCCCTGTGGGGAAACATTTGTGGACGAATTCTCTCCGTCGCTAGACATTGAGGGAAGTTGTTGGTCTGGAGATTCGGCGAAGAACAGCTAATGAGTCTGCGCTATTCAGCCTCACTCAGCACTTTTGAAAAGCCTTGACATCTAACACTGACAATCTAACCTGCTGGGTCTTTTAATGCTTGAAGACGGCAGACACTGTACTCTGTTGTTAGCGAAAAGAGCCTGAAGCTGACCTGAGGTCTGTTTCCAGTTGGGTCTCTGATGGAACGGACAATGCTATTCATGCGCACATCGCAGATCTGGGAACTGTAACAATGAGGTGTGAATGAGTGCGCAGGGGGAAGGCTTTCTCTGTGCGGAATGAGACTGATTGAGAAACAAATTGCTGCAAATAAAGCATGTAATTAGATTATAGCCAGAGCCCCAAGCTCCCACTGGGGCAGGGACTCAATGGGCAAGCTGGGTCTATTCCAAAGGGAACTGCTTTTTTTTTCTCCTTCTACTTGCAACCTCTCAAAATATCCTTCTCGTTTTCTGTCGTTCTTTCATTCCATTCAAGAGTCTGAGAGGAAAATAGCTGTCTCCTGAATTCTGACATAATTTAAAGAAACAGACCAGACAGCGTGTGCAGTTTTGATTCAGGGTATGTTTTGGTCACGGTGGCATCGTTCTAATGGGGAGAGAATGGGTAGAAACCAACTTCATTACTGTAAATGAAGCCCAGAGATGTGTGGGGAACATCGCCAGCTCTCGAAATCTGACAATGTGAAATAGAAGAGAGGAGAGACCAGCTTTAAATTAGACGAGAGCTTTGCATTCATGATGAGACACTAATTCAACACTATTCACTCTCTTTCTGTCTCCCTCTCTCTCTAATTCTCACTTTCCCTCCCTCCATCTCTCACTCCCCCTTTTTTGTTCGTTCCTTTTATAATCACTAGGAGCCTTGCAGAATTCTGTGGGACCATTTGGGTGACAGTGTTAAAGTGATAATTAACCTAAAAATGAAAATTCTGTCATTATTTACTCATCGTCGTGTTGTCCCAAACCTGTATGACTTACTTTCTTTCCTGTCAGAAAAAAAAAAGGTATGGTTGGCGCCTGGTTGTAATCACATTGAGTACAATAACTAGTTACACTTTAAGGTATACCCTTTAGGGGTAAAATACTATAGTAATTTATAGTAAATAATATAATGTTTTTGAACCATACTATAATAAACTACTTGAATTAATTTGTTGTTGTAATTCTATAGTTGCTGTGGTAATATAACAACTATAGTAATATAAACAAATTACTTTACACATTACTTTTCTACAAAAGTTTTCTACAACTATAGGGTATATTATACCACAATACACTACAGTTTACTGTAGTAAAAACTAGTATAGTATACTACAGTATTTATTACAGTTTATCAGTTCACTGTAGTTAATACTACAGTATGCTGTACACTGTAAAAAAAAAAAAAAAAAGAATATTGGTTTAACTTAAAAAAGTTACCTGGTTGCCTTAAAATTTTGAGTTCATTTAAATAAAAATTTAAGTTAATACAATTAAGGCGATTGGTTTAATCAACAGAAACTCAAAATATTATGATATTTGAATTACATTAAAGTTGATTTGACAAAACAAAAAATGTTACGATAACAAATCATAAAAAATATTTTTTTACAGTCCAGTCCAGACATTAACAAAGTGTTGTAAATACTATAATATATACAGTATACTACAATTTACTATAGTATGGTTCAAAAACACTGCCCCCTAAAGCTTTTTGTGTGTGTGTGTGTGTGTGGATATTTAAATTTTTCTGACAATGTTCTGTGGAATACAAAACGTACATTTTTGAAGAATATATTACTTTATTCCATGTCATGCAGTAGCTGCGTGAATAACATATGGAAATTAAGTCATAAATGAATAAAGAATAAAGTCATACTTCACTGAAAATCTTTACTAATTTTCAGTGAATAAAATTCAGTTTGTTTCTCACACAAAACTATTTACAAACAAACTTATTACAGTTCACATAGTCATATGGATGACTTTTGATAGCTTTATGAGTTTATAGTGCTTTTTGTCATTTTGGAGCTTGACAGCTCCAGTCCCTATTCACTTTCATTATATGGAAAAGAGCAGCCACAACATTCTTCAAAAATGTACCTTTTGTGTTTCACTGAAAAAAGACAATCGTATAGTTTTGAAATAACATGAGAGTAAGTAAATGCTGACCTAACCTTTGGATTATGTAAAATATTGCTATTATTTAAGAAAATAATTTACAACCTGCATAAAATAACAGAACATTTACAAAATCCATGCCAACAACGATAACCACCATGCTGGTTTTGGTGACTGTATAAACAACAGGCGCTGATCTCCTAATGCAGGTTTGCAGAGACATCTCTGTCAGTCATAGATGAGTGTGCGTCTGAGGGATTGTACAGGGGTCTTGGGAGTGGTGACTCACACCATGCATGACCTCGCCACACAATATGTGTTTTGTCTGAGCCGAGCAATCAGAGGTATTCGCAATGCACTCCTCCCCTCCATGTGGCAGTGCTGAAGACATATTAATATCCTCCTTCTCCTCTCCTCCCTCGACTTTCCCTCTGTCCTCCTGCCGTTCCCCTATTTCATTCTCATAGACACCTGCTACACAGCTGCCTGCCCCACCCTTCTGTACAAGAACGTACAGGTTCTCTCTCTCAATCTCAGCCTTTCTCTGTCTGAGTGGGCAACTGCTAAAGAGCAGGGTGGAGGTGCCCTGATAAGAACATCTGTTTGCAATCATCTATTGGATGAGGTCATATTTTTCTGCCGTATTGCGCTATCCTGAGGTGAGCTTTGGGCCTGGAGTGAAGGTATAATGTATGCAGTCCCATAGCAGGATGTGTGGGTGGTCTGGACCGTCCATTTTGATGGGGGCACTCAAATATGTCTATCCTGTGCTCCACCTCTCCATCAGCTTGATTTGGAATGCTGCAGTTTCCATGGAGGGCTGCTCTCAAAACCAGATGGGTCAAACGTTTTAAGGGCTCAAAATTAGCCGTGCCCCATTGCCTGGATTAAAGGTCACGCAATCTTTGCAAAAAAATTAAGATTTTAAAAATTTGAAATATAGCTTGCCAAATACAGATTTTATTACGTGATTTGAAAGGCTGCATTTCACATATTTTCTGACCTTAGAATTGAATTTTTTTCCAGAAATGAATTCTAATTTAGTATTTCTGCAATGTGCCTGTCTTAGTAGTTTTGTAAAATAGAAATGGTGGTGACAAATAAAATATATACATAAATAAACAATTATTTTTATATTACTGTAATATTTAAACACATTATATATGGAGAAAATGTATTTATTTTTGTTCAGCACTGTTTTAAGTTGTTTTTTTTTTTCTACAAAAATACTAAGACTGGCTGGCACAAATCTTGCATTTTAGTAATTAAAAAAAAAGAAACTACTAAAACTGTGATGACGTAACGAACAAAGAAATAAATATAATTAATAAATAACAAGTTATATATAAAATTAATTCATTTATATTTGTTCAGCACTGTTTCTTTTCTACAAAAATACTAAGACAAGCACAATGCAGCTATCCTGCTTTTCTTAGTTTTACACATGTACTGCCATATGCTTCAGGGTCAGGCCATGACAAATGGAAACACATTGTGGTAAATGGGTTAACCTTTTCCCTCCGCTTTGCCTATTTGTTTATTTTGCATGGGTCATAACACCCTCTATCTCAAATCATTGATAGTCCATTAAGGAAAGACAGTTTTCACAATGCTGTTCTGACATTTGGCAATAGCCAAACTACCAGTCATGAAACAGAGAATTGGTTTCAGATGGGCTAGGGAGAGTGAGTGGGTATTTTTGGACAAAGGAGGAAGAAATGTAGAGAGAATAAAAGACGGTAAAAGAAAAATGTGGGGGCAGAGAAAATATCCCAGAGAAGAATGAAATGAGGTCCATGAGAGAGAGAGAATACCAGCAGCTCTGCTGTCAATCTTATCTGTCAGTAAAGCATTAGAGGTCTGCGACGATCAACCAACAGCTGCAAAGATTTTTTGCACGCTAGAATTCCTCTGTCCGTGAGAATGACGAATATTTCTTCAACAAATACTTTTTCCATACGGGCAAACTAAAGCATGTTCACTCACTATGTTGAAAATACCAAAAAAATAATAATAATAATAATAATAATAAAAAAAAAAAATAAGAGAGAGAAAGAGGCAGGCTGATGGCCCCGGGAAGAAAACTTGGGAAATTAAACATCTTATCAGGAGACACTTAGTCTATAATTGCAAGAAATCTCAGGGAAGCGTTTGTATATTTGCAGACAGTGTTTTACTGTCTGATGTTGAATGAAATCATTTGGCAGACACTGCAGTTAAGTCTGACGTTCTGCTTACTTTTAGACATATTTATTAAACATCTGTGGCAAGAGTGAACGTGTCAAGGGATACGAATGTAAAACTAGATGCTTCTAATAATTTCAACAGTTCCTCTTCCATAATGGGATGTTGGGTGCATCAAATCCCACTTTACACTCAAAAGTGAAGAAAACCTTAAATCAACAAATTAATAAGAATGAGCCCCCAAACAGCACTGCATCAGCTCCTTATTCCTTAGTATGAGACTCTTACAAGTGGCCTAACTTTTTAATAGTGAGGGATGTAGTCTAATATCTCCTATTGTTAATGACATCATTTTAAAACGTGCTAATGCAATTTAAGGCTAATATTAGTTAGCAGAACTAACCTGAAGGTTCCTCTGTGCTGGTTGCAGTGGTTGTTGGTGGAGCAATTGGAATTTCTGTTCCGAAAAAAGAGAGCACAGTTAGCAAAAAAAAAATTAAATAAATATTCTTGTAAACATAGAAAAATAATGAATATTATATTATAATTTAAGATCAATATAAGAACAACTATTAGCTTCTTTTCAGACAGACAGTTTTTTTTTTTTTTACTTATTTTCAACCATTTAAACTAAAGATACAGGTTTCATATTATGAATCCATCTACAGAGTGAATTGAACAGGTTACAAAACATTGGTTCACAGAATTTGACACAATTTGCTGGACTGCTTCATCTGTATCCCTCTTTTGTTGTTATGAAAAACAGCAAGATGCTTGTCCAAGACTTGATTCTTTCATTCCTCTTTCCATTGCCCTTTCATGAACGGAGGGAAGTTTACACTCAGTAAAGCCATGCATGAGGATAGATCTTTTCATCGAAGTGATTGAATTCATAAAAGAGCTTTATCGAAACATAAATATACAAAAAGATAAGGCAGTAACTGCCATGAGGACAAAACAAGAGGATGACTGAACAGCTCAAGCGTACTAAGAGAAATAAGAAGTTGATAAAAGAGTGCGCATGTGCTCTGTGGAGCTGGTGCACAAGCATGCAAAAAAGAGCTTCTTTTAAGGAAGAAAGAATCAAGTCTTCTGATTTAAAAAAATTAAAAAAAAAATAAAAAATAAAAAACGATCTTCATCATCTGCTGGTGTCCACAAATGTTTTTATGCTAATGCTGATGTTTCTGTTGCGATTATGCATCATGGTGCTTTTGGCCAGTAAACAAGACTTAATAATAATATCGATCTGTAATGCTACTCATACAGGATGACATAGCAAATTTTAAAGTCATCCAAAACACAGTATTTTAATCAATAATGCTTTGGACAAAAAAAAAAATACATACCATATTGAGCGGTTTTAAGTATAGTTCAATAAAGAACTACCAGTACCAAGAAAAGTAAATTTGCTGTTGGCATTTTGGCAAAACTATACGGGCACTGTACAATGATATACATTTTCTGTGGTGGTCTTACTTCCTATATCAGCTATAAACATCTCGGGGAACATGGGAACGAGTTTAATGCCAGATTAAATTACAGTACAAGCCTGTTACAAATATTTAAATCCTATTGATTTATGGTCTTCAGATTGAAAGGACATAATGGTATGTGTAGCCAAGACTTCCTTGTGTTAAACTGAGCTTGGCATGGATTGAGATAGTGCTTAAATTTATATGGGCTATTAAAATAAAAACATTATTTCACAATTATGAGAGAAACCAAATATTTTCAAATTAAATTACCAGAGTGTCTATCTTTCACACATTCATGCTTGTGACTTTCCCAAGAAAATCAAAGATATATGATTTCAAAAAGTTATAGGTTGAATTCATTCCACTAAACTCCCTGCCAAAGATTTCTCCTGAGTGATTCTTTTTTTCCTCAGTTGCTTTGTTTAATATCCAAGCGTTGTTTCATCGACAAAAGCACCAATTAAACAGTTTGATTTCAAATGCAAACAGCAGTAATGGATAATATGTTTTCTTTATTCCTTCCCATGCAGTGACGACTCTATTATACCTTTGTAATCTTTAAACAATGATTTTTTAGAATCTAAAAAATGTCAGTATCACTGATTTGGGCCAAAACAGAATTTAAAGAACGGCAGGTGATAATCCTGTGGAATGACCTTAAGACATGGTTCCAAATTGTTTCCACTGTGAAATGCAGATTTTCTTGTTCCTCCATAAGAAATGGATCCTACAGTCCTTTAGAAGAGTTTCATCTAAATTTTTCAATACATTCCATGGATAAGAACATGCATTGTGCATTATCGCTCATTGGGGATTGAAGTGTTAAAAAAAAAAAAAAAAAAATCTTGACATTGAGTGATCCACATACTTATGCAGGGGGCAATGGGTGATCGGCTCTGCTGGTAGCCTTTAGCACAACGGTTGCATGTGATACCCGTCACACCGTCTTTACAAGGGCATTGGCCTGTGGTTTGGTTACAGGTTTTGCCAGCGGCCCCCACGGGATGGCAATCACAGGCTGTGAGGAACAGAAGAAAAGAGATAAAAGAACACACGTGTGGGGAAACGCACATACAAACAGTACATACATACAAAAAGCACAGATAAACAATAAAAGTAGCTTTAAGGGCCCAAGTTTGGGGATATAGAGGGTGAAGATTGGTGAAGCAGTTGAAAAAGACATTGTGTGTGTGAAAGTGGTGACCAGTCTCTGAAGACAAGAGCATGCAAATTCAACACAGAACTTGGGTTTGATAGTCAATAATTTTAAATGAGGAGTGGCTTTTTTTTTTCTCAGTATGTGTTAAACTCAAACCATAAACACATAAAAACAGAACACTTCAAGGTAAAGTCTCTCTGAACAACTGTATACAGTGGCGCCTAAATGTATCTGGACATTTTTGGACACTTGAGTCACCCTTAATAATATCATTGCACTAGATTAAAAATATATCATTTTGAATCGCCTGTACATGTGATTCATCAGGAAGAAGACCCTCTGCTGAAACAGGATGACCTAGGAACAGCTGGTTTGTTGGAAGCGACGCTTGTCTTTATTGAGTTGCATCCCAGCAGCTTCTAGTCATTGTAAGACAGCTTGAAGTGCTTCATAATCCCATAAACATTATCATGGATGATAATGTCGTCCTGGTAATTTTCAACCCCTGACAAGCCAGTCAGGATGATGGTCATCATCTTCTGAAATGGCCCAGGTGCTGAAGCCAATCCGTGAGGAACACGACAAAAACGTAACAGTCCATCGTGAATAATAAAGGCCGTGAGGTCACAACTGTCCTCATGCAGTGGCACTTGGTAGTAAGCATAGTCAGGTCGATGGTAGAGAAAACAGTGGAACCTTTTAGAGCAGAGAGTAGTTCATTCATATGTGGCAATGGAAAAGAGTCCATGATCACTCCTTTATTTGGGTGTCAGAGGTCAACGAACATCCTAACTTTTTCTGCGTAACAACAATTGGTAACACCCAAGCAGAGGCGTCGATGCTGGAATTTGGGCTTTTGAATATGTCACAAGCCTGGTTTTAGGTTGCGACAGCACAACATTACTGAAATGGCATGCATAAGTGATGTAGGGCAGGATAGATATTATAAGACCCAGTGTCAACCACCAAGAAGTAGATACAGTCAAGTCAAGTCACCTTTATTTATATAGCGCTTTTTACAATGCAGATTGTGTCAAAGCAGCTTTACAGTGATAACTGGTATATAATTTTGGCTGCACAGCAGCTCTTAAAGAAAATGGTGTCAATGCAGGCAGAATATCAAATGTCAAGTGTCCCCAACTAAGCAAGCCAAAGGCGACAGCAGCAAGGAACCCATGAGTCACTGTGTTTGTAATGCTGGGAGTACGTGTTGAATGTTCTGTGTACAGTACAGTAATTTCTCGTAATTCAATTTCACGGACCTTGCACATATTTGATTGGCACAGTTTAGCATAATGTCCAATCTTTTTACACTTCCTGCATTTTGCCGTTGCAGCCGGGCAGTTCGAAGCATTAGCTAAGTGCGCCTCCAATCCACAGCGAAAGCATGACTTTCTGTTCCCCACCTGAAGCAGTACAGCTCTCTGTTTTTCGTGTGGCCAATCATCCGCTGAAGCATCAATAATTCTTAAATAATTTTCAAAGATTCGCAGCCCTTTGCTGAACGCCATAGCAGGCTCACCAGGGCATGGCAGGAAAAACTTGGGAAAAAGGCACATTAGATGGCTGTAGCTTCGTGATGGCTCTCCTTTTTCCAAGGATAGTGGGGAAAAAAAAGCCTAATCCTCATTGCCAGTTTGTGGTGTCTACAGGAGTTATTAAGCAAAGAAACACACGAGACAGGAGTAACGATCTTCATCTTGTTTACTCTTCACTTCCATACTCACACATATTACATAATTACACAACAGTTCAGATTTCCTTCCCAAAATAGTAGTCCGGAAGATTTTTATCAAGTTCACACAGATTTCACAAAACTCCTTGATTTTGGACACAATATATCATGTGAAACCCAACAAACTGAACTATTTTGTTTGAAAAGTCTCCGCTATATTTCTTTACAATAAATAATGCAAAAATATGTATATATTTTATTTTTTTTTAAATGTCCAAACACATTTTGGGACCACTGTATAACAATAAATATTCAAATTGGCAAAAATATCTTATAAAAACATTCTCTTCAAAGATGTTTCTACAACATGTGCTTTCTTTTCCTTCATTCAGAACATGAAAAATGAAACACGTGCTTATGCCATGAAAATGTATTAAAACATGTGCTTATGCCAATAATGTCTGTCACATTTCCTTCCTCTTGGGAGGTCTTTCTCTAACATATGGCTCAGCGTCTCTCTCCACTTCTTAAACCATGTGAACTGATTGTATTGCCTTTGTGTCAAAACTCCTTTCAAGTCCATTTTCTTAAATTCCCACCATAGGTAGTTACATTAAAGTTATTTTGAAAAAATCCCAGTGCCATTTACTCAATATTTCCCCCACCAGCACTGTAGAAGTGATACTCTGACAAATGTTTTGCACATTAAATGAGTAAATTGGCTCATATATTTTATGAGTAATGAAGCATAGAGAGTTGTGCTTAAACTTTATTTCTTTTAAGCCTTTACTAAGAACAGTGAAGTAAAGTTCCAGTCAAGGCTGGAACTGCCGAGACAGACACTCCCTGCATGTCTGTCTCTTGTCACTTGTCACTCTCTTGTCATCAAAGCCAAGTTTATGTCTTGTCCTTTGGAGTTGTCATTATGTAGAAAGTAACCACTCTCATGACAAATGTGCTGTAAAACACCTTAAAGGCTCAATAAACAGCTCAGCTGACTAATCCTTACTAAATGAAACAGCTTCACAGCCTGAAATGTGACACAAGTCATTTTCAGAATGTTTTTTTCTTTCTTTGTGGAAATGGATGACTTTAAAAGGGAGCTCTTAATTATCAATTCTAGAGTAGAGTCTTAAACTAACTAAATACTGAGGTTTCTGCTGCAATATTGAGGGCCTTTACTCGTCTCGTGGCTCATTGAACTTGATGGCTCAAATGCGTTTATATATATATATATATATATATATATATATATATATATAATGACATTGATTACCACAAAAAAAAAAAAAAAAAAAAAAAAGTTTGCATTGAGGCACATACAGTACAATGAATGGGGCCAATCTGTAAACATTAAAATACAGTTTCAATTCAAAAGCTGTTCATTTCATATTTATTACAGTCATTTTAAGGTTTTAGGGTTTATGGTATTGCATTATCATGGCATCAAAAAATGGTAGTATAAGCACAAGTTTTAATCAATATGTATTCTAAAAGAATTTTAATGGGACAAAAATGCTTGTTAACCATTTTTTGATGCCATGATAATGCAATACCATAAACCCTAAAACCTTAAAATGACTGTAATAAATATGAATTGAACAGCTTTACAGCTCAAATAGTACAAACATATTAACAAAAGTATTAATGTAAGCACTTTTATAAAATTCTAAGGTTCACATTTCTGCTTTAAACCCTCAAAAAATAATCCCATTCACTTCCATCACAAGTACCTCACCATACCTTGATTTTTTGTGATGACCCAGAATTATTTTATGTTGTAATCAACATAATACAACAAATGTATTCGAGTGAGCTTAACTCAGAATATTCCTTTAACAGCCCACGGAAGATGGAAATTATCAGTGAATAATGACAAATATTGTATTGTCATTGTATGGAAAAGACCTGCATCTTTTTTTTTTTTTTGCTCCACAGAACAAAGAAGGTCCTGCAGGTTTGTCTGAGGTCATAAATGGTCATAAATGTCTGAGCTTGTGAAGTTATGTACATCTTTATCAGTTTAGACTAATAGTACTTCAGAAAGAAGGATTCAGGGAGAAGGAGAAAATGCCTGACAACTGTCTAAATCATATAGTGAGCCGATCAGTACATCAACGTAAAACACATGTAGTGCAGGTGTAACATTTTGGCTTCTGCTGCCTGATAACAACCTGTCTGGAGAGTGTTTAAGTGGTTGTCCACTTAAAGTGAAGTGGTGGTGCTACACCAGATTCCTGGAGTAGATATGGGTCTACTTTTTCCTCTCCTCATCCACTCACTCTCAGTACTGCCATGTCCCTCGTCCAGAAGTACCAAGCTAAGAGTTTATTGCTATACAAGCCTGAATGAGACTTTTTTTTTTTTTTTTTTGATTTTCTTTAATTATCCACCCTCACGTAATTCCAAACCTGTGTGACTTGCTTTCTTCTGTGGAAAACAAAAGGTGAATTTTAGAAGAATATCCTGGTAATGTTTGAAGCATTTTTTGGAGCATTATATACATTTACATTTATGCTTTCTGTATTCCACTGAAGAAAACAACTAAAGGCCAAAAACTGAGTGCTAGATAAAAGCATTTAATCCATTTGAAAGAGATCCGCACGCGGCAGAATTACTAGAGCAGATTGCACAATGTGAGAAGTTTAGATCCCTGCCAATAGTTTACCATAAAGCTGCTGTTTGAAGTCTGAGCTCTTCTCCTCCATTAAAAACATCATGTTGAGAGTCGGTGGGGTAATTTGTGTGTTGTTGGAGTTGGGCCAGCTCAGCCCAGGCTCAGTATTGTAATGATTACAATTTCTGCTGGCCCACAAAAAAATGTCTGAAGCTAATAAAAGGAAGAGAAAAATGAGAGCAGCTTCATTCTAAGTACCATTGAGTGTTTTTCTGATATCTTTTGAGTGTCTGTTGTTGCTTAAGTTCATGTTTAGAGTCACTTTTTTTGCATTACGATAATAATTTAATGAAATTATGGATGTCACTCCAAGTAAACAACTGCTTTTTGTCAACAATGTTTTTGCCAAACTTGTTATTTTTATGCACTACATTCTCATCTAATTGAAGCCAGCCACAAAGGAAGTAGTTTTTTTTTATTATTTGTATCTAACGCGAAAAATGAGGTAATGTAAAACAATATTTTCAACTCCAAAACAGAAGAGGTTATTTGTGGTTAATAATAGCAATGTTTTGTGACAATGCAAGACACATGTCGAAATGGAAGGCGTAATAGTGTGACCGCAAACACCACACAGCTCTCACTGCAAACATAATCTCTACTAGCGTACTCAATACTAACTTTTCTTAGCTTTTCCCAGAACCCTAATGAGGATGGGGAGAAAATTAGCCTTTTATTTTGTCTATTTGTATATAAACCCATGGCAACCACACATTGACTAACGTCTTTCTGCCTGGGATCCCATCAGAGGCTGATGTCATTCTCTGTAGCTTGCTAGTTCTAAGAGTTAGCAATCCATATAAACTCAAACATTTTATATAATACTGAACCAACATTCCAAGCTAACCAAAAATGGATGAACTATTAACAGCCCACCCAATGGGGTGACAATAGTCCCAACGTGGATGACAGTTTGCAGAGCACCATACACTTATATGATCTAAGTGTGGTTTACTGTATTAAAACAAAATGGCTCATTTAACAAATCAAATAGTTCAAAGGAGTCGCTCACTCCAGTGGGCAGGAGAAATGATGAAGCAAATATTTCCTTACCAGAGTAAAGGAAACTTATAGAGCAAACAACTCAAAGAAAGGAACAAGATGCACCTTGCAAAGCTGCCTTCACTTTTTGTGTTTACAGTGTGGTTTATGAAGGATGAAGCCACAAATCAGAGGGCTGAAGTTTCATTAGAAGTGCTAACCTAACACAGACTCTCCACGTCGTTCTTCATGAATTTGAAAGGGTATGTTAGTGAAACAAGTGTATTTCGATATATCACTTCACAGAAAGTATAAAATAAATGTGACCTTTCCATTCAGTTTACCTAGGGTGATTCTACGCAGTTGTTTGTGGGTTTAACAAGGCGACTGTAACAATGTTGTTATTATTATCATGGTTACACTTAAAGAGAAGATATCCAGAAGAACTACAGCAACATCTCCTTGAAGAAATCTACCTCCAAAACTACAGTACTATGAAAAGTTTAGGCTGTAAAATGCTGTAAAGTGAGGATGCTTTCAAAAATATTGTCATAAATAGATTTTATTTATCAGTTAACTTCTATTAACTAAATAGAAGACCACCCTTTGCATTTAAAACAGCTTTTGTCCTATGTACACTTGCACATAGTTTTCCGGATAGCTTTGCAGGTAGGTTTCGTCAAGCATCTTGGGGACGTTGCCACAGTTCTTCTGGATTTAGTCTGTCTCAGATTTTTCTGTTTCTTCATGTAATCCCAGATGGACTCTGATGATGAGATCAGATCTCCGTGTGGAACATACAGGCAGTAGTCAGATTCCTTGTGCATTCAAAAATCTCACTGGATTACAACAATTAATTGCAAAATTAATATTTGGAAATGGAAACTTACATACATACACTGTACAAAGAATTGTTGGTTTAACTTAAAAAGTCTGGTTGCCTTAAAATCTTGAGTTCATTGAAATTAAAAATTTAAGTTAATACAATGAAGGCGATTGGTTTAATCAACTCAAAATATTATGTTATCTGAACTACGTTAATTATCTGTTGATTTGACAAAAGAAAAATTTTTTATAACATCATGAAAATATTTTTTTACAGTGTGTATTCATATATATATATATATATATATATATATATATATATGAAATTGTTTCTTAATTTGTTTATATTTACTTAAACGACCATACCCAAAAACTGTGTGACTCAAATATCTGTATTTAAAGATGCTGCAAGGTGTTCCAAAATTACTAATTTAATCAAGTCTATAGAAATTAGTTATGTAGGAGGCACTGAACACTAAGCCAGGAGCCTAAATTAAATTGAAGCTCAGTAAAAGAGCAGCACATACTGTAAGTGTTTTTCCTGAAGTAAATTGTTATAGTATACCATTGTCACTATTTTACTACTCTGATTAAGAATGTAGTGACTTGTCAAAAGAAAAGAGAAAATACGTAGTGAACATTAAATTAATGAGTGTGAGGGGAGTGAGACGCTTTATATTACAACATACTTACACCTATTTTCATTAACTTGCAATACATCGCTTATTTAGCTTGTGAAAATGTTTTCTTTGGCGGGAAAGAAATATCATGCTTCATATCATTTGTCACCTTTCTGTAATTACCACACATGCTTTTTTTTTGTACATCTGTTTTGATGTAACTTAATACAGCTGTATAACTTGGACAGTGTTTGATTGTAATTACATTAGGGGCTCTAACTCTGGCAAATTTCAGGATTAAAATGAACAAAATGCCTTGTTTAAGTTACAGATTTTGTAAATCATGATGAAATGTGTTTTCAGAACTATTTAAAATGAAGCAACATTCGATTTGAGGTAGTCAGCTCAGATTAACAGGAGGTCTCCTTCTCATTTGAAAAGTGCCAGTGTTTTCTCGTGTTTAAGACCTCAAGAGTGCGTAATGTAGGAGACCCAGAGGGAACTGACATAAGTATCCAAACAAGAAAAAATTGAAATACACAATGTGAGAAAAAAATAAAAGTATTGAGCGTGTGCCTATAAAGTGGTTCAGGGATGACCTCAGAACCCGGAAGACTAGTTCACCAGTGGTTACCTCCAGATTTTCCTATGGGGTTTTATAATGTTTTTTTTTTTCTACAACATAAACTGCACACAACCGAAACTGTCCTCCTGCAAAAAGCGACCCATAATGAGTGTTGTGTTACGTCTGTCATCATGAAATGACGTATGACCATCCTTACCAATCAAAATGCATGTTTATTTAAATGCAATGTGTGGACTTTTAACATGGTCCCTTACCCGCCAATTGTCCTATTTCTATTTAGCATAACTCATTTTTTTATTAACGACTAAACCTACCCCAACCCTAAACCTTGCATATTGTTGTATATTGCAATGCTTTACCAATTAAGCAACGCGAAACCCGAAATATGACGCAGATAAAAGGGTACAATGCATTAAAATGAAAGTGTCCTGTTGTCCATAGGGGCGCAACTTTAGCAAACGCTCCTATGGGTCGTATTTCAGGGAAGTGACAAACAACCTATATGGGCGTATTGGTTGGAGGACATGTTGACACAGCCATATCCAAAACATGAATTTTGAAGCTGTTATTTTTATTTTAAAATGTATGTTCCTTATAGGTAAATATATAAGAATGTTTGAGGTGCAGTTTACGTTGTAGAACAAAATGTTCAAGTATCATCAAGTTGTGTTTACGACAGACTTTCATAAATTGAAAAACCCCATAGGAAAATCTTGAGGGAGCCACTGGCGAATTAGTCTTCCGGGTTTTGACGTCGTCCCTGCACCACTCTATGTGATGCTGGTAGCAGTGCTGATAAATGTTCCTAGCTCAAAATGGCACAAAAGTCTGATGAGGCAGTTGAACCTGAAGATGAATGACCTGACCGGAAACAGAACAAATGTCGATGATTGCTGCGAAAGAACGAAAGCAATTAGAAATGCTTAGAGAGAGGTCAAAGCATGCAAACAGACAGCAAACATACAGGTGAATAAAGCACTGGGAACTTTGTCTTTTCAATTAAATCAATAAGTGCATAAGAATTGCCATCTTCAGCAAATCTCCCTTACAACAAAGTATTTGCATTAGGAAAAGTTCTCAATGGCTGTGGGTCACAATGATGCATTTTCAATCCAGAATTGTTTTTCCCCGATTTTTCATTTAGTACTACATCTTTCATAGTAGCACATAAATATTTTGCAACTATTATTAATAATTCTGTAACAATCTAAAGAGTATTGCAGCTATTTTTAGTGTGTTATTTTTTAGTTTTCCTTGAACCATTAGTGAATTCCATTTGGTTTGTTGACCCTAATTCCAAGTGCCTGGGAAATCCTCCATGGCCTCTGTCTCAAATCTCAGGGAAACAGAAGAGTTCATTAACTTTCTAAGCAAAGCAGATCATTTTAATAAAACTTTGGAAAAAAGAATCAGGGTCATCAGAGACCTGCAGGATTATTCACCCTTGATTTTAATTACAGAATCCTTGCGCCAGAAATGAAATGATCCAATGCCAAACTTGACTGAACCACTTCTAATGAATCTGTGATGAAGTTTCTATCTCAAAACTTAAAAAAAAAAAAAAAACTTTTTCAGACTCATCTTTTCCATTTGCACAAGTGTGTACAAAATTCTACAATTAAATGCATCATTTGACTACCCAACATATCCCAAAAGAGCAAACCTCACCAATGAGAGTAATGGGATGCTGAAAGAATCAAGTCTTGTCCACAGGAGAAAGGAAGTGAAAACAAAAAGAAGTTCTCTTCCCTCAATAAGACACATAGCATGGGGGTTAGCGAAACACACAGTCGGATGATGAATGTCTGTTTGCATTCCAAGTCGACAGGAGAATCAAACGAGAGCCCAGAGAGGGGTAAATGTCAGTCTGGAGTATGGTAGAATGGATATGTTGGTTAGGTTATGCATTTTTGTAATGTCTTTCCATGCAGAGAATATCATTATATGCTCATTAATCTTTTTTTCATATGTGAGTCTGAGAACTAAAAACAACACACATGTACTTTTACATTAATTTACTTTTTTTTTTTATTTTTTTTTTATGAAAACTGTGCTTAAATCAGATGAATTTCTTCTCAATCTGAAAATTTTAAGGTGTTTTTTTTTGTCATAATTGGAAATATGCTGTTATAATTTAAAAATATGCTGTCATAATTTAAAAATATGCTGTTTAAAATACTAATATATAAAATACACCACAAAAAATGTTCAACTGCTTAAATTTACAAAATGCTTACATTTCAAAATATAATTCTAAAACTAATCTCACATGCCACAAAAATTATTAAATGTGACCCTGGACCACAAAACCAGTCAAATGTCAATTTTTTGAAATTGAGATTTATACATGGTCTGAAAGCTGAATAAATTAGCTTTCCATTGATGTATAGTTTGTTATGATAGGGCAATATTTAATAGTTGAGATAAAACTATTTGAAAATCTGGAATCTGAGGGTGCAAAAAAAAAACCTTTAAAGTTGTCCAAATTAAGTCCTTAGCAACGCACATCCACTCACAAAAATAAATGTTTGATATTTTTATGGTAGTAAATTTACAAAATATCTTCATGGAACATGATCTTTACTTAAAGCTGCAGTTTGTAACTTTTTTGGTTAAAAATTATCCAAAATAAATTTTTGAGCAAGTACATAACCAGCCAGTGTTCAAAACTATCTCCTTACCTTAGCCCGATTCACAACAGTAAGCTTGTAATAATGTTTTATAATAAATCGACACTGGTGGATTTCCGCAGGAAATTCGAACATGCAGCAGTTTGTCTTTGCGTCACGTCTGTAAACAGAAAGGAAGGAGTCTCTGCATATAGGATGCTGCAGGTAGTGGATCATTTATAGCCTTTTCTCACAGCAGCTGCAATAATTAAACTTATCATTTTAATGGCAGATTGTAATCAAAAAGCAAAAGACTTCGGACTGCGGAGCGGCTATAGAAATTGAAATCTACAGGTAACGCTAAAACACACTAAATACACAGTCACGCAATGCTGACGTTGTTAACGTTAACAATCTGAGAACAAAGTATAACAATAATAATAATTTGCACGATTTGATGCGATATGAGCTAAGCGATCGTTAGATTTAATCACCATTGGCAGCGCGATTTATTGTAGGCCTAATGCTTTTTCCCTCAGTTGGTCAGAACAAAAGTGGCAGACATGTTAGTTACTTGTTCAGATGACATTTTCCGGTGAAAATTCCTACTTTGGTCATACTTCAAGACTACAATCTGTGATTCCGAAGTACAGTATCCACACCGGTATGGTGACTGACAGCAAACATTAGATTCAAACAGGTTTCAAACAGAGATGGCGACTAAGAGGCAAATCTTACAGACAGCAGCTTTAATATCCTAATTATTTTTGGCATAAAAGAAAAATCGATAATTTTGACCCATACAGTGTATTGTTGGCTATTACAAATCCGACTTATGACTTACTGGTTTTGTGGTCCAGGGTCACAAATGTCATGTATAAAATGTAAATGTTCAAAAAAAGATGCCACGAAAATAAATTTTATTAAAAGTTAAAAATTCAAATATACAAACTAAAAAAATAATTTCTAGCTCTATCAGTTTAAAGCTAAATAAAACAACCACAATTGCAGTGTGACAGCAGGAATAATCCTAATTGCTTTGTTGTGTGGATGTTGTAAATGAAGACTCATGCATGCCAACGGTATTGCGAAAAAACAAACACCGTCTGTTCAGCTTTCAAGTATAACATTCTCACAAGATGCAAAAACATTCCCCACCGTCTTGATTGTCAGATTGATGGATGCTTTTATTTATTTACCTATTTATCTGTTTGAGAAAACAGAGTCTTTAACTTTCAGCACATTTTACCCAGGGCTAAAGCTGGAAGTAAATGATCCTAAGCCGTCACGGACAGCAACAGAATGGACCTTGTTATGAGGAGATGCTAAGGTGTGACAGAGGGCTTGTTTGCACAAAGCTTTTGCTCCTGTCATCTTGCCCCACGGCAAAGTTAGGCAAGAATATGCTGCCTTTTTTTCTCTCTCTTCTTCTGGACAGCTCCTAGGTAAGCGTACTGTGCTGTTGCCAGCCAGTTACACACCTGTGGAAAGTTGCTCGCTTATTCCCTCCCCTCCTGCGTTTCTTCTCTTCTTGTCCATCCTCCCCCTAACCTCAGTTCCTCTCACTCATCTGACCTGTAACAAGGATCAGTTCACACCTCTGCTCTGTTTGTTTGGCTTGTCCTGTCAAACCATCCCCCAAATGAATCCCAATAATTCTATGTCAGAAAGATGTAACCTTCCTCTTCCACCCCTCCCCCACCCACATCCCTGTCCTTGGGCTGCATGCTGACAGAGTCTCATGGGGGTGGAGGAGCACAGGAATGTGAGAATTCTTCCTTCGGACCTGCTGACTCCCTCATTTGAGGGGTAACACATTAAGAATAGTCACCGGCTCATCTAATTGGTTCCTTTGTGGTATTATGTGAATTTCTTTGTGTAGAAAATCACTTAGCATTAGCGTTAGCATTTTCTGCTTTCCTTAGGAAGCGTCAAGTGATAAGTTGCAGACTTTGGGCCCTTAAGACCAAACCCAGTCGCCCTTTGTGCCCATGGTGTGTAGATTCAGTACCCTTCATACCTTTGCAGGCCTTTCTGTGAGAGATGGGCTTAGACATGTCTCTGTAGTAGCCCTCTTTGCAGTAGTGGCAGTGGCGACCTGCCGTATTGTGCCGGCAGTTTAGGCAGACTCCTCCGCTTTTCCTCCCGGAGAGTTTGTACAGCTCCATGTTGAAACGACAGCGCCTTGCATGGAGGTTACAATTGCAGGCTGCGGAAAAGGAAGAAGTTTAAAGTTTAAACAGCATATCCTCTAATGATATCACATCGAAGTACAATCAAATAAAAAAATCCAAATACAGAATACAAAAATGCTCCTTTCTTTTTTTCTATTCGCTATAAGTGCAAATTTAAGGATTGTAAGCAACACACCATAAGGCCCTGGGTCCACCAAAGCGTTTTAGCCAGCTGCAGCGCACCATTTTTTTCAGTTGAGACGCTTTGTTGCTATGATAAGGAATATCTACAACATTGTTACTGATTTTGCCGATCATTTGTTTCAGACTAAACATTTCGACAAAATGTAGAGTACTTGCTATGTATGTTCGGAGACCAGCAATATTAATTTCTCATCCATTTTGTTCTGTGCTCTGCTTGTTGATTCCGTTGTACAGCAAGAATGTTGTAACAGTTGTTGATTGGTGTTGTATTTGTCCCGCCCCTCCTCCACTCTGATTGGACGGCTGGCTAAAAAGTGACAGTGATGAGCACAGCGTTTTACTCAAAGTTGAACATTCTTCAACTCTAGACAACCAGTAAAAAACGGCGAGCTCTCAGCACTTGAGAGCGAAAAAGACGGTCAGCACCTTGTTACGCTCCTGGCGTTTAAAAAACGTGGCGCTCCCGTTGAAAACAATTTGAAAAGTATGCTAGCTGCTGGAAAAAACGCTGTGGTCGGCACACGGCCTAATGCTTAAAAAAAAAAAAAGAAAACATTCTTAGGGCCCTATCATACACCCGGCGCAATGTGACGGCAGGCGCGACAAAACATTTTTTTGCTAGTTTCAGCCCGGCACATTTAGCATTTTCAATAGCAAACATGTTTAAATAGCAAACATGCCATATATTAAAAAATAAAAGGATTCCCCACTCTGGAGAAGCGTTCAGTCTTTCCGCTTGCAAATTAGTGAATACGTCATGGTGCAAGCACAACTGGCTTTTAAAGGGAGATGAGACTCGGATAGGTTTATTGCACGTTACGCCCAAAACACATCTATAACTCATTAAGAGACTAGGTACAACCCTTTTGGACCATGCGCCTGGTGCGCCAACCATTTTTTTTCAGTCGTTAAACTAGCAAAAGAGGATTTGGACACACCCTAAGTGCACCTGCGCCATGCGCTTCAGACCATGCGCTTAGATCGTTAAAACAGGATCCTTAATGTCTTTATTGTCACTTTTGTTCAATTTAATCCATATATTTAATTTAGATTTGCTAGATTTAATTTTACCGCATCACATGAAGCACATATTCAGGTTAACATTATTTTTAATGTAAGCTATATATTCCAAGAGATTTAGACACACAAAGCTATATGACACTTGAAAACACATAAGCATTGAAAATTATTTGAAATATTTGTGTTTTTTCAGAGTTCTGTTGAGTAACACCTGTAGCCACTCCACATGCTTAAAAGTCATTAAATCAAAATCATGGAAAAAAAGTCAAAATAAGGAATGAACTAAAGTTTTCTAATCATTATGTTTGACAGCTGCAGTTTGACAGCTATGTTGTTACCAACTGCAGTAAATTAAGTGCCAGGGAATTAACTTCTGGTAATGAGGTCAGTTTCTGAGCTTTCTCTCTGACCAGGCCCAATGATGCCAAGCAATATCAGACAAGGCCTTCAATTACCATTCAATTCCCAATCCTCACCATGCACAGGAAGCTGTGCTCCTGCTTGTTTACTAATGAATAAAGTTGCTGCCACCAAGTTTAATTACTGTCTGATGTTTATTCATGACTGATTTGTGTGCAGACATGTTCTCTTTCATTAAGCCTGGGTGAGACATTGGTGTGGCTCCTCCTCATGTATTATTCAACAATAAATCCCAACCCTCCTACCAAAATGCTTTGGGCTGATCAAGTGCAGACAACTGTTGGCAAGGCATAGCTGATGCACATTCTCCGAGCAATTTCAACAGAGTGTTTATTTGGTCTAATGCTAGGAGACCTCAAGACAAAATAAGCATTTTGATGAGAGGACATAACAACTGACAAAAGCAAATGCAGTAACTACACCAACACTAGAATGGGGGGAAAAATGTCTTTAAAGTTTTTTTTTTTTTGTTTTTTTTTAAGTTATTTTATAGCCTATCATTTTTCACAATTTTTTTTCTATGATTATAGCTGAATATGCTGAATACTTTGTGATGCCAAGGGACCCGTTCCTAAAATAAAGGCAGCTTTATATTTTCCATGTATAAAAGCCAACTTTAAAATTATTAGAGTATTATCTGGGAATTATTTACTTTATATTAATAGTGAAAACACCTATTTTAAAAAAACTATTTTAATTAGTTTTTAATAGAGCACTTTATTTTAAATTGCTGTTCTACGTCTGGGTACTTTGTAAAGGTAAATCTTAACCCATATTAAGTTCATGTTGTTATATTACTTTATTATATTACCTTATATTACTTATTACTTTGTGTAAGTACACTGTAAATGCACATACTGTAAAATAAAGTGCAACTATATCAGTTAGATTTTGTACTGTATGTATTAAATATATTTGTATAGTGTTTTCATAATAAATATTGTTCCAAATAGAGAGACATACAAAATATTCATACAAACTATATGCACTTTTGTTTTTATTACAAGAAATAAAAGCTATTAACAGTATAAAATTATCACAATTAATCTTATAATTTTGGTCTTCAGACAAAGTGAAAACAGTAATAATGTAAAATATTGAACTGGGTCATAACTTGATTTTGACAATATGTGTAAGGCATTATATTTCCTTTCTTAAAAACAAGTTTTGGTTTAAGGAACAATCAGATTTTCTGTTTACTTGAGTACAATGTTATGGATTTAGTAAAGATTGACTTAACATTTTTGTTGGAAAAAACTTCACTCAATGTCTCCTAAAAAAAAATACTCTTGGCTCATCTCCACAGATTTTCCACTTGCTGCCAAAAACATTAATACTTGGAATAGGTTTTTCGAGATGCCTGCAGGACATAAAGAATGATAATTTGGCCTGTCCTAGAAGTGTCTCCTCTTCAAACTTACTCCATGCATGGCTTGTTTGCTTTCAAACAGGCATACTGTTGGTATTAATTCTGCCTGCTTGTTTGGATCCCAGTGGAAACCGATCCTTCCTACCCTCCAGCTATGGATTATTCACTTTTGCTAACAAGCCAAATGCAATCCACTATGCAGCCTCTGGCTTCTTTAAATTTCTACAGGCTTGCTGAACTTATTGATAAACAGAAAATCCAAGTTTTTTTTCTTCTGAAATTTAAAATTGTACCACATTTTATTACTTTTTGAAGGCACAGAAATTCCTTATATTGCTATTGGAGAGACATAAAACTGAGAAAACTAATCACAACAGTATGTTTTACCAAAGTAATGAGAAAAATCTGTTATTACAATGACATCACCCCAAAACCTTTCAGTTGTATTCTTTCTTCCTTCATAACATGATTTAAAACAATCTGTGGTATAAGAAGTGATGTTTTATATGGATTGGGCAGCATGCGCTGTCTTAGATCGTAATTTGTTGCAGTTGCTACAGTCAAAGAGTCAATGCATCCTGCTAAAAGATTAAATTAAGCAAAAATGTATTATTTACTGATAGTTTTAGACGTTATCAATTTAATTTTTAATATATTATAAATTATTTATTTTAATTTTTATGAGCATAACAGCTGAAAAACACTGTTGTAGCATCACAGCATCATGCACCTAAAAGAGCTGAAAGGAAATTGCACTGTCAACATGCTATTGGTAGTATTTGGCTCACGCTGTTTCCTCTTGCCCTCAGTGATGAAAAAACAACCTCAACTCACATAGGGCAGCTGGGGAAAGCTGTTTCAGTACTCTACCTCATCTGGTTTCCTCATTATAGAGATTGTGATTGTTGTGATACGACCCTGTCCATATGAAAGCAAAAAGCATACGCTCTGCTCACACCTGCTCTTTTACAGGCACGCAGGATTCAGGGTGGCTGCCTCTCAATGGGAGCAAATACAAAGCGGCTGTACATTATGTCGTCCCCCACAATCAACTCACTGTCAGATCACATTTTGCTCCCCTTCTTCTGCTTCACATTTGCTCATTTTGCCTATCTTTCATTCATTCTGCCCTCTGACACCCACTCTCACACCTTGTTCGGCCTGCATGCATCTCCGTATCTTTGAAGTGCTTTCAGACTCACTAATCTAATCGTGTCATCTGCCTTGAAAGCATGATCATAATTTAAATGTTGCCCTGTGTGACAGAAGAAGATTACAGAAGCTTTTGGAGGTGGGAGGAAAAGCTCATCCCTATGGTGGTACTTCCTAACCACAGAATGGAACAGCATTTGTCTTTACAGAATCAAAGATTACCTAGACTTCCAACCAGGCTGGTGAAGCAGAATACTCACAGTGGATGAAAACCCTCATCAGTGAAGCCGACAAAACAAGCTATTCTCACTTGTAGCTACACATCCACTTAGCCGATAAACCTCGGGCAGAGATAAGGGTGTGAGATGACACTTCTGATTGACTGGGTTAAGGAGAAAGCCAAACCAGATGCGTTTTGTCTCTTTCCCCTCTTTAGTCTGGCTTAGTTCTCAGAGAGGTTGATAAACACGTACAGCCGTGAGGAAAGAGTGTAAGGTGATAGCTTTTGAGCGCAGCTAATTGGTGTTGTTACTGCCTTAAGAATGTTCTTAGAAGAGAGTATTAGAATCATGATTTTGCTTTGCTTGATATTATTTGCTAGCGTCTTTTTTTCACTTTTTATTTGTAGCCAAGGATCAAAAACACTACCAGTCAAAAGTTTGGAATCGGTAAGATTTTTAATGTTTTTAAAAGAAGTTCCGTCTGCTCACCAAGGTCTGCATTTATTTAATTAAAAATACAGTAAAAACAGTAATATTGTGAAATATTATTACAATTTAAAATAACTGTTTTCTGTTTGAATATATTTTATAAAGTAATTTATTCCTGTGATCAAAGCTGAATTTTCAGCATCATTACTCCAGTCTTCAGTGTCACATGATCCTTCAGAAATCATTCTAAGAAACATTTATGATTATTATCAATGTTGAAAACAGTTGTGTACTTTTTTTTTCAGGATTCCTTGATGAATAGAAAGTTCAAAAGAACAGCATTTATCTGAAATACAAAGCTTTTGTAACATTATACACTACCGTTCAAAAGTTTGGGGTCAGTAAGAATTTTTATTTTTATTTTTTTGAAAATAAAGAAATTAATACTTTTATTCACCAAGGATGCATTAAATCGATCAAAAGTGACAGTAAAGACATTTATAATGTTACAAAAGAGTATATTTCAAATAAATGCTGTTCTTTTGAACTTTCTATTCATCAAAGAATCCTGAAAAAAAAATATTGTACACAAATATTTTGTACAATTGTACACAGTAAATGTTTCTTGAGCAGCAGATCAGCATATTAGAATGATTTCTGAAGGATCATGTGACACTGAAGACTGGAGTAATGATGCTGAAAATTCAGCTTTGATCACAGAAATAAATTACTTCATAAAATATATTCAAACAGAAAACAGTTATTTTAAATTGTAATAATATTTCACAATATTACTGTTTTTACTGTATTTTTAATTAAATAAATGCAGCCTTGGTGAGCAGACGAAACATCTTTTAAAAACATTAAAAATCTTACCAATTCCAAACTTTTGACTGGTAGTGTATATATAATGAGTTAAATTTTTTAACGCATTTAACACACTTGCCCCATCCCTAGACCTACACAGGTCATCTGACATTTCGTACAGTTGACTGATGATGAATATAATGCAGGGCAACATCTCACTGCGTGATATAGCCTATATAATGCAGTTAGACTGTCCATAAAGATATGAAAGGCGATCTATTTGAACCCTTTGAAGCGTACAACAACAGCGATAAGTTCAGAACATTCACTGCTAAATTCAAACGTGCTTTTGCGCTTTGACGGTTCGGTTGGTGCCCACAGCCGAACTGTCCACGAAGTGCGCACAAGTAATATCTGAGCCAGAGTAAAGGCATGAGGACACTATATTTGAGAGTGCGCGAGCTTTGTGGAGAGATTCTTGACATGCGTTGTTAAAAAATGCCATGGTAACTGCCTCATGTGAACTATAAAAATGAAAAGAATGTCACTTCTGAAAGCTGCAATTAAGCTTAAATAACCTAGCTTCCTTGGTAGCCTTCAGTAAATTAACTTCTCTAAGAAAATGATTCATAAAACATCAGTTGACCATATTTTTACTTTCAATTTCATATTTCCATATTGATAAAAAAAAATAAAAAAAATCAAGATATAGTTCACCCCAAAATTAAAATTCAATCATCATTTACTCAACCTCGTGGTCCAAATGTTTGTAATAAATTCTATGTTGAATCAAATAAAATATTTCTTTCTGAATCTACTTTTTTTAATGTCTGCTTGATGATTTACACAATAATGACTTCAAATTATCTTTTGGGGATAATTTCTCAGCCAAATTTGATGCACGATACATTTGCGATTAATTAGATTTATATATATATATATATATATATATATATATATATATATATATATATATATATTATAAGTGTGTATGTATTATAATATAAAATATAGCTCTGCCATGTTTTTCGTTTTTTTTAATTGTATTAGTTTCCTCTATTTTGCTTGTTTCATGTCTCTTATAGCATTTTGTGGTCTTTTTCTTCGTAATCACATTATTTCAACTCCAATCAAAACAATACTTATATACATATACATACATCAGACTCTTCATCAGTGTTTATTTGGCAACAATGACTGCCTAACTGTACATATTACAGTTGAAAGAGCCAGCAGACTCCTCTCTGCTAGTGACCACTCATTTCCTTCCACTATAAACTTGATGATTTCCAAAAGAAAAAAAAAAAAAAAAAAATTGTGAAAAGGATTTCCTCACTCGTTTAATGCTTGAATTAGCTGTCATAGATTAATGTTTTTTTCCATGCATGTCTTTTAGATGCATTTTGTTGAAGTTTGTGAAAAAAGAGCAGCATATCACCCCGTTTATTAGGTATAAGTGTTTTTAGGATGAGATTTGTGTTAACTGACCTTCAACAAACCTTTATGTGTTAAACTAACTCGCACACTTTATCAGAAGTAGTTTGGGCATTCTTCTCTTCCCATCCTGAAAAGACTGAACATAACAATAAGTAAGGGAGATTAATGCTCGCTCTCTTACACTCTTTGTAAGAGCGTGCTGTATAAACAGTGTCAAAGTAGAGGCAATTGGTAATCCTCCTCAGTTATCAGGGATATTAATCCAGCACTCAACACTATAGCCTTTTTTTCCACTGAGCCTGTCAGGCAGAGGTAAAATAAAAAGACGTCACCCCTTACACATAATTCAGAGATTACAGCTGTTGATTCAACTATTTGAGTGAGAGGTGTAGAAAGTATCAGATTTTGCTGATTTTCACCTCATATTGTAATAAATTTAATGTTAAAACTGATGTCAATTTAAGCATAGGTGTAAAAAAAAAAGACAGAGAAACTAAAAAAGTCAGAATAACAGGAGGTGATTACACTATTGTACACTTTTCTTTTTTTTTTTTTTTTATCAATGAAACATCACGGTTGGTGAAGCATTACCAAAATGGTGGTGCACTACATCAAATGGGGGTAAAAACAAACCCGCATTCCGTGACTTAGAGCTAAAGAATCCACTCACAGCTTATACATCCTTCAGAAGAGAAACATCTCAGGTATGTGAAGTCTGTCTGCTCCGACACCATCTCAGGTGTGAGGCTTGACCTTCAGTGTCAAAAATCACCAGTCATATGTCATGAACTTCAGGGCGTGAGATCTTTCCTGTACTGGGGGTCGGTACCTCCAGCCCGAACTAGACTCAATACCAACACCTAACACCGGCCCATCAGAGAAGGAGTTATGCCGAGGGGTGCTATCCTTGCTGGACTTTTAAACAAACATGGAAGAGGACCCATCCATAGCTAGTTTAGTTTTAATCTGTGTGTGCCCTTTTAAGTAATGCGATTAGCCTCTGAGCCCCATAAGACCTAATGAGAAAATATTGGATATCACCACATCAGCCCTGTTTTGGTTTGGTTGTCTTTCAGAGAAGTTAAACATGGGGAGTGTGCTTGGGTGGTTGTATGACATGGAGTGTGTGTGTGTGTGTGTGTGTAAGTGGAATGTAAGGGTGCATGTGTGCGCCTGCACATGCGTTTTTCGGATGTTGCGTCATTCAAGGCTTTTGCTCTGGGCCTTAAATCAATACTAGCAAAAAAAGTTTCCCCAAAGAACGTATGCATTTTCTTCATCAATGATGAATGTTAGCATGCGGTTCTGTGGTCAGCCAAAGATATTCAGTGGTTTGGTTGCAGAGAGAGACTGAGAGTAATAAAGTCAATAAAATAGAAGCTTGTAAACTTCATGCCATATATTTCTTCTGACAGTCTGTCAAACTTATGTTATTCCGAACCTGTATTACTTTCTTTTTGAAAATGAAACAAAAAAGGAGACATTTTGAAGAATCTACTGATCACTTCTTTTCATGCCATTACAATGAATTATACTGCAAAAGGAAAAAAGGGGGACTGCAAAAAATTACTTAATGTGTTTTTCATTAGTCTTTTTTACTTGTTTCCACGTGATTTTTGCTTTTTTATACTTAAAGGGTTAGTTCACCCTAATAAATGAAAATTCTGTCATTAATTACTCACACCCATGTCGTCCCGTAAGACATTCATCTTCGGAACACAAATTAAGATATTTTTGATGAAATCCGATGGCTCAGTGATGCCTCCATTGCCAGCAAGATAATTCAGTGCCCAGAAAGCTACTAAAGACATATTTAAAACAGTTCATTTGACTACAGTGGTTCAACCTTAATGTTATGAAGCGAGGAGAATACTTTTTGTGCACCAAAAAAACAAAATAATGACTTCATTCAACAATATCTATGGGCAATTTCAAAACACTGCTTCATGAAGCTTCGAAGCGTTACGAATCTTTTGTTTCAAATCAGTGGTTCGGAGAACGTATCAAACTGCCAAAGTCATGTGATTTCAGTAAACAAGGCTTCATTATGTCATAAATGTTTCGAAATTTCAATGGTTCACCACTGGGGGGGGTGACTTTAGAAGTTTGATACACACTCCGAACCACTGATTCGAAACAAAAGATTCGTAAAGCTTCAAGCTACATGAAGCAGTGTTTTGAAATCGCCCATCATTAGATATTGTTGAATAAAGACATTATTTTATTTATTTTTTTGGTGCATAATATGTATTATCGTTGCTTCATAATATTAAGGTTGAACCACTGTAGTCACATGAACTGTTTTAAATATGTCTTTAGTAGCTTTCTGGGCATTGAAAGTGTTAATTATCTTGCTGGCAATGGAGGCCTCACAGAGCCATCAGATTTTATCAAAAATATATTAATTTGTGTTCCGAAGATGAACTAAGGTCTTGCGGGTGTGGAACGACATGGGGGTGAGTAATTAATGAAATTTTCATTTTTGGGTGAACTAACCCTTTAAAAATAAGTAACCTTTTTAGATATTTAGGGGTTTAGATATTTTAATTGGAAAATAATGCAAAAATATTAAGATTAAGATTAAGGATTTTTCAGCATTTAAAAAAAGATACAAAAGCATTTAACTTATGGGCTATATTCCATTTATAATAATTATAATATAATTGAAATTTAATGAATTCTTCACTGAAAATCTTGATATCAGTTCTTTTCAGTTTCTTACCACAAGCTATCATATGATTTCATTTGATACTAAATGATGAGACTTGGAATATAGTTGTTATACAAGTTTGTATCGAAGACTTTGAAATTTTCTCTTTTTGTGTTTTATCAAATATAGAAAGTCTATTTAGAAGAAAATAGGTTTGGGAACATGACGGTGGGTAAATAGTGACAGAATTTTAATGTTTGTGAGAACTATTCCTTGAAGGAATTGCAGTGACTTTATTCATAGTTGCACAGGTTTAAAAACTTTGGATGACTTTGCAATATGATTGTATCTATAATTGTTCAATAAACAGAACAGAACCTTGCTGTAAGCATTACTATGAATCCATAGCACATGGATCAATAAAGTTTCAGATGTCTCTCTATTTCTGTCTACTGTATTTGTAGTTCTTGTCTTTGGAGGCTCTCTGGCTGACTGCCATATGAAAGTGATGTTGACATACTGCTTGCTGATGGTTAAGCGCTTTGTTTGTGTCGGTTTCATTTACTGCTCTCATATTGAAAATATAAAGACCACACTGGAGCCAATTATCTGATTCACACTCTCTAGAATTCTTGTTTATAGGGAAATTATCACTTCACTCACATTGCTGTTTTTCTCAAAACAATGAATGCTTTACTTTTACAGTCTAGTAATACTGGAAAACATTTTATTATTATTATTATTATATTTGGAGAACACAACAATGAAAGATATACTGTGCTCTTTGTGCTCATATGGAATCTCCTTAAAAAAACATTCTTACTTTTTCCGATTTCATACCACAGATTGTAACTGCATTCTAATTTTGTTGTTTGCTTTAGTTAAATCGGCTGTTGGAGCTCTGCTTATCTGTTAATGCAGACAGTGCCTTCATAGTAGAACAAAGTACAGAGAAAGTCTCATACATAAAAACTGCTCTAATATGCTTCAAATACATACACAGATCTAATATCTAAATTAAATTATATTGGCAGAAATATTAAGTCATAATGTAAAATTATAAAATCATATTACACAATAGTTAACATGTGCAAAAATATATATGTTTCCAAAATACATCAAGTTGAATTAAAAGCAATTTTGGATTTTTCCCAAGACCCTGACATTTTGTCATTTTGTTGACAAGAAACATCCCTGTCTGAGATTATTTATTATTTATGTAGACAGCTGTCTGCACCTTTGTGAAGGAAAATGTAAACATTAAAAATTCCTCTTAAAAATATAAACAGCTATTAGCCAAATCATGACTCAAATCTGGAATGCTTTTAATGAGTCCTGAAAAAAATGAAAACCTTTACAAATCACATGTTTAGAGAGTGAGGTACCACCTCTCTCCTCCAATCCCGGAGTGAACGAGTGTTAGATTTCCAAACTATCACCTTGGCATGAAATAAACAAATAAAAGATTAGAGGAGTTGAGGCAGCCAGGAAAAGAACATATTACCATCTGAGTCTTTGATCAGACGAACTGGTGTGGACACACTGGAGAATAACAGCGGGGGGGATCACGTCCCACACGTCAACAGTATACTTCTAACAGGACACACATTTCAGGCAGTGCCTCTCTTCTCCACCCAGCATGCTGAGAGAACTGAAGAGCGCTGAAGCTTTTGTTTCCACCTGTATGTGAACCCCCGAGTCAAACGGACCTGACTCAAGCCCTTTGAGTCCTAATTCAACACAAATGCGAGTGCTGTCAAACAGAGAATCACTCCACACGACAGAAACTCTCACATGCGCATGCACCCAAACATGCACGACAAGCTGTCTTCGCTTTGTAGAAGCACCCTTCATCATCCCCCCCTCCCACCATAAAAAAGAAAGAAGATGTATACTGCTTGAACTTTAAAAGTAGCTCTAATTGGGTTCAACCTACATGTTTATCAACATCAACTCCCAGATCGGTAACACACTGACATTTAAATGAATAAACTGCAAATGTGTACATTTTTATTGACAACCAAACAGCATAACCTTTTAATTTCATTCCAACTCCTGGGATGATATCTGCTGCATTATTCATCACTGGCTGCAGAATGCCGGGATTATGACTTATGTACCTCCGGTTCTTCATAATTATAAATTCATCCACATGGGAGCCCAAGAGCACTGCTGTGCATGACTTCTGTTAGTTAGTAATAAAACATGCTCAGTTTGGCAATGAATTTAAGAATATGTGAATTTTGGAGGTTTTGGAGGGGCTCCCTCTTTCAAACCACAGTGCATACAAAAACATATGCTTTAATACACTTCCAGCCGCTGGCTTAACATATCATATCAACACACACATTTCATCCTAAAATATTTCCAAAAAGATGAGGTGAGCTGAAATGAGGAAAAAGTCTCCTCTCTAGGTTTGTATATAAAATCATATTCCATTTTATCTTATATTTATCAACAAGAAATCAATAGTATAATTTTTGTATTATAATTTATATTATTTTCTTAGGATAAAGTCTCATAAAAGTCAATTTAAAGTATACTTTGTGTAACATATTTTTTAATTAGCTTATTGTTTGCCTATTATTTTAGACTATTAAACACAGCAGGTGTATTTATACTGAATAATGTTAACATAAAAAAATGTGAAAAAAATGTGGCAATGTCTTGTTTTCATGGAATTCAAATCAAAAATATTATTTAACCTTACTGAGTTACAGCATGGTAAACAAAGACAAGGAGATGAGGAGCTATAGTTGCAGCAGTAGAACTATAATAAAAGAAACAAAATATTCAGAATAACAGGAAAACACTGGAGAAACAGAAACTGAAAATATTCAAAATAAGAGTCCTTAAACAGAAACAGAGAATCTCTGACACTGAATCAAGAAGCCTGTTTACACCATGTGTTTTACTGATCGGATAGAAATCTGATTTGCTAAAACGGTTTTATTTACACTTGGCCGCATAACTGTGTCTCCTCAAAACTAATATAAATCTATAGATCTTCAATTCCTGCGCTATGTGCAAATTTGGAGTTCACACCAACGAAAGCAACAGATCTTAGCTGCATTTTATTTATCATCAGCTAATTTCAAGATCAAAAACCACAATAGGAGAAAGAGCAGCACTAGTCTCACTACTTTTAATGAAGATGATTGTGTGTTGATTGTTAGGTTGTGCCCCGCTCTCCCCTAACACTTTTTGACTTTCTCAGTTTGTGTAAATCTACTTAGGGTTCAGAGAATTTATTTTGTTACACATTAATTTCACACATGTCTGGTACAAATATGTGGCTTTGTTTCATTAATAAAGTGTATACTTTTTTCTTTATATACCCCGAAAGAAGGCAAGTGAAGTGTGACAACATGCCCCATAGGTGGGGCACGTTGTAACATGACCATATGACAGCTAAAAATGTTATCTGATTTAATTAAAAAAATATACATGACAAACTAAAATATTTTGTCAATAAAAGACAATCATTTTTTTTTTTTCATGTAAAATAATAGCATTTTTTTAGAAATTCAAATTTAAATAATTTTGTAGTTTGACAATGAACACTCTGTAAAACACAACTATACAGCATAGGTCAAAACAATACAGGCAAACAGATGAAGAAAGATATTCAGACATTCAGAAAAACACATAGCTGAACAAAACACTCCCTCCCTCCACTCACAGCTCTCACAGAACACGAGACAAATTGATGATCCAGTACAAATGCTGAACATTTCTTGAAATAATATTTTCTGGATGTTCAGGTTCATCCTCTCAGTCTTTATTCACCATTTTTTTCCATGGTTTCTCAACAGAAATTCATAAAAGCTGATTATGCCAGTTGTATCGTAACTGTATATAATAGCATAGTTCTAATAGCGGGGCACATTGTAACACACTGTTACAACGAACCCTATCTGCGCAACTGGAATTTAAACCTTGTTAGTGTCTTCTGGTAGTTAGTGAAGCATTAAAGAACTACTGAAACTGCTTAACATTAAAATATTAAAATAATATCAGATTTGTCTAATTTTAAATAAACACAAAAAATATAGATGAAAAATTAGCTTAAGTAATAAATTTACTTTTGCTATTGTTAAATAAATATTCAGTGATATTTTCCAAAGATTTCTGAATTTTGGCGCAATTTTTTCTCTATATATTGTCGACATGGCAACTAATAAATACGCTAAGTTTCTTCATGCTAGCGTGTGTGGAAGTATTTAAACCATGTGTGTTACAACTAACCCCGCGTTAGTTTGTGCCCCGCATTTCCCTACTTTCAATTTCATTTGCGTTAGTTTGTGCATCAGCTTGCTGAAGAGATGCAGTAGCACTGTCATATCTGGCTATGACGTCATTTAGCTTATAATGCTCTCACATGTCTATTTTTTAACATTTTGGGAGGATTAAAATTTACATATCAAGCGTTTCAGAGAAAATGCATGAAGTGACCATGTGTAAAGAGGCCTAAGGCACACTTTATACATTGTATTGTTGTAGGCATGAGGTGCACTTTTAATTCTAGTTCAGGTTATTTCAAGCTCATTTCAATTGGTACATTACCAATAGTGGTTATGTCCGAGTGGGTGAGTTATTTACTTTGTAATTAGTCTGTGCAGTTCTATCAGTGTGACACATTCATGTTGATTTGCGGCACAGTTGTGATAGGATATTCAGCCAATTGCAGTGATGCTGAGACACTCCTTATCTCATGTGAGCTTTTGCCTATATATTGTATACTCTTTTCAACGTATTCTTAATGCATACTGTTCTCTTTATCTTTATCTCACTTTTTCTCTTTCTTTCTATCTGTTCTTTTGTCATGAAGATGTTAAGTAGGGCCAGTGTGATAAGAAAGATTGCTCTGAATGCTTGGAAACTAATAAGGGTTTCAGGTCAAGAGGTTCCTAAGGGTTTTATAACCACAACAAAGAAGACTTAATGGCCTCCACTTTCCAGTATTAGCACCCATTTAATGACCAGCTTGCCCCCTCGTTAGGGGTGATCAGCTGTTCCAAATCGTGCACCACCCTTTGCATCAGAAGAGATACCCCAACTGCATGCTGTGATGTAGGAATAAATAGTGTGTCAAAAGGTAGTTTGTCAATGTTGGTGCATGTATTTCCTGGCTAACGGAGGCATTTTGTATGACTTTGCATCAATAAGTGTGTGTGTGTGGAGGAAGAGAAAGAAGACAATGACAAGGAGAGATAAAATTCTGCGAAGACAGAAAAGGGAAAAAGAGAGAACAGCAAGGCATAAATAAAAGAGATAAACACAAGATTATATTTCATTTTGTTTCTTTGCCTTGAATGAACTTTTGAGGATGTCTGTTTTGTGTGATTCACATTGTGAGAATTATACAGAAGCAGACTAAAGCGGCCACCTCTATTCATCCCAGCTTGGTGAAAGCCTTCTGGGATTTATGTAGATTCCCCAGACTGAGCAAATCCAGACACATAAAGATGAGAAAAGATCCAGCTTTCAGGCTATGGCAGCACAGAATGTAGAGTTTATACACCACAATACTGCCATTTCACTGCACATGTGCCCCACATCTGGCAACTAAGCTGTTTCCTGGGACGCCAGGATCAAGATCTGTGTGCTAAATGGAATTGCATCTGAACCATTATTTGCCATGGAAGCAGTTTACAAAATATGGAAAATTTGTTATATATTCCATTAGATAGTTTGGATTTTAATGGATGAAGTGTAACACTGAACATGATTCCATCGTCCAAGGCAGATGTTAAAAGGAAATTTACTTTATTACCTTGTCTGTATTGGTTCATTGCTTTAAACATCGTAAAACTCTTCTTGAGCTACGATCATGAGCAACAAGACTAAAGGCCAGTCACCACAAGATCTGAGGCATTAAACAAATCAACTTAGCAGCAGTCCTGTTATATTGCCAACAACAATAACATATTTATTCTTCTCTCTGAAACGGTTCTTGTGTAACCTTAATGGTACCATAGTCCATTGAGTAAAACCTGCGAATAAGAACCTGCAAACTTTGTGAGCCAAAATGGAATGGTGTCAAAAGGCACCTGGCGTTAAGGCTCAGTGTCTTTTTGAGCTTAGTTCTGTGAAACCAAGTGATTGCTCAACTCCTTGTTACAGATATCACATTCATTTGGAATGTTGGAAATCTGAGCCATAGCATTTAGCCATACGTTGCTTCCTTGGCACTCAGAGAAGAGAAAAGGGGAACTCTTTATGAAGACATTATCTTGTCATATTAGTCACTGAAGTCATTGATAATGTTGCAAAGCTGTTGGTGTGGCAGTTTTATGAGAAAATAACCATGTTTGAAATTTACAATGTTAATTCTTCCCCTCAGGCCAGGGAAAGACCTCCTGAGTCGTATTGCATTGCTGTTACAGTTCCTTATTAATGCTGTATGTCAAATCACAGGGCTAAGTGTTTCCATCCATTTGGAATTGTTTTGGGATGTCTCATAAAAAATAAGAAAAAAACACTTTAAAAATGTGCGTAAAACATATATGCATATATATGTAAGTGTTAAATATATAGCTCTTTAATGCAACAACTGCAGGCAATCTAATGGTAAAAAAGACATCCACATAAACTATGATGGAAATGTCTCAGGGTTACATACGTAAACCGGTTCCCGGAAATTGGAACGAGATAAGTAAAAGTAAGAAATGACCGACCAGTAAGGTTGTGATTTTGCATTTACAAACCTTATGTCCAGTAAGGAAGGGATAACCCAGAAGGAACTGAGATCCTGGGGTAGAACCTCATGAATGTGTATGAAGAAGATCAGCGTTTGTACAGTCGTACCCTTAGCTTGTGCCTTAGAAGAGGCCACACCCCTAATGGAATGGGCTTTGGTACGTAGAGGTGGAGCCATACAGCACGCCTCGTAGACAAAAGAAATCACATCAACAATCCAATGTGACAAGCACAGCTTGGTGGTAGGAACAGTTGATCACAACAAATCCTTAAGGTTTGTCTTGATGACACACTACGCTTCGTCACCTGACCTCCATCGTCAGAATTGGAGTGATTTCACATGTGCTTCAGACACTGGTTCATGGTGAAGGCGTTCCCATAGTGTCAACGCAATGACGCAGCGTCGATGTTCCCTCAAAAGGGAAAACAAATTCATTTGTTTCCACATAAAAAAGACAAGTGACTTAAAAAATAAAATATCATTAGACATCTAAATGATGTATGACAGGCTTTTTGGCGCTGGTATTTCAGAATGTCCAGAGCGGACATTCTGAAATCCACAAATTATAAACAGACATATGGCATTTGCCACCAATAGCTAGCAAACATGAAGTTTGTCACTGTGTTTGTGTTTGTTTGTTCTAATCTGCAATTTATTACATTTAATAACAGTGTCTTCCCCAGTGGCTACAATTTCCATTTAGGGTTTTCTATTTTCCCTGGAAGTGGCAATTATGTTTTCTTGAACACATAGAATAGAAGGGCTTATTATTTGCATTTTTTTTTTTTTTTTTTTTTGATATTCTGATTTTTCACATAAATTAAATTCACAAATTGGATGGAAACAGAGCTACTGACACATGATGAAAGCTTTATACACAGAAAGCCAACTTTTTTCCCCAAACTGTTATGCCATATAGAGGCACTTTGAGACAGAGGCTCTTACACTACAGAAAGGAAAGTCCATCCCTAAAAACAGTGGTGACTCAATCCAAAGGCTGTGGAGGAGGAATCGGATCGGTTATGTTTCCACACCCTCCGGATTCAAGGATGATTCGCAAAGTTTTTAAGACAGATGACGCCCAAGAAATAAAAGCCCATGTATAAGAAGTCGGCTGTTGTCTTGGGCAGCAACTCTACTCCACAGTCTACATCCAGTTTACCACCTGCTGTGGTATTTGCATAGCAGCGCTAGTTCCCTAAAACTCAAATAACTCTGGCATTTTCTGTAAATGGCTTTCGGGAACTGACTTCTGGGATACCACGTTTTGTATTGGCACTTTTTAGTTAAGGGTTTAAGTATCTTTACAGCCACAAAATCATATATGAATGTGTTTTGCACAAAAAGTGATGGTTTTCATTGATAACGAGCACATCTGATTATTACAATGTTTTTACAAATTTAAAAACCTTAAACTCATCATGAAATCAAAACTGACAATTCCTATTGTTAATGGAATATTGCAGTATTTATTATAAATGATTCATCCAGGCACATTATTGGACAAAATCCTGCACAACATTTTTTTTTTCTGGTTTGAGAAGCCGATCACTGGGATATACATCACAATAGAGAAAAGAATCCTTTCCTGCCAACTTTAAATATTAATGTCAGGTTAAAAAAAGCTAGCCCATATATAGTATGCAATATATATGTATATATAGCCTAATAAATAAAATTCGAGAATGATAGGCTGGGAATATCGCTTCTAATATAACGGCTGAGGGAGTGACAGCAAATTTAACATCTTTCTGTAATGCATCTCTCAATATATATATATTTTTTTTCCACTTTTGAAAGTCATAGAAACACTATCATGAATTTTTTTTCTTTTGCTATTGGAGCAAATGGGAGCGAAAAAATAATTTTTATTGAAGTTTCCATTCACTACTATAGAAGTTTACCCATCTGTGACAACTTCCACTTCTGAGAACCCCAGAAATGTGTAAGGGTCCATTCTGTGTGATTAGCTTTCATGTGACTGACTATCTGCCCTTTTCTCTCTCTATTATCCTCATTAGCAGCAACAATTTGGCCATCACATCAGGTGTGAGGACTTTAAGCCTCTCTTTTTTATTTACCCCCCACACACATACATTCTCAAAGTTCATTCACACCAATGTGGTGGGAAGGTCTCAGGGAGATCAGACCTTCTGGAGCAGATGTCATTAGCGCGTGTCACCTCTTCGATTTACCGTCCTCGCTCAACGTTAACAAGTGTTCACGCTGTTTTATTGGAACACAACTCCACTGCACCAGATTTTTCATTAAAATTTATAGAGCATGAAAATGACTTCAGTTGGGCAAAGAGGGACTGCAGTGGAACAGGAGAAAGGAAGGGTATGAGGGGCTGGAAAGACCATGGGAAGTCTGTTGGCCGATCAGAACAGATTGCCTGGAAATGACCCCCGTGTCCATCAGCCAGTGAGAGGGGGAGCACTTCAAACATTTTTCAAGGCTCAGCCCTCTCAGTGCATTGACCTGTGTGAGTGTTTTAACAGGCTGCTAATTAGTAGAAGGAGTCTCATGGGAGATATTACCCCAAAACCGACAAGCAAAATACAAATATTGCTATGTAAACTCTGCACTGTAGCCAGCCTTGTTAAGGAGTGTATGAAAATCTGCTTTTTTTTTCTAAGCATGCTTATGAAGTGTTCATTCATCAGTGTAAATTGGGAAATATTTGATTTGTATGGTCTCCACCTCCATTTGATTTATGAAAATGAAGGTAAAATTTCCATCTAAAGATGATAAATGAACACATAGACCACACATACACACACCCGCTGAGGTCTCAGTACAATGCCCAGGACAGTAGAAACATATCACAGCCAGAATACAAATATAATGAGACTAACTTGTCTTCCATCCATTTCCATTGTTCTCAGACGTGCTACTAAACCCGTGAGTGGGCGGTTGTCCAAACCTTCATCAACAGCGGGCTGTGTTTTTTCTCCTCCCTGCCACATGTTCGGCACACCGTCTCTCCCAGTGTGAGCGGGGAGCAGACAGGAAGCCCCTAAAACTGTAAATCTAAAACCCAGGTTGCCGATTCATCCTGCTATGACATGTTTATTGTTCTTTTTCTAACCGTTGTCCTCACTCCTCTGCCATTTTTGGATGACGCCATTCTCTCCCTACGACTCCAGAATCACTTAGCGGCCTTCTTGAAAAGCTCATTGTGGTGTAATCAGTGTTTTTCACCATGTTAAAGTCATCAGACGCTCAGCATGAGCCTTCAGAGGGGCTAATTGCGTGTGAAGAAAGCACCTCTGTGGCCACCGGCCACGCGTTCCCTCAAGAGATCTTCCACAAGACAGATGGTCAAACCAAATCACAACGCTATTAAATCATTTTTATCACATATTTTCTAAGTTTAACAAGGGTAAATTTCTATGGTAATTTTCAGTAAATGATAAAGAATGTGCCCCATAACCTGCTTTAACCCTTATCAATGCTGCAGCACAATGACATACCACAATTAAACATCATTATCTGAAGTTTCCAAGTGTATTTAACTGGGGAAAATTGGGAGCCATGGCAAATGCCACTGTGATCGTAATTACTTTCTTTTGGGGAAATTAGTTTATCCAACAATAACAATCGCAAAAGTCAGAAATTGAGACATATTTCATCAGCTGGTTTGTTCCACTTAAATGACTTCAGACAATGATTGAATTTAGTTATTGTTTCTGTAAAGGTTCCATAACCATAATTACCACAATAAAATGCCCATTATACTGTCCCAGTTCCAATTGGCATTTCAGTATATATGGAGGAAAACCACTTGATCTGTTACCTTGAAATACTTATAATAACTTATAAAAAGCAGAGAGGAAAAAAAAAACTTTCCACCTGTTGTCAAACTTAGAAATACAAGACATTCTATCCACCTGCTGAGAGCCATTAGCAAAGCCAAACTGTGAGCTGCAGAGGCAGGTGCAGGTTTTATTGTCTGGCAAATGATTGGGTAAATGCAGAGGCCTCTCGCTGATAACGGCAGAAGGTGCAGGCGGTGACACTGTAACTGTCATTAAATAATAATTACTGCACCGCAATGCTTAATGAGATTTTAATGTCTCTTGAACAGACACCACTGGGAAAAAAGTTAGCCTTAAGCAATGTGAGCTACCTAAAATGAAATGACATTCAGGAACATAGAATTTGTTGACTTGCTTCATACAAAAAGTTTTAGAAAAACAGAAATGGTTTCAGTTGTGTTTCTTGATTTGGTTTCCTGTGTCTTTTACTTCATTAGCCCAGTCACGAGTGAAGTCAAAGGTAAGCGCTGCTATCTCTGTAGGTAAGCTCTGTTAGTCTCCTGTGCTGTAGATAAGCAAGAGAGAGGTGAGATAACGTCACTTCAGATACGCCGCACAATTTGTGATATTCACATGCTAAACATAATGTTTTTAGGAAGATCATATTACATTAGTAGTCTAATTTTGTCAGAGCTTTTGTTTCACTTCAATGTAGTGCATCATGTAAAAATCATATAGTCAACATTAACATGCAAGATAAAATATTAAAACTTTAAGAACTCACACATTACTAAATTCTCTTACCACACTCTTGTGCATTATAACTCCCCTTGTAAAAAAGAAATGTGTTTAATTGTATTGAATGTTTGAATGTGCACATGTGAAGTGTTTTTAATGTAATATATATATATATATATATATATATATATATATATATATATATATATATATTGTCATTAATTACTCACCCTCATATCATTCCACACCCGTAAGACCTTCGTTCATCTTAGGAACACAAATTAAGATATTTTTTGATAAAATCCGATGGCTCAGTGAGGCCTCTGTTGACAGCAAGTTAATTTACACTTTCAAACACCCAGAAAAGTACTAAAGACATATTTAAAACAGTTCATGTGACTACAGTGGTTCAACCTTAATGTTATGAAGCGACGGGAATACTTTTTGTGCACCAAAAAAAACAAAATAGCAACTTTATTCAACAATATCAAGTGATGGGAGATTTCAAAACACTGCTTCATGAAGCTTCGAAGCTTCAAAGCTTTTGGTTTCAAATCAGTGGTTCGGTGCGTGTATCCAACTGCCAAAGTCACGTGATTTCAGTAAACGAGGCTTCGTTACGTTATAAGTGTTTCGAAATTTCAATGGTTCATGTGAGTTTGGCAGTTTGATACACGCTCCGAACCACTGATTCGAAACAAAAGATTCGTAAAGCTTCGAAGCTTCATGAAGCAGTATTTTGAAATCACCCATCACTAGATATTGTTAAATAAAGTCATTATTTTGTTTTGTTTTTTTGGCGCACACAAAGTATTCTCATTACTTTATAACATTAAGGTTGAACCACTGTAGTCACATGAACTGTTTGTCTTTAGTACCTTTCTGGGTGTTTGAAAGTGTAATTTAACGTGCTGTCAATGGAGCCTCATAGAGCCATTGGATTTTATCAAAAATATCTTAATTTGTGTTCCGATAAACAAAGGTCTTATGGGTGTGGAATGACATGGGGGTGAGTAATTAATGACAGAATTTTCATTTTTGGGTGAACTAACCCTTTAATGAAATAAAAGGCCACTTAATAAGTGTACTTAATGAGAGTGTGACTATGTTTCTTCGCACACTTAAAGGGTTAGTTCACCCAAAAATGAAAATTCTGTCATTTATTACTTACCCTCATGCTGTTCCACACCCGTAAGACCTTTGTTCATCTTCGGAACGCAAATTGAGATATTTTTGTTGAAATCCGATGGCTCAGTGAGGCCTGCATAGGGAGCAATGACATTTCCTCTTTCAAGATCCATAAAGGTACTAAAAACATATTTAAATCAGTTCATGTGAGTACAGTGGTTCAATATTAATATTATAAAGCGACGAGAATATTTTTGGTGCGCCAAAAAAAACCAAAATAACGACTTATATAGTGATGGCTGATTTCAAAACACTGCTTCTGGAAGCTTCGGAGCATAATGAATCAGCGTGTTGAATTAGCGGTTCGGAGCACCAAAGTCATGTGATTTCAGCAGTTTCGCGGTTTGACACGCGATCCGAATCATGATTCGATACACTGATTCATTATGCTCCAAGCTTCCTGAAGCAGTATTTTTAAATCGGCCATCACTAAATAAGTCGTTATTTTGTTTTTTTGGCGCACCAAAAATATTCTCGTCACTTTATAATATTAATATTGAACCACTGTACTCACATGAACTGATTTAAATATGTTTTTAGTACATTAATGGATCTTGAGAGAGGAAATGCCATTGCTGGCTATGGAGGCCTCACTGAGTTATCGGATTTCAACAAAAATATCTTAATTTGTGTTCTGAAGATTAACAAAGGTCTTACGGGTGTGGAACGGCATGAGGGTGAGTAATTAATAACATTATTTTCATTTTTGGGTGAACTAACCCTTTAAGTACACTTCTAAAAGTGCACTTTATAATAATGTTATAATATTATAAAGTGCTTTATAAAACTTTATAATAAAGTTTTATAATTAAAGTTTTATAGGGTTAAATAATTATGTTTAAGTAATCTTTTGACATATTTTAAAGAAGGTATATCTTTAAAAGACAATTTATAACTTTATTCTTATCAAGTGAAGATGTAGAACTACAGTGTCAATGTCTGTAAATGCTTCACACACTTGGGCATGTTCAGAAGTTTCTGTTGGAAAATCAAATTTTGATCAGTGATTAAAGGTTATAACTGGAAGAGGAAGAAAAAACATCACATAAGGTTAGAGCAAACGTTTGATTTTTTTTTTTTTTTTTACTTAAAAACATAAATTATTTTTATTTACTAAAACAGAAAGGGTTACCTCAAGTTTAAATTTCTTAGTCTTACCATACTAAAACATATATAAGAGAAACAAACACAAAAGATGTCAAAGAAATCCGGTCCAATGAACAGAACAGATGTAAGCACTGGAATTACTCAATGTATATGCACTAGTATGATAAGAATCTCTTTAGGCATCATAAAAGTTCATATGTGTGACATATCTATATGTGTGTCCAGTTAGTGTGACCAAGAAAAATAAAAGTGAGGTGCAATTTCCGACCAACTGTCTACACCAAGCCCATAAAAACCTGCAAACACGGCTTCTGTTACCATTCTCCTTAACCTAACTCTACTCTTCTTTTTAGTCCTCACTCTGTTTGTTTTTGAGGCTCAGCGATCTCTCTATTTCCCACCCATCACTATAGAAACCAGATACTGTATCCCAGCCAGGGCTATCCTGTGGAAACAGAGCTCACTTTCTCAGATAAATAAACGGTTACGGTGAGGCCGCGGGGGGAGTGCGGGGAAAGGGAGATCAGGGAGGAGGCAGCGCGGCAGGGTCAGGGAGCTGTGAAAAGCGCCAGGCGTGGTGATCCTTATCACACTCTCAAAATGCATTTGTGCCCCGGGAAGTAAACATCTCTACTGATCTTGACCACAAGGGAAAGAGATCAGCTGGGACCACCAGCTACTGTAGAGGTCATTTCCTAAAGAGCTGCTGATTGTTCATTTGATTGAACATGGTACATCTGCATTATGAACAAGGTACATTTGCATTATCAACATGACTATAAGACTTGTTTTGAATGAATAAAATAAACTTAAAATCTTTGAGTTTACTTTAATGATTGACTAAACCAACACTAAAATATAAGTAAATTTAAATCAATGTATATGAGTTTACAGTACACATACTTAAATGGTTTACGGCAATCGGTTTCCTTAAATGGTTTGAGTTACTGTAACTTATCGGGTTTTACAGTAGAGAACTAGTTGATTTACGCAGTAGCTAGCTATATAGGACAGGATGATGTCTGCATTTATTCATATTTTGAATTAGCTTTTATTTTTATGTTTTCAGTTTTCATTTTTTTAGTTAGCTTCCAGTGCAGCATTTCTTTGTTCATATAATATTTATATTTTATTTCAGCTTTATTTCAATTAGTAAAAACAATTAATAGTTTTAGTCTTAGTTAACAATAAAAAGACTGATAAAATTGAAGTTAAAAGCTTAATTAATGATTTAAAAATGATAATAAGCACTTACAACAAGTCTGTTAACAGTTGTGTGGGCCTGTTATTTAAGTTTTTCTAGCTTTTTTAGTCATTTTAGGGTTGTAATTAAGTTGTAATTTAAATAAAACTTTATTACACAGATAAGTTTAGCAAACAATTTTCAAATATGAGTATTTATCCATTTACACATTGGTCTCATTCAATTTCATACCACATTTTTGCATTCTTTAAAGAAGATTTTTTTTTTTTTCTTTCAGAATTCACAATTGCTTTCATTTGATCTTAATTTGTACTGAACCCTGAATATTTCTTTAAAGGGGCAGTGTGATGCTATTTCATGCATTCTGACTTATTTACACTGTTAAAGAGTTGCATTCTCATGCTAAACATGGCCAAAGTTTCAAAACACGAGTTGGACGTATAACGGAGTATTTCTGTGCCAAATCCACTACTTCCGGTTTCGGTACAGGATTCAGAGAGTTTTTTTTTCGAGTATGGCCCTTTATCACGTAATAAAGGGAGGAATTCCTTGTATAGGCACTTCTCCCTGATAAGTGTGCGCACACACACCACCCAGAGCAAGAGCAAGAGCACGACCATCACCACGTTTCGTTCGGGATACGGACGCCGAGAGATTTTTCAACAATGGCTGTGTCCCAATTCAGGGGCTGCACCCTTTGAAGGCTGCATACATCATCGAGGCAGTCTCATTTAAGAAAATTAACCGTTAGATTGCAACGTAAGAAAGAAATTACAGTATTTTACACCTCACAACGAATATCAGTCAATTTTATTACGGTTACTTTTCTTAAATATGACATCCTTGATGATGTATGCAGCCTTCAAATGCGACCTCCGGAGGAAGCAGCCTCCAAAATGAGACGCAGCTCCTGTCACCAAAGGAGTGTGGTTTTGGTTGTGAGGAAAAGATTACCTTTTTCAGCTTCCCAAAGAACCCAGAACAGAGGATGAAGTTTGTTTTTCCGGGGCAGCAATGGAGTTGTGCATGTATGTTTGTTTGTTCCCGGGATTTCGATGATGAATGCTTTGTAAACAAGTCCCAGTTCGGCGCTGGATTTGTAGATCGCGGGTGGTGAGTAAAGCTGCATCAGATGTCTGTGTTTTGTTGGCAATCGGCGCGCAAGTGCATATAATGTAAACAACACGAACGTTTTTGTTCCCTTTGTATTTATAATGATGTCGCAGCTAGCAGACGATGTCTACGCAGAAGCTACACACGCTCGTGACTCTTTAGCTCGCCCACAGCACTGACGGCAGACACGCCTCCAGGAGCTCGGCTTTTTTTCGGAAAGACTCGTTTACCGTATCTATCTTTTATAATTATGATAAAACTAAAGGCTTTTCGGAGATATGAAGGATGCATTGTTACTCTATATGTAATCAAGATTAAGATGAGATTGACTGAAACTGTGTGTGATACCCCCCTTTAAGTACTGGTCTCACTTTGGATCTCACTATAATTTACATACAAACCAAACTCTGGCATTAAAAAGATTCAGGTCCGCACCAAAGTCACCATAAGACATATCCACATCCCATCTATAGAGGTTAGAAATAATATTGAAGTGTGGTATGTTGTAACCTAACCTACACATATCAGACTAGCTTATAAAAATTCGGAGGAATGTTTGAAGCAGTCTCGCTGAGCTTACGGTTAGACACTCTCTCATGCAGCTGGGCTCCCTCCAGCCCTAACACACAGGAGGAAATAAATAAAGAGGGCCATTGGATTGATCATCCAAAACATGTCTTTTATCCCAAGCCAGAGCCCTGTCCACCGGACAGCATAACATATGAAGCCTCAGTGAAAAGATCTGGAAAAGAAGCACGGACACATCCTAAGATGAACTGAACTGGGTGCCCAGAGATATCTGCTGTGATTGGCAGCTGCCTATGTCAGGAGCCCCATAGTCTGGTAGGAAACGCATGACTGCTCTGGCCTTGTCTAACCACTGTCCTATTTTTTTTACTGCAAGCAATGCATGGTGGTCTTTAAAAAAACAATAATCAGCAGTTGAGAATGACCTCTTCACAATTTCATTTCCAGCCAGAAATAGTACCTTGGAGTATCATGTCATAACACAAACAGATTTAAGTGATTTAAACCTCAATTTCCTTATCAGCAAAAAAATACTGGTCTTGGTTTATTTGCTTTTCCACATTTTAATGAGGAACAATAATATACCTAAATGGTTGTGCTTGAGTAAAAATGGGTTTATCACCCCACGTCAGATTCCTTCTCACATTTCTTCATTTCATCAAACATTATGTTGTATATTTAGAACGGTGTTTGGAACTGTGGCTCAAGCTCAACTACAGTCAAGCAGCTGAAATAGTTAGTTACATTTCAAATTATTAAGTACATTAATGCTATTTGCTAATTTATATTTTGCTAAATACATTTTGCTATATTTTATATAATTTAGCAAAATATGATATAGGCTATAATATATTATATCATATTATATTTACTGAATTATATTATATTATATTTACTGAATTATCTAAAATATTGTTTAGATGAACTGTTTAAAAACCTTGAACTAACTTTTTTTTTTTTTTTTTTTTTACATAAATCAATATACAGATGGCAACAGTAACAGTCCATAAGAGCAGTCCATTATGAAAATGAATGACTAAATTACGAAAATATAGCTAAATATGCAGAGCAAGCAGAACACAATAGCTGAATGATTATTTTAGTGTTATTCAGAATATCATTAGAAATATTCCAATAATTTCTATTCCAATCATAAACTCTATAGGGCATGAAAGCCTTTTTCTGGAATTAAAATTTAATGAGAATAGACCTCGATCAATGAATTCATTTAAGTAAATGTGCTCAACAAAATAAATCTAATATTGATTATGAAAATTAATCTCTGCTTTACGATTTGAACACAAACATATGGGCAGAAACCAGGAAATAGTAAGATGCCCATGGCTGTAGGACCTTGCCAACTGCACATTGGAATTGACATACATTATGAATAAACTTGAGTATTTGCTTTAACTGCATTCTGTCTCACCAATTAATGGTGTCTTTGAATATTATTTTGAGTAGGTCCATGCAAGTCCATGTGCTCATTTAATCCCAATTTAGTGCAATATAACATTTTTCCAGGAAAATATTCTATATTCTTATTTAGGATCGTTATACACACATCTTTAAAAGCAAAGCCCCATGTCTGCACCACACTACCACCACCATGTTTGAGCATGTACTGTACGTGGCAACACATCCCTGGATTTCCCCCATTACTTTCTCACAGTCTGGTGTTCATGGAGGTCAGGGGGCAGATGCACTTTCTGACCACAGCTCGGCCTTTTTTCACAGACTTTGGGAATCCATGGATTAAGTGGGATCAAGTCTGGTTGATTCAGATGACTTGGCAAACCTCCCCTCTTTATCTGGCGGTCTGGTTATTTCTTTGTGTAATTGTGTACTTTAACATTCCTAAAACATATATTTATATACTAATGTCAATTATATATATATATACTTTGACATTAATAAAAATTCAGAGCACGTTCCAGATATACACAAATACACAGAATTACAGTATTTCAAAATATCTGTCTTGGCGAGTATTCGCGCAAACATTATCTGCTATGTCTTAAGTGAACATTTGGTTAACTGTTGGGGGAAAACATCTGATGTGTAACATTATATTATATTATATTATATTAGATCCGTTTGGTACAGTAGGTAGTCAACCAGAATAATAGTTTTACCGCCACCGCTCCTGCGGTGGCAAAATTGGGAACGTGTGTTTGCTGCCTTTTATTGCTAAGTGGCGCTATAATCACAGACTTTTAAAAAATTAGAAAGTAAATGTGTCAGTTCATTCTCTCAAGTATTAATCTGCTGCAGCTCGTTGAGATGTGGTATTATTTGCATCAAATTTAAGCAAAGTAAATGTTAACACTGTGAGCTCAGTTTTTATGTAGGCCTATAATTAGTAATGCAAGTCAATAGGTTGTTTCTTATACTTTGTTTTCTTTTAATTTGTAGTAGATTCATTTACTGAAACATTAACACTGAAATAAATGAAACGAAATGATCGTAAAATTAAGATGTCAGGACTCAGCAGCATTTGTGTTTTTGCTTCTTTATGATATAAAGAATGAAGGTTGTACAGTAGGTTGTTATGATCAGCATACTTTAATTAATAATGAAAATATTTCAAAATAAAAATATAAAACATGCCAGTATAAAAGGTCTTAATGTAGGTCTTAATACATAAGCTGTGTTTCATTAATGTTAATCAAACATTGTGGAATCATGGAAAATATGTATATATTATTATTTTTCTATAGATATTTGGTTTTGATTTGGTTTGTGCCAAATCTGGTGGTATTACCAGGGATTTTAAGGTATGGATGCTAGGTGATTTTGTTTTGGAACCTTCAGAAAACTTTAACTCAATTTTTCTCAAAATTGACTTTGCTGACTCTATTAACTTCAAACAGCTCAGTCATTTTTCGCCAGATTCCATCAAATCATACACAATTTTGAAGTTTTTTTAATAGAAAATGTGAGAATAATGATAACTCATTTTTGAAAATTTGCTCATTGTGACTCATTTTGCCAGCACGGGTCACAAATTGTGATTACAGAATGCAGATGATCGATTTATAAATAATTATTTTCGATACTATGTTGTGACATCAAAACACTTTTTACCATAGATCATAAACTAATAGATTTCCCTATTTGCATCACATAACAAGCTCCATATATATGTATTTTCTGATGTAGTAAACTCAGTATGGTACAGCATTGCACTTGTCCTGTGAAAAAAGACTTGTAAAAGCAAGCTAAAATGGCAAATTGTTTTTTTTCTATCTCACATTTGTTTTTGTTCATATTATTAGTTTAGGGTTTAGGGTATGTGGTACATTATTTTCAAACGCGATAGACCATTAACCTTTTAGCACTACTCAGCGGACATTTCATTTCCGAACTGCCACGATATGTACCACAACCAGCATAACAAAACATTTCCAGATTCACATTCATTGAATAAAACTGAACAAGCTTTTGGTGCCACTCACCGGAGATTTCCCTTTGAAAGTGTCACGGAACATGCAAAAAACAATATAATAATATCATTTTTCAAAAATGTTGCCACAGGCAGGTTTTTCCAATGAGCCTGTTTTGGTATATTGTGTAGTATTGGACTGAATACTCTAAAGCTTTGTCCAAAAAACCAGATTCTTTCTGTTTGCTGGGATTTTCTTAAATCTTATCTAAACTAACCCATCAGCCTTGTGATGCCAGTATATACATTCATAGTGTGGAGTATTAATCTAAGTCAATACCCTAAAGCCATGGCTTTGTGTACAGTTGAATCTTGAACAAGCCTCTGCAGTTCCAAACCACGAACAGTTACAAATCAAAACATGGTCATGTTCAAGTACCACAGTTTGGGTAAATAAAGACAAATTCGCTTTAAATGAGGCAAGAAGGGCTCGGTTTACCTCAAACCAAGACTCACCATCTCACAAAAGAGGGTCAGCAGGCTTTTGGCTCCTTACTTTTGTATAAATGCAAATAGAGTTATCTAATTTATCAAACGTGCATAGTGCCGACATCTTCCAGTCTCTCCTGCGCTATCTCAATATTTGCCAGAGCACCTTATAAAACCTGTCATTAGTTAGTGTTCACCTTAAATCCTGTAGTATATTTACACTGCTGCATCCTTCAGAAGATACTTCATAACTTTCCTCTGAGGTAGGGCAAAAGCTCTGCTGGGGTGTGTGTGAGGAGGTCCGGGACAAAGTGTATAGTTAAACACACGTAATTTCATACAGCCATTAATCACAGAGAGGCGGTTGCCGCGGGAACTGCTGCCTCAGGGACGATGCGCTCATGCTCACCGCTGGTGGTCCCGTCGACAGACCTACCGGACACATCAAACCTCAAGTGCCAGGGGTCGCACCTCAGGTGGTAACCCAGAAACAAGGAGCGAGAGAGATGCGGATCTGTTTTTCATTGATGTTGGTGTTTCTCACTGAGAGAAAGAAGTCTGCGGGCATGCTGTACACTGCCAGCTCTGTGCTGTTCTTCTATGAATACTACTAAATTGAACTTAATCTATACATACGAACATTATAAGCATCAAACATTATATAACATCAAAGTTAGTTTGGTTTTCTAATTTGATTGGACATGCTAAGTTCAAAAAGTGCTGATATTTCTGTTGTCTGTGTTTGCAGCATTCCAGACAGGCCGTCAGTTATGAAATATTGCTTTTGGAACTATTTACATTGGTGGAGCAAAATTAAATTAACTGGTCATATTTTGTGCTCAATATTACAATAAGCTCATAGAGCCTGAAATATATGTAATATAGAACTGATATTATATATATATATATATATATATATATATATATATATATATATATATACACGTGAACCATTGAAATGTCAAAACACTTATGATGTAACGAAGCCTCGTTTATTGAAATCATGTGACTTTGGCAGTTTGATACACGGTCCGAACCACTGATTCAAAACGAAAGATTCGTAAAGCTTCGAAGCTTCATGAAGCAGTGTTTTGAAATCGCCCATCATTAGATATTGTTGAATAAAGTTGTTATTTTATGTTTTTTGGCTCACAAAAAGTATTTTCGTCGTTTCATATCATTAAGGTTGAACCACTGTAGTCACATGAACTGTTTTAAATATGTCTTTAGTAGCTTTCTGGGCATTTGAAAGTGTTAATTATCTTGCTGTCGATGGAGCTTCACTGAGCCATCGGATTTCATCAAAAATATCTTAATTTGTGTTCTGAAGATGAAAGAAGGTCTTACGGGTGTAATTAATGACAGAATTTTCATTTTTGGGTGAACTAACCCTTTAAAGCTTCAATACATAACGCATCAATAAAAATCTGCTTACTTGATTTGATCAGAATAAAATATTAAAAGAATTAGAAAAATTTGAAAAGAAAATAAGCCAAATTTCAAAACTACTATTATTTTTACATAATAATAACATTGTAGCAGGGACTCTTGAGACAAGCTCAAATGTAAAAAAAGTTAATTGTATCACGGCTGCATTATTAACTGTGTCAGCCTATATGCTTTTTTACGTCACACCAGATCTGTACTACATTTAAACAATCCCTTTTCTCTCTATATTTCTCTGCTCATTTCCTTTTTTTTTCTTCACTGTATGTTTGGGTTGGCTGAGAATCCAGCCCAAACACTTGCTCTTCACACAGGAACCACCCTAAGCTGAGGTCATCAATTCAAAACCTATACCGGGGCAGCAGTGTTTAAGTCAATGAAGAGAATAAGAGAAAAGGTCATGCCGAGCAGTGCACATGGAATGTGTCAGTGTTTCTGCACTGTTTACAGCTCTGTTTATGATCTGTGTTAACAGTGTACTGACACTTTAACTGGCTTCAAAACAGCCGCCAGCACGAGGGCCATGAATCTAGAGCGGCAGCAGTCCTGCGTTTCACCTCATAAGGAAAAAGTAGGGAATACCTCCTTTCAGACGCTGTCATCTAATGCAGTTGTTTGTGTAAAAAAAAAAAGGATAATAGGAACTTTTAAAATATAAAAATATACTTCTGATTTCTATTATGAGCTATCATGCCTGTTCTCTTTTCTATTATCCTTTGTTTTGTTTTAATGATTGGTCTAAGAGATCTAAATGGTGAATAGGTAAAATAATGATAGTACTAGTTAAAGGGGGCATATCATGAAAATCTGACTTTTTCCATGTTTAAGTGCAATAATTGGGTCTCCAGTGCATCTACCAACCCAGAAAATGTGAAAAAAGACAACCCAGTAACTTTGTTTTGACAAGACTTTCTCTGTGAGCATGTGAAAAAACAAGCCACTCAGATTTTGCTCTCCTTGTGATGTAGGAAGGGAATCTTATTATAATATTACAGCCCCTTAATCTGCACGTTTCCACCCACAGCGCTGTCATTTTTTTTGCAAGCAAAAACCTTGTACCAGTTCTAAGGCCATGGCAAAGCATGTTAACTGTTCTGCCGCTGGCTGCACAGATGAGCACAGAACACTATTTAGACTCTCGGTAGCTTGGATAGCCTGCAAGTTGACCCTGGCAAGCTAAAAAAGGAGCGTTTCTATCCGAGTGATATTTTGGAAGACCATTCACAGCATTTGATAGCAATAATAAAGATTAGCCTGGTGTGTATGGCTCTGTTTGGCAAACAGGTAGTGGGCTTCCATATGGGTTTTGCACAAAAGATCAACATGATGGCACATGCTAGTCAATGACCTTAATCAACTCCACAGCAACTACATAAATTTATCCACTAACCATTCAGAAACGTCCAGATGCATTCTAAAAGTTTTAACTTCTTTTTGAGTCTCTCCAACAGTGTCCGACTCCGGTTTGAACAATGTAAGGATGAACACCGTTACTGACAATCGTCATTTTGGCTGCGTGAGATTCTCCAGCTTTGTTGTTGTTGAGCAATCGAAGCGCAAGCTGTTAAAGCTCTGCACTCTTTTGGAAAGCGGGCAGGGAGCAGCTGCTCATTTGCATTTAAAGGGACACAAATAAAACCTGCATTTTTTGCTCACACCCAAATAGGGGCAAATTTGACAAGCTGTAATAAATGATCTGTGGGGTATTTTGAGCTGAAACTTCACAGACACATTCTGGAGACACCAGAGACTTATATTGCATCTTGTGAAAAGGGGCATAATAGGTCCCCTTTAACAAATAGTCTTACTTTTTCACCTTTGCTTATTCTGATATGCATCTAACATTAGTAAAACCTAGAAATCTTCATGGAGGACAACTGAAATGTGTTTGTGGTCAGTAAGATTTCTCTCTCTCTCTCTCTTAAGAAATTAAAATTCACTTGAACACATGGACACATGAAATTGATCAAAAGTAACAGTAAATACATTATCATGGTTTCCACAAAACATTTATGCATTTTTCAACATAGTTTTCAACATTGATATTAATAAAAAATGTCACTCGAACAGAATATTAAAAATAGTTTTAAATAGTTGTGTATATTTTGTCATGCAGGCTATTAAAATTTCATTTGTGGTCTCTCAGACCTCAAACAGAACATGAGAAGATGAACAGGGTTTCTTCAGTAAAGCACTTTCTTTTTGCTAAATTTACAGTACACAAGAATTTGGTTTTAGACATAGAGGTACAGATGTTTGTCATAAGCTCTTCACTCTGACTCTATTCAACTGTTTCATCCCTGACTGTAATCTCAGCGGTACATTCTCCTGGCAGACTAAATGGAAAATATCCGGCTGATGTTTATTCTGGCAGAGTGTGGTGATAGATCTGAAAAACGTTACCTGTTAGGAACTGTCATTAATTTTGCTCTACAGCATGACAGGTCTATAGTGACAGAGTGTGAAGTATATATATGAAATATACTGTAAATGGCGTAATACAACCTAAATAAGTAAAATAGAATTACATTGAAAACAACTGCCAATAAATGTGTATCAAAATAATTCACAATAACGATGAAACGCTAAATTTTACAGTCTCCATCTGTAAAAAGTAAATCTAAGCTTTACTTTGTGCCAAAAAGAAAAATTGCTCACAATCATCTGTCTCAATGAATCTTCATAACATCCCTTATTTATTGCTGTGTTTTGCCAAACCACAGCTGAGAGAGGTTGACACAAGCTTTCACTGCTGAATAAAAGGCCCAATTAATTCATTTAGTCGTTTCTTCGCTGGAGGGCCAGACATCAATAGGCGAGCAGACAATCCTCTTCTGTGCCTACTATAAACAATGCTGGCTGGCGCTGACTGAGGAAACAGGTATCAACAAGGGTGAGTCTGAACAGCACTGCAGGACTGTGATTTAAGAGAGGTGTTAATGCCATCAAGAGTGAAGTCAACTGTGTCTTACCCTAAAGGCGCAAAAACAGCCAATAAATTACACATTTGTATGACATATGTGAGAGCTATCCTTATAGTGCTAAAATTCACAGCCAATAAGCAAGTCTGTGAACTTGTAATAAGCTAGAAATGAATATGCCTAAGACAAAAATTTATGTTATTGAATGAATACTGTAAAAAGGTCGTGGGGCGTGACCTGGCGGTTAGCACATCTGTTCCCATATGTGTGATGCTCAATTAGGCACTGCAAGGTATATTCTCCATCTTTATTCTCCCGCTTCTCCTCACCCAAAAATTATAAATTTGGCAAAAAGACCAAAAAAATTATATTTAAAAAATTGTTGAGGTCACCAAGTCACCATGAAATGACAATTCTTATTTTTTATGGAATATCACAGTATTTATTATAAATGATTTATCCATGCACAACAATATCTTTTAAAAATTAATGTGCCCTCATAACCTAAAGGGGACCTATTATGCCCTTTTTCAAAGTCTTGATTTTGATTTGGAGATCTACTAGAACAGATTTTTCTGAATTTAATTTAGCTTGAATTAAATAAAAAAACACATTATTTTTCATTTATTTTACATTACATGAAAAATAATGTGTTTTACAAACAGAGCTGCGTTACCTCATACTCATGACCGGAAAAGCGGAAGCGGCGCCGGCGACTGTGGCATAATAAAAGTTCCGCTGCTCGTGAGGCGTGTGTTGCGCAATCGCTCCAGCGGCCTCATTCAGCTCCCACAACACTCGGTCCTGCTCTGCTTCATACTACAGTAACGTTAATAATCACATCCATGAACATGATTTCTTCCTGAGTCCTATCCCGATTGTTTTCACTGGCTGTGATGTGAAGACCACATGTCCCAAGATTCCGCGCTCAAACTTGCCGTCATCAAGCTACGCCTTTCTTTTTAAATAGGCCTCTAGCGACCTCTAGCGGACAGAAATCTTACATATTACACCTTTAAGTAATTATAATAAATAGGCTAATATAGTTGATATATGAAATGCTCCTCTCTAGAGTTAATTTCTCTTGCGAACTAACATGATGTCAACACTAAATGCCTGAGGTAAATGTAATGCTGCATGAGATATTATTCTCAAACTGTTTTATTAATATCTTTCCGCAGTTAAAATACTGGTTGAGAGATTACATGTAAACATGTGTTTTTGCACAGACAGTTGTTGAGTGAATCAGCCCTGAAGTACTTGAGAACCTGGAGTTGAATCCCTGTCCGGAATATAAAACCTGATGAACGTGTGTGGAGAGGACCGTCCTGCCACAGTACAAACATCTTGCAAGGGTGCACCCCTAGCGAGAGCTTTGGAAGATTTAACACTCCTAGTGGAGTGGGCCCTAACCCCTAGAGGTGAAGCCACACCACACACCTCATAGGAAAGGGAGATCGCGTAAGTGATCCAATGCGAGATACCGAGGTGTTATCTGTGCGGACCAACACATGAAGGCCCCTCAAGTGTGGGAGGAAGTGTTTCAGAGCTAGAAACACTGCTCTCATTTCTAGGCAATTTATGTGCCAATGAAGATGAAGGTTCCCCCAAAGCCCACTGGCTGGATGGCCATCAAGAGCTGCACCCCATCCCGTGAGGGAGACACGTCGTTAATGTCTTGTGACGGCAACACGCCCTTAAAAGCCTGGCCAAAAATAGGGAAGAAAAGACTATCGCAATTTCCGCTTCATGTCGACGTTAAAAATTTTTTTATTTATTCATTTATGTATGACTTTATATATAAATGTATTAATATTTTAATCATATTTTATATTGTTATTATTACTTTTATTAAACAAATCTGAGTTAGCTTCATTTACTCTGTGTGAAACACTATCAGACTTCTAGGCAGGAGACACTAGTTTGCCAATTTATCCTCAGCTGGTTCCCGTCAGGGATGTGGAGACTGCTTTATTTCTGTATCACACTAACAATGCAGACAATGAGGGATGACATTCCCCATGTTCCTAAGAAACAGCTTTGAATCTGTGAAGTGATAACATGAACCTGCCTGGAATTATAAAATGTAGTCATAATAAGTCATGATAAGTTGTAGAGTGTGTAGGAGAAGCAGTTTGGAGCAGAAGCAACACAGCTTCCTCCAAAACACTCAAAAAATCAAAAATCTCGTCTCCATCTTGAAACTTTCACATTCTCCTTCTTTCAGAAACAAGCTCAAGGTTTCCTCTTCATGGGCTTGTAAAGGGAATCTGTGTTCCATTATGTATCAGACAAGTAATATCAACCAAAAGCCTCAAAAATGAATGTTTTGCCTTAGGGAGGCAGAGAAAATCCACTGAGATGCCCATATAAAGTCTTAACCATGCCAGTTTTTCTTGTATATGAGTGTGTTCTGTGCTGTGATAATTTTGTAAATGTTGTCCCTTTTTCATGCCATATGTTTGTGGGATTAAGCAGTGGAAATATTGTTATACACACAACAAACAAAAGAAAAAGAAAAAAAAAAGACACTGAATCTCTGAATGACCTTGATTTTATTTACTTCCAAAATTTTGATATCCATTTTGTGTTATAAATGTCTTTTCTGACAAACTGTAAGGTTTGTGTATAATTTCCCAATCTTTAAATCTCAGAAATACAAACCAAAAAATAAAAATAATAATTAATACTATTAATACTATAAGGTTATTCAACACAGATAAAATTGGATATTAATGCTGGAAGTGAAAAATGACTTTTAAATTCAGTAAGTCAGAAACATAACCATGTAATCTGTGTCACACTGGTATAGCCACAGGAAATATAATTATACAATCTTATAACAATCTTATAGGGCTGCAACTATTATTTTGATAATCGATTAGTTGGTTGATTATTTCTTCGATTAAATGATTAATCTGATAAAAAGCCCAATTTTCTTTTTTTTTATTGTTTTATTGCTAAACACACTATTTTACATCCTGCCCAATGCTTCAAACAAAAGTGCCAACTGTATGCTATGAAAACTTATAGAGTGAATATATCTATATCTATGCTATATGCAAAAGAGCTATAATCCAAAATGACAGTTTAAATCCCTATAAAAATGAAGATAATAAAGAAAAACAAATCTTCGGCAAGAATTCACACATTCACTCTGGACACAGTAACCATGTAAGCATGTAAATCCAAATCTTGCGTTAATATTCATATATATATTTTATAAAGTAATTTATTCCTGTGATCAGCATCATTACTCCAGTCTTCAGTCACATGATCCTTCAGAAATCATTCTAATATGCTGATCTGCTGCTCAAGAAACATTTATTTGTGTACAATATTTTTTTTCAGGATTCTTTGATGAATAGAAAGTTCAAAAGAACAGCATTTATTTGAAATATAATCTTTTGTAACATTATAAATGTCTTTACTGTCACTTTTGATCGATTTAATGCATCCTTGCTGAACAAAAGTATTAATTTCTTTAATTTCTTAAAAAAAAAAAAAATTCTTACTGACCCCAAACTTTTGAACAGTAGCGTATAGTGTTACAAAAGCTTTGTATTTCAGATAAATGCTGTTCTTTTGAACTTTCTATTCATCAAAGAATCCTGAGAAAAAAAGTACACAACTGTTTTCAACATTGATAATAATCATAAATGTTTCTTGAGCAGCAAATCAGCATATTAGAATGATTTCTGAAGGATCATGTGACACTGAAGACTGGAGTAATGATGCTGAAAATTCAGCTTTGCCATCACAAGAATAAATTACTTTATAAAATATATTCAAACAGAAAACAGTTATTTTAAATTGTAATAATATTTCACAATATTACTGTTTTTACTGTATTTTTAATTAAATAAATGCAGCCTTGGTGAGCAGAGGAAACTTCTTTTAAAAACATTAAAAATCTTACCGTGTCCAAACTTTTGTCTGGTAGTGTATATATATATATATATATATTGTTTGTTCATGCAAGAATATTTTTCCTCAGGTACTTTATTTAATCATGTTATAATTAAAATAAAATGCACTCCCCCTCAGATTTTCTCATTCGAATGTCCTTTTTAAGATGTTTATCCCATTCTTATCAGGGGAAGTATATAAAAAAAATATTCTTAAGTGTGTTGGATCACTGCTCATTAGATGATCTTATACACAATATGTGAGTATTATCAGGTGTTCATAATTAAACAATCAACAAACTCCAACTCAACTCCATCATAAAATAAAACAATAGGAACAATAATACATCGGACACATTGCTCCTCAAAGCTGGAATTGAATCATGAAAAAAGACTTTAAATGCCAGTCCCAGCAGGCTTCAGCTCTTGAAACAAGCATGGCTCAATATTCTCTGTCATTGAGCCATCGTTCTGCCTGAGATACTTCTATCCTGTCGATATACACTTTTCATACGTTGGCCTGCAGCTGTCAATGTGTCCTCGCATAACAAGCCAGATCATTGTATTTCAAAACAATGTTCAAGTGCTCCGACCACAGATGTATTTGTGGTAAGATGGGAAGACAGATATTTGGACATTGTTAAACATTGTCAAACTGATGAATAAATTGTTTTGACTTCCATTTATAATCAGCTTTGGTGTCCAGTTCCCTCAAAACTTGACAATTACCAGCAATCTAAAGCTAAATCCTAGAAAATGACATCAGATATACTTAATAGTATTCTCTCACAAACTGGGCACAGTAATGCTCCATCACTTATGAGCATCCAAATGGCATCACCCTTGAATTCAATCTCATTTAAAATGAAAACTATCCATGAGTACAAAGAGAAGCAGCATTATCATATTCTTACACATACCATCCCGTGTGCGCGCGATATGTGTGCTAACCCTCATGTTTCAGAGCCCGTGTGTGTGTGTGCGTGTGGTGGCGTCTAGTTAAACGAGATGCAGATGGCTGGTTTGGGCCTAGTGCGCTGCAGCCTGGCAGGCATCAGGTTGAGTTTGCTGCAGAGTATTCGGCTCTAGAGCCAGGCTCTCCTCTGGAAATATACTCACCCCCCTACAGCAGAGCCTCAGCGTGGGCTTTCCGCCAGCACTGATCTCGCCAGGAGGTCTGGGCCTTTTCAAAAACACACAGCCTGCCCCACAGCCAGCTCAATGCACCCTTATATCTCTGGTTCTCCTGAAGAGGCTGGGCTTGTGCATCATAGTCTTAAGTCCAAATTCTCCAAAATTCTCAAAAACATTGTTTTTTATCACTGTTCCTGTCAAAAAAGCTGGCAGCCGGTATGGAGTAACATGAAAGAGCTAATGAGCTTGCTCACTTGCTAGTGGAAAACATTCATGTTGTACAATCACAAACAGGTGGTTCAGAACTTCTAGGTGTTTGTGTTTACAGTGTTTGCTGTATTTGTTTGATGCATGATGAAGACAGTTTTAAAAATTCCTCCACATGAAAATCATGTGCGTATGAGAAGGTTTTGTTCGCCTGCGCTTTACAAAACAAGTTGAACACCAGTAAACACTGATAAGCGTTCTGGGAAATGTGGTCACTGGCTAGAGAAATGAACCACTAGATGTCTATGATGGTAATTCATCCCCTTTGAACAGTAGTGAGGTACAACAGTGATGCAGCAGAGCAAAGTGCAAAAGCTCCGTCAGGTTTCTCATCTCACATCTCACCCAATTTTGCTTGATAGGTGGGACTATTTGATCCATCGGCAGCTTTGAAGATTAGAGACGTTGATTTATAAAAGCCATGTGGCAGCTAAAACATTAACTAGAGCCTTTTACTTTTACTGGCATAGACAAAAACACAAACACAGAGATTACTGATGGCTGATTGTCTAGCAAATCTGACAAACATATTTAACACCCTTCTGTATTACTGAACTAAAGGATTTATATATTTAAATCAATTTTTAAAAAGTTGGTTATTAAATACAATCTGAGTGCCCTTTAATTTTAGATTTTCTTTAAAAGAAAAATTCACCCAAAAAATGAAAATTCTGTCATCAGTTAAATTACATTTATCATTACAAACGTTAAAGCCGTGAAAGCCAGTGGGGTCCAAAACTTTCAAGCGCCATACAGCTCCAGTGATTTAATCCAAGTCTGAGACCAAACCAAATATGGTGATGTGTCATTAACAATAAAATCACTGGTACTTGCATGTCACCTGATACAAGCACCAATGAGGTTTGATGTTATTGATGTGTTGCCATATTTGATTTGGGCATGAGCATACATGAGTTGATCAATGATTTGATTTGATTTGAGAGTAAATCACTACTTAAAGGGATAGTTCACCCTAATTTCTGTCATCACTCACCCATTAATTAAAACGTGTTTGAGCTTCCATTTATCACATTTACTGTTCTATTTATGTCAATCAATGTTTATATGTTAAAGCTGCAGTCCGTAACTTTTTTTTGGTTAAAAATGATCCAAAATCAATTTTTGAGAAAGTACATAACCAGCCAGTGTTCGCAACTATCTCCTTACCTTAGACCGATTCACAATGGTAAATTTGTAATAATGTTGTCTAATTCGAGTGGTACTGGTAGGTTTCCATGGGAAATTTGAGCATGCCGCCATTAGTCTTTGCGTTATTACGCCACACCTGTTTACATAAAGAAGGAGTCCCAGCTAGTAGGCTATATCACTTGTGAATGTGAGGATGCTGCAGGTGATGGATCATTTATTCATTGCAGCTGGAATAAATAAACTTATTTTAATGGTGAATTGTTTGGTTTGACAAATTAACGTTAGAGATTAGACTGTACAGAAGTTGAAATCTGCAGGTAATGCTAATACACACTAAATACACAGTCACGCAATGCTGATGTTGTTAACATTAACAATTTGAGAACAAAGTATAACAATAATAATTTGCAAGTTTTGATGTGATATGGGCTAAGTGATCGTTAGATTTAATCACCATTGGTAGCGCGATTTATTGTAATTCTTTTTTTTTTTCAGTTGGTCACAACAAAAGTGGCAGATTTGTTACTTACTTGTTCAGATGACATTTTCTGGTGAAAATTCTAATTTTGGTTATACTTCCAAGACTACAATCTGTGATTCCGAAGTACAGTATCCACCAGTGCGGTGACTGACAGCCGCACATTCTCCTTAAAACATTAGATTCATCCACGCTAAGGAGCTAACCCACATTAAAAAGATAATTCTGCAAATAACTGCAATTGCAGGTTTCAAACAGAGATGGCGACAAAGAGGCAAAACTTATGGACTGCAGCTTTACATTAGACTGCTCAATACATATGGATTTGGTTTACAATCTTTATGAACTTTTTGAAGCTTCAAAGTTTTGATAGAATGGACATTCACAGTCTTAAAAATGCTGGGTTGTTCCAACCCATGTTTGGGTCAAATATGGACAAACCCAACCATTGGGTTTAAATTTTTTATTTAAACATTTAAACCAACGATTGAGTTTGTCCATATTTGACCCAAACATGGGTTGGAACAACCCAGCATTTTTAAGAGTGTGGAGGGACAGAAATCTTTCATTTGTGTTTTGAAAATGAAGAAAAGCCTTATGAGTTTGGAGGTACATGAGGGTGAGTAAATGATGACAGAATTTTCATTTTTGTGTGAACTTACCCTTTAAATTTCAGTCTTTTCAACATACAAAGTATATTAGACCACTAGAGTTGTATGGATTACTTTTATGCTACCTTTATGTCCATTTTGAAACTTTTGGACCCCACTGACTTTGAACACACTAATTGTATGGACAAAAGCAACTGAAACATTCTTCAAATATCTTCTTTTGTGTTCCACAGAAGATAGAAAATCATATGAGTTTGAAACAACATGAGGGTAAGTAAATGATGACAGAATTTAAATTTTTTAGCTATTCCTTTACATTTGAGAAAACCAAACTGACAATACTTTATTTCCTCTAAAACATGAATAAAATGTCCTTGGAGATTACCCTGATGGGTCCACCTAATTCATGCCTTCAGCATATCAACCTGCACTGCCAGTCAAGTATTTCAGAATCAGGCCCAAGAGAGCTTTAAAACACTTCCAAGTGTGTAGTTAATGTTCAAGGAGATCATGCAGTAACTATGTGAGACAATCTGTTCAAACTGGCAAAGTCATATTGTGGTTTGGCATGTAGGAGAGATGCTAGGGAGTTAAACGTAACTTTGTGACAGAGAAACAAGTACATGCAGGAAATACAAGAGAAACGATTTGGATTCTGACAGCGATATGCTTTACTTCCAACAATAGAGGACAGAGAAACATCCCTGATTTATCTAAAACCACAGTCTGAGATTAAACACAAACCCTTCTGTCATCAACAATACATTCCTCTTAAACATTTCCTTCTCTTTACTAAAACATTTTTGCTGCCTCATCTGGTGAACTCCAGGGAGCGAAGCTTAAAAGAAAATCCTCTTCTGTAAGTCTGACTGAAAAGGCATTTTAAAGTGCATATAAACCAAGAATGCAGCAAATGCTTTATAGCTTGAATTGAATTCGTTTCAGAATTGATGAATTTTGCAACATTGAAACTGAACTGAATCAACACTGAAGCTGAATAATGATATTTGTCTTCTGTAGATATGCTTTACAGTTAAAATTTTCATTATGGATTAATTTTATAATATTAACGCTGTTATTTTCCTGTTTACTGTGAAGCTGATTTGAAACAATCTGTATTGTATAAAGACTATATACATCGATTTGGCTCGATTTGTTTGTAATATAATAATTTGAATGTTTTTTCCCAAGTATTGATCGACATTCTTATTTCATAGGGTGGCCTTCTTATTTTGTATTCTTGACAGGCTTCTCAATGCTTCTCAATGGCATTAGCTGATCAATACCCTAAGGCCACATTAACAGGGCACTCAGGGGTTTATATGGTTCCTTTTCCACTGGAGGATCCAATCAGTTAAGTGCAGTTTAAGTGAAACCTAGGTCTCTTCGAAGTCCTAGCTATTGATCGCTATCTATTAAACACTCTCTCTCAACACTATTTCTTGTCCTGTGTTTCACTCACTTTAAAACCTCCCACATTATCTCAAATCATTCTATCAAATATCTATATTCTTATGATATTTAGTAAATGGAATTTATAGCATCCCGGTTCAACTTGACCTCCGTAGTGAATTAAGAGTTCAGTCTAGTACATGAACAAATATTAGGACCAACAAAGAAATGTTTCTCCTCCATACAGTAGTGATGAAAGAGGACCAAACCCTCAGTCAGATCATTTACAACATACATTTCCATATTTAGGCTTGGGTTATGAATGAGAGGTTGCCATAGTGTTTCTATAGGTGTTTGATTGCATTTTTCCCTCACACACACAAAGGTTTTCCCTTGGGCTCTGCCCTCGCTCAGAGGTGTCACGCGGCTCTTTCTTCTCCTGTTTAAGCTCTGTTTGCTTTAACGTTGCCCACCCCTTTACTCCTCTTTTTTCACTTCTTCATTCCTTTTCATTCTCTTGCACTCTCTTTTCATTTCGGCACTGGATCTGATGGCACTGCGCTCAGGAAAAACACAGCCGAGGAATGTTCGGCAAAAGCGTCGGCTCGCTGACAGCAAGATGGATGCTGTGAGTGACGATCTTTTGTGTCCCACACAAGACTCACACATGCAGGCCCGGTAAAAATAAAGTGTCAAGGATACAGGGGAGCAATTCATTTCTCCTGTGCGACAGTGGCGTCTAAACTAGTTTGTTTACATTTCTAGTTGCAGATATATATATATATAGGGCTTACTCAGAGAAAGGAGAATAAGAACAAGCTCTTCTCCTCTAAGATGAGTCAAAACAGACATTGAAAACTTTGCAGGTGCAAAATTTGCTTCAGAAATGTGTGATGGATGACATATGATGATCATCAGGCTCTTTTCATTATGATGATTCAGATTTGTTTATGCAGGACCAGACATTATCATTTGCATGTTCAACTGACAGTGCATCCTGTCAATTTTCACACTGACAGAAAATCAGCAATGAATGTTACATCTACTTAAGATATAGAGTCATTAAATAGATATGTAATGTATTAAAATATTATAATTTTTCATCATGTTTTAAGATGCAGACAGTTTTATCCAAAGAGGTACAGCTTTTTCTTTCAGATATTCCATTTAACAGTGTAGGCAAAGTGAAATCATGGAAATGCAAAATATTTTATTTTTAAGGAATGTTTTACTCTGCAGGTATTATATGCATCTGCTGGACCCATAAGCATTTTTAATAACCCAGTTATCTTATCCTTCAGACTGCTGATAAAGAGACTACTTTAACTGTGCTTCAGCTTGGTGTAGGCCAGCTTAAGAGTGGCCAGACAATTCAGTGCAAATTATGACTTTTAATTTAGTTTATAAATTATGTTCTTCATTCATTAAATTAAATATTATGGTTTCATTTCTTTATTTTTGGCATAAGCAATCAGTTTCCCCAGCTAGTTTATCATACAGTGATAATATTTATTACAATTATCTGTGCATACAAAATATAGCCTATTTTTTTACATTTTTACAAATGCTTAATAAAATATCAATAACAACACTCCACACGAAAAAACGGTATACCCTTTAAGAAAGTTCTCATATGTATTTAGGTACTATAATATGTAAACTGTTGGCACCGATATGTATCTTTGAGGTAGTAATATGCACTCTTTAGGTACAAAGGTGTACCTTTTGAAAGGGCACCGTCCCAGTGACAGCTTTTGTACTTTTTTTTTTTTTTTTTTTTTTTTTTTTTTTTTGAGAGTGAATGATAATAATATGTAGGCTAAATAAATAGTTGAGAATCTAACAACCGGCGCTGCTGACATAACTTAATTCGATAGTTTGTAGTCTTTTATCTGTATTTTGTGTGTGATATAACTAAACATTTTTATTTAAGCCTAATAAATAAAAAAGTAGGCCTAATATTTCTTACTGGATATGTCTGAAAATGTATTTTAATGACAGTGATAAAAGTGAGTGCACGGGCCACAACACGAGGCGGCTCGTTGGCAGACTGTTATCACATTGCTCTTTAGACGACAAAATGCTCTGTTAGTTTTCTCGCTTCAGTCTCTAAAGACACCTGTTCATCATTTTTTTTTTTCATTATGCGTGTTGATGCCGGATATATATTTTCTCCTAAACTAATAATACACACCATGAATATTATTTAAACATTGTTTTTATTTAAACGGTATTGAAATATCTCGTTTGTTCCAATGTTTATCTAAAATAAACATTAACGCGCATCTTATAAGCTATGTTGGACAAATGACAAACTTCTTTTTTTCTTTTTTAAAAAAAAAAAAATAAATACATTTAGCCTAACATATTTTTGACCTAATAAGCCGTACAGAAAACATATTAGCCGAACTGAAGTTTGCAAAGCTCCCATGTTTTATTTTAGTGTAAACTTTATATAATAGTAGCCTACATAAAATCGACTGTAATAATCGACCTTAAAATGAAATTAAACATTCATTGAATTTTCATTATTCAAATATTCATTCTATTTTCCTACATTTATTCAAACCTCAAGCTGTTTGATGCCGAGATTGATAAAAAATCTGCTATAAGATCACGATAGACTGTAATAATTTCTATTCGTTTAACTCAGGACTGACAACAGTAGCTACCTTATTTATTTACCATTATTTCAAGTCTTTAAAAAATAGAGATTTTTTTTTTTTTATCTTCCTTCAAATCATCGCGCTTTCTCCATAAATCTGTCGCCTATATGTTGTTATCCTGTAATGGTCCTGAAAGTTCCCTTCACTAGATGCGAAATGCTTGAATTTAAAAAGAAAACACCCGCACTTTTCACTTGGCAGTCATGGCTGGTTTCGAAGTTATCTCAAACAAATTGTACGTGCGATGAAAGATCAACGATATGTCTTTGGTGAAAACGCCGTATAGGAGCTTTCCAGAGATGACACAGAAATAAAAAGTTGGACCTACCGACACATTCGTTGGCTTCTCTGGCGGTTGCGCGCTGCCAGGGTCGGTCATAGTGAAACGGTTTGCATCTGTCACACTCTGGTCCGGCTGTATTGTGCTTGCACTCGCACACTAGGTTTCCATCCCGGTCTTTGACGCACCGTGACGCGTGTCCATTACACTTACATCTGCCTCCGACCTGCAGGTCTGACACGGCGTAAAAATAGGAATCTCTGGCCAGTTCCGAGTCATCCTCATTTTCGTCTCCGAAAGTGTGCAGTCGGCTGAAAGTCACCTTAATGTCAGTGGCAGTCACCCAGTCCTGAAGTACGGGTGAATTGTCAAAGTCATGCGCAGATGGTCGTCCGTCCAGGGTGCTGAACGCGATCAACCCGCCAGAAAGTGGGTGCATGTCGGTGTGAGAATCTGTGCAGATGGCCTCTTGCTCGTTTTGCTTAGTGATCGCGGCTTTGCTGGGCTTGTTGTACATCTTTCTACACTGGGTCGAGTAATACTGGAAAGGCACCCAGGACTTGCCGTAGTCCATTGATTTAAAGATAGCCATTGACTCTGGTCGGGGTGAGCAGAACTGCAAACTCACGTAGGTCACTTCGAATTTCTTGCCCAGGGACAATGTTAAAGTGACGTTTTGAGGATACTGGATGTAATTGTCCGACTGCCAGCAGGTGAGATTATGAGGATTGTTCAGGTCGGTTAAGTAAGCAGGTGGGTGATATTTCTTTGGGTCTGACGCGTCGCACGTGTGGCAGTTTCTGTGCTTTTCATCCCCTTTCTCAGTCACCACACAGTACCGACTCGGTGTTTTGCCGCAGGTGCTGGACGCGCGCACTTCCTTCCCGAACGCCGCGTTCACGAAATCGGGGATGCATCTTCTGGGGTGACCGTTCTCGTCGTAACACGGATCCGGTGGGGATGTCTGAGCGGCGAACATGCTCATGCCGTATCCGCCGACAGTCCCGCTGACCACACAGTAGAAAGTCACCAAAGTGACCAAAGCATCCGAGATCCTTAACATCATCACGCGCCTTCCTCAGTCTCTCCTGAGCTGAAACACAGCCGTGTTCTAATGAGAAGATGCGTTCACTGTGTGCAGATATATCAGGGGGAAATCAGTTGACAGTCTGAGCGAGATCAATCCACAGCCGCTATGACACCACGATCAAACCGGTGCCAAATATCAAACTAATGTGAATCTGACTCCAACTCATGGGCAAACTCCTGGATACCTGATCTAACTCACTGCGGAAGATCCGAGAATATTTAGCCTACACTTTCGCAATTAAAGAAAATCGCTGAAGAAATCTCCACACAGGTCACTGTACCTCCGTCAAACGCTTCAGCAAAAGCAGAAAAGTCACAAAGCAATCTAAGTTCGTACTGGCTTTCCTTGAGTAATGGACACGCGCTTTCACTTGTGTGGTTCTTGAATCCCTGCGCATGTAGAGGATATAAGAAGATCCCGTTAGTTTGAGCTCTAGTGAGATAGGAGACACTCACGTTGTCCCGCTCTCTCTCTCTCTCTCTCTCTCTCTCTCAGTATCTGCTCTACTGAGAAAGAGTCGGACGCGTCTTTTACGCAGAGCTTTGAGCTCATTCATCTCCAGCAGTGACACTCGAGAGAACAACGACATCCACTGGTAGATTATCAATAAAACCAAAGCAGACGAGGAATAGAATTGAACCGAATAGAGGTTTAATTTGTAGGCTAATTTAGTTAATACATATTTAATGCCTTTGCTCTATAATTGTCGCATATATTTCATTTATTTAAAAAAAAAACTATAGAGCAGAGAGACTATAGTTTAGAGAGTTATACAGCAAGACTTAAAACTATACATTTATAAAACATCTGTGCATTGGGAAATTAAATTTGGTTTTATTAATGAGTTTAATTTTCCGATAAAAAATGTTTTCGGTTGCTATATTTTTATTTTATATAGCAGCCAAAGTTAATGATTTCCTTTAGTTTGGTTTAAGCATTTGAATGCTGTTCTTCTGATTAACCAATGTACAAATTCAGATGAGGTTCTCTAAAAGCAAACCCTACCCGACTACTAACCTGATAACTTATGGTTATTCATCAGCTAATTAAACAGATTTAGTACGAGGTCTTTGCATTTGTAACATGTTCTATAGATGTTTTATTAACAAAGTTCGGGAGGAACATGTTCAAATTGCCTTACGAATCAGCAAGAGATAGGCCTATATAGCAGACTCACCTACATTCCTCCACAGTTTTCTGCATCAGAACACTCACACTTGCCTGGTTACTGTCCTCCTATCCAGGTATGGGGGGTTTCTATGGTTCTAAAATTCCGAGCTCGGAGCCCTCCCCTCAGACAGCACGCCAAATATATTTCATTTTATCTCATTATTTGTAAGTGTGAACTCGTGAATTAGTCAGGTGTGAAATTGATTAAATGTTCTCAATGCACACATGCTTACCTGTAAACACAGCCATACCATAAAATTACTATAATTACTATACAGACCCAAACCCATACACCAAAAAGTTTTTTTTTTTTTTTGCATTATTTAGGCCTACTGTATTTATTAATCATTTTATCTTTATATCTATATATTAATAATAATTGTGATGGAACAAAAGGAAGCAAGTAACTTTTTTTTTCAGCGAATGCATTTTATAAGCATATATTTTTATGACATATAGGCTACTATATCCAGTGTATATATCCAAAATACTGTCGGAATAGACCTGTGCAAAACTATATTTATATTTACATATGCAAATTTTATAAACGTTTTAAAAGAAAAGAAACAATAATTTGTCGATGTTACTGATACTCATCCTGAATGGATACAATGAAAAGCACACGAGTGGTCTACCGTTGCTATGGTAACCCCAACAGGAGAAAGCTATTCTATTCGTGAACGACATGGCGCCAGATAACTCCTCTATATGACAAAAATATGACAAAATTGTAATTTAGCTTGCATGCTTACTTTGTTATGTATTACTTATATTACTTATATATTTATATTAGGCCTACTTATATTTCGGAAGAATATAAATCTTCAATATGTAGTCCTATACCCCCCCTTTTTTTGTGGAGTGGGATTACATTGACATTAAACAGACTTGTTGAAAAGTTAGACTGTGTAGTTTAGGCCCTACTCTTTTCATAGGGCGGGTTAGATCCCTCCTAGCCACTTTCTTAATTCTCACCCTGAGTGCAGTATAAAGAATGGATTATTTTCAATAAAAATTGTCTCAACTGTAATAAGGGCACAGGTTAAATGCTCCAACTTGCGCCTCCAAACATTTCAGGAATAACAATGTTCAGCTTTACCATATATGATAAATGATTCAAACGGTCATTCAAATTCACTGGTTATCTGTAATAGGGAAGTCAGTCAAGCTTCGCCTGAATTTGGATGATTCGAGTTTGAGTGAGATGGGAACTGAACAGGGCTGCTTTTCTCAAAATCTTTGTGAGCTAAACTTGGTGACAATGCCATTGGCGGCAATGGTTCTATGATCTATTCAGGCTTACGATGCTTTTGGGAAACGCAGACCATGGTGTTGGAAGATGCATGCGCAAATAGCATGGGTGTCAGAATGCGTTTCAATTTAAGTCTGAAAATTCATATGATTATCAATGTGAATGTAAATAAAACCAGAGGTCATATAATCAGAGTTATTTTAAGAGTTTTCTATTATTAAACAGCTGACTTAAACATTCCTTGAAGTCATTTCTACAAATAGCCTAGGCCTTAAGTGATTCATTACAAACGAACAGGCTACAGACTTTTCCGTATTTTAGTTTTAGTGATATGTGAAGCCCAAATATGGATACTCAGAATTTGTCCTCTGCATTTAACCCATCCAAGTTAGTGCATATTATGAGTAATGGGTAGTGAACACACACCCGACGGCCATTTTTGCTGTGACGCCGCAGGGAGCAATTGGTGGCCCTTGCTCAAGGGCACCTCTGTTATTGAGAATCAAACCTGCAACCTTCAGGTTATCAGTCTGACTCTCTAACCATTAGGCCAAGACTGCCCCCAAAAGTATTAAGATATTTCTGGCTTCCATTTGAGGAAGTTCAAGGTCAGAAAGCATATTCACCGTAAGGTTTTGATAAGTTACCAATAAGATGTACCCATTTTTTTTCTTTCATTAATGTTATTCATACAACACCAATCCACTGGAATCTACAAACACCTTTTAGGCTACGTTCTGTTTATTGGTCTGCTAAGCAATTGGAACACTAGATGGCAGTATTTCATTTCCATTAAGCCAAGCTCATCCAAACCAATCACCTCTTAAACAACTGTCATTTATTTTGCTATTGTGGATCTTCCACTGCATGTTCTAACATAGAATTTCTAGAATTTCTGAGCTTCCTGTCCTGATCCCTCTTGATTGGAAGGCTCATCAGATAAGTTCCTTGTTTAGAAAAGCCACAAAATATTCAATGAGTTCCACTCATTGTGATGCCTAGGCCTATATTACAATTCAGCTGACTAATGTGTGTGATTTTTGAGGAGGGAAGAGACAGAGTGACAGAGACAGACAGAGAGACATTCTTACCATACAAAATGCAAATTTTGCCCTCGGGGGAAGTTAAGATTTGATCTTACTCTGAGTATAGAGGCTGAGTCGGCAGTTAGACTTCAGAGAAAAGTCTGAAAAAAATACACCATGACATTTTATTATTTAAATTATGCTATTCAGACAATAAAACCAAGTAATTAAGAAGAACATAAGTTACGTTTATTAAGTTAAATTTAAAAATTATAAATTTTGATATTGATAATGTGGGTTTGGCCTACTTTTAACTGTATGTTTGAGAACATTTTAAACATATCTACATTCCAGTTTGAAATTATTGTTCAGTATTTTAAAAAAGCTGTATCTAAGATCAGCTTACCATTTATTGCAACTTGTCATAACAAAACTAAAGCATCTATCACAGAACAAAGCTGTATG